>CM069905.1:29779154-30224302 GCA_036172215.1 Camellia granthamiana | reverse complement strand
AATGCACCACAAAATCTTAAGTTGACAGCTCCTCATATTCAAAAAGATATTGTTAGTATGGCTGCGTTTGAAACTATCAATGTGATTGTTAGAGAGCTTGGTGATGCACTTTTTTCTATTTTGATTGATGAAGCCCGTGACATATCAATCAAGGAGCAAATGGCAGTTGTAATACGATATGTAGACAAAAGTGGCCAACTGATCGAGCGTTTTATTGGTATTGAGCATGTTGCCAATACTACTGCTCTTTCACTCAAGCAAGCCATGGAAAATTTATTTTCTAGACTTGGATTGAGTATTTCTAAATTGCGGGGTCAAGGATATGATGGGGCTAGTAATATGCAAGGTGAGTTAAATGGTCTTAAAACACTTATATTGAGGGAGAATCCTTGTGCATATTATGTTCATTGTTTTGCTCATCAATTGCAATTGGCTCTTATAGCCGTGGCAAAGAATCATGATCAAATTGCCTTACTCTTCACTTTGGTTACTAATGTGGTCAATGTTGTTGGAGCATCATGTAAACGTCGAGATATTCTTAGGGATAAACAAGCGGCAAAAGTTGTTGAGGCACTTAATATAAGAGAGCTATCAAGTGGGCAAGGCTTAAATCAGGAAACCAATCTCAAACGTGCTGGTGATACACGTTGGGGTTCACACTATGGTACTTTAGTTAGCTTGGTTGGCATGTTTTCAACAGTGATCGATGTGCTTGAAATGATTTCAGAAGATGGTTCAAATTCAGAACAACGAGTAGAAGCAAATATGTTGTTGGACTCAATTCAATCTTTTGAATTTGTATTCAATCTTCATTTGATGAGAACGATATTGGCTATTACAAGTGAGTTATCACAAGCATTACAAAGGAAAGATCAAGACATTGTTAATGCTATGAATTTGGTTCAAATTTCTAAAAGGCGACTCCAAATGATGATGGAGAGTGGGTGGACCTCTTTACTTGATGATGTTTCATCTTTTTGTGAAAAGCATGAAATTGATGTTCCCCAAATGGATGATATGTTTGTAGCTCAAGGGAGAAGAAGGCGTAAAGCTCAAGAAATTACAAATGAACATCACTATCACGCCGAGTTATTGTACACTGTTTTAGATATGCAAATTCAAGAACTAAATGCTCGTTTCACTGAGTCAAACACTACGTTGCTACTTTGTGTGGCATGTTTGAATCCATCCAACTCATTCACTAGTTTTGACAAGAAAAGTTTAATTCATCTTGCTGAATTTTATCCAAATGAATTTTCTACAGTAGAGCTCATGGTGCTTAATGATCAACTTGATACATATATTGTCGACATGCTCTCTAGTAGTGAGTTCTCACGGTTGAATGGAATTGCCGATCATGCTAAGAAAATGGTGGAGACTAGAAGAGATAAAGTATATCCATTAGTTTATTTGCTCCTAACTTTAGCATTGATCTTGCCTGTTGCAACTGCTACTGTTGAAAGGGTATTTTCAGCAATGAATATTGTGAAGAATTGGTTGCCAAACCAAATAGGTGATGAATGGATGAATGATAGCTTGGTTGTTTACATAGAAAGAGATATTTTTGATGGCGTTGATAATGATACTATCATGGAAAACTTTCAAAAGATGAAAACTCGTCGGGGTCAATTGTGAAAGTTTAGTGATATTTTTGTAATGAATGAAAACTCGTCGGGGTGTGAAAGTTTAGTAATATTTTTGTAATGAATGAAAACTCGTCGAAGTCAATTGTAAAAGTTTATTGATATTTTTGTAATGAATATTTAAGTTTTTATGATTAATATTAACTCAAAATATTATGAGCATTTTATTATTATTAATCAGGGAAGAAAAATTTTGAAATTGTAATTAATAGGTGCCCCCTTTATCCCAAATTTCTGGGTCCGCCACTGCTTGCATGCTATTGCTGGAACTGAAGTTTGTTCTATGAACATCTTAGAAGCGAAACTATTTTTTTATGATTGGCAGATAATTTAAGGGTCTATTGGGACAAAAACAGAAAATCTAGTCTTAAATTAGTAGGCATAAAGTCAACAAAGAACTTGATTGGTGTAAGCCAAGTAGGACCTAACTAGAACTTGATCGGTGTCTTAATCTTAATGTTAGGGACTCAAGTTCACTTATTGATGTAGGACAATTATGGACAGTTCTATGAGAACGGTAAAGCTGGATTCTACGGGTTTTTATTGTGATTTCAAGCTGAAAAGTAATAAAAAATTAGGGATTCTACTAGTATACGGAAGAATTAGGGTTAGGGGCTCAATGTAATAAGCTGGAAAATTGAATTTTGGGTAAACAGTACTCGTGAACACTATTTTGGACAGTTAAAAGAGCTGAAATGAAAGAAGGGAAGACAGAGAAGAACAAGAAAGATTTAGACTGTGTTTGGTTGTATTCTCCAAACATATTTCTATTCTATGTTTTTGAGTGTTGTTTGTATAGAGTTTTTCAAAAATTAATTTTACACTCACTTTTGTCCAACGCCGGAAAATTTGGGCTAACTGGTCGTCTCCTAGACGTTCGGCCGGTCGTCCTCCCGGACATCCGGCTAGTTGGCCAGAACAGTGCATATTTTTAATTTTTTTTTTAAAACAATTGGCACCTGTTATTTTTTATATTTTCAAATAAAAAAAATTTGGAATTTTTTTTAAAATTTTTATGAGGATTTTGAGTTGTATATTTGGTTATGAGTTGTAAGTTTTTGTATCAAATATCACGTGTCACATCAAAATTTCACATTTAATTTAGAAACTCTTTTCAAAACTCATTCACCAAACAAATTTTTCACACTCAAATCATAATTCCAAAACCCCACAGACTCAAAATACAACTCTATTATCAAATTATATTTAGAAAACTCTACCAAACGCAACCGTAGAAATCACTTATAGAATCTCTTAGGCATCACAACTAGGGTTAGGGTTACATCACGCAAACCAAAAGAGGCTTCAAAACTCTCAAAATTCTATAAAAATATCAACTCCCTTAAATTGTAAGTATTATATGACTTTATATAGGGATTAGAGATTCAGTTCTGCTAGGTAGCCCGAATGTCCTTTGGCTCGAGGTGCCAAAACGACGTCGTTTTTTTTTTTTTTTTTTTCAGATGAGAGAAGAATAGAGGAGAAGAAGATGAAGAAAGAAGAAGAAAAGAAACAGAGACGAACAGAGGAGGAAGAAGAGGAAGAAAGAATAAGAAAAAAAAAAAGATTCTTTATCTTGTTCCCCCAGAAGAACAACACTCTGCCTCCTCCACAAAGTCTTCCCCCTTTCCTTTTCTTATTCCCTTCTTCCACCCCATTTTCCCAGTCTGTGAATCCATTACTCCTCTCTCTCTCAACTTTTACTTTGAGCACAAAAAGATTCATAACAAACAAGAGCTTGGGAACACAAACAAACAAGACAAATCTTTGAAATAAAATAAAAATAAAATAAAATATAAAAAAACAAGTCAAAAAAAAAAAAAAAGACGTTTTGAGTTTATCAACATCACATCTCAACATCTCCTATAGTTTATCAACATCATCATCACAACATCTCCTACAGTTTATCAACATCATCGTCGCAACATATTCATTAACATCAGCATCATCAAAAAAAAAAAAAAAGGATTTAGATTTGAAAAAAAAAAGATTCAGATCTGAATCTCCGATCACCGCAATCACCATCGATCTTCCCTCCTCCGCCATCACCGCCATCACCGTCTTCTTCTCTTCCTCCTTCTTCTCCCCCATCTTTTCTCCTTCTTCTCTCTTTTCTTCTCTTCTCTTCTCTCCTTTCTCTCTGTCTGTCTGTGTTCAAACAAAGAATAGGAAGAAAAAGAAAAAAAAAAGCAAGAAAAGGAAGAAAAAGAAAAAGAAAAAGAAAAAACAGAAACCCAAAACGACGTCGTTTTGTGTTTCGAGCCAAACGATTTCAGGATCTCAAACAATTTTCTAGGAGATTTCCTAAGCCAGTTACAATAAAAAAAGGAAACTACTAAAATATCTTTAATTTCTAAAACTAATTAAGACCAAATAGGAAACAAAAACAAAAACTAATTAAATAACTTAATCCATAAGACCATGGGTGATCCATACATCTCATGTCAGTAAATATAAAATTACTAAAATACCCCTAACCTTAAAATCCTAGAAAACATAAAAATAATAATAAAATAAGACTATAATAATACTAGAAATATAATTATAGAAGATTTCTATCAGTTTCTCTATAATCATGCCAATGTCCAAGTATCATGACTTTTTTAAATTTAGTCATTCTTGAGCTTCTTATGCTCCACTTCACTTACTGTCATGCTAAATGATGAAAGAAAGATGAACTTGTTAATTTAGATTGGATTTGATATGTGAAAAGCTCTGTTGATGGAGATTGAGAACTTTAATTATGTAAATATGATTTTTGGGAAATGATACAATGGTTGTTTCACTACACAAAGCGTGTAACAACTAAAATCTTGGACATTTTCCCCAGCTTTGAATTAAAAGTATATATTATATATAGTTGCTTTCATAACGGTAGCAGCTAAAACTCTTATTGGGTCTCACTCCTCACTCCTGAACCCCGTTCTAGCCCACCCCCGGGAGCGCTCTCGCTCCCGCTCCCAACCTTACTCTTCTATCAGACTGTCAATCGCCTGTTCTCACTCCTTAAAATTACTCTTTTTATTTTTAATTTTTTATGACACTTGTGGCGCTCCTAGTTTGAGACCTCTGCAACATTCAACATGTTTAGAGTCTGTTTGGCAAAACTTGTTTGCAACTTAAAAAAAATCTTGAACCTAGCTTTTAAAAAAAAAAGAAAAAGAAAAAGAAAAAAGACAAGAAGCAGCTTTTTGAGCTAAAAAAGCGAATAAATTGAAAGCATGCTAATTTTACCAAATATTTACCTTTCAATGTATAATTGCTCAAGCATGAAACTGCAAAGCTGGTTTTGAGCTGAAAAAGCGAATAAATTATAAATTTGATAAGTTTTACCTAGAATGGCCACGGGACGGGTTTGCCATTCCCCGCCCTCGTCCCCGCCAACAAACTCCACCCCCACTCCCGCCACTGCCCCACCCCCGCTATGGGTGGAATTTTTCAACCCCCCGCCCCCGCCCCCGTGGATACCCGATACTCGCGGATATCCGACCACATTTCAAATAGTCAAAAAAATTAAAAATCATTTAAATTCTTAGCATACTAAATAAATTTTTTTTTTTTCATATATATAAACAGTGAGACTTTTAAGATTATTATTTATTTATATTTAAACAAAATCATAAAATTTTAATATTATTTTTTTATATCTAATCATACTATTTATTTATATATTATTAATTATATTGGGTTGGGTTTGGATCAGGTAAAGTGATACCCATCCCAACCCACCCCCGTTGCGGGTGACCAAAATATAATTCACTCCCGCCCCACATAAGGGTCGGGGTGGGTAAAATCCGACCCATTCAGGCGGGTATGAGCGGGGCCCTCGTGGATCGAATTTAAATGGCCATCCCTAGTTTTACCAAAACATTTACTTTTCAATGTACAACTACTTAAGCATGAAATTTCAAATTTTGAGCAAAATATGTTGCAAATAAGTTTTTCCAAATGGGCCCTAATCAAGTTTTGCAGGTAAAACTATTTTTAGGCTAAGCAGCAGCTATTTTCACATCTTTGGCTTTCTTGATAGCAAAGTACAATAGACCATTTTATTTACTTTTGTGTTTCATACAAGGCTTAACTTCTTGATACTTTGATGTTGTGAAAACCCCACATTTAATTATTCTTAAAAGAAAATAAATAAATAAATAAATTAATTAATTTTGTCTACAGTCTATCTGAATTGTATATTAGTGTAAAAATTAGTTTTAAATTGACTCAATTCAATCACTAACAAAGACATTATTAAGAATAATAATTTTGTGGGTATTCAATATTTGTTGTTTATAAATTATTTTAATTAGGATTCAATATAATAATTATTCTTACTAAATACCTTAGTTAAAAATCTTAGTGTATCAATTTTCAGAAATCCACACAAATACAAATACAAATACCAAAAAAAAAAAAAAAAAAGAGGGAATCAAACCTTTGCAGAAATTTGGTGGAGGCTTTCCACATGTTGATTTGCATGCTTGTTTAGGGAAGAAGAGCTAATGATGCTCTTGGAATTGAGAGAAAGAAAACTTAGAATGAAGAGAAAGAGAGAGAGAGAGAGAGAGAGAGAGAGAGAGAGAGAGATTTGTGCAACAAGCATTGTATATATATATGCATGCAAGCCTTCATTGTCTATAGGGTGCATGCAAGCATTCGGTGAGAAAAAAAAAAAAAAAAGAAGAGAGAAATCCCTGAAGCAACTAAGCTTAGTGATAGGAGAGGAAGAAGAGTAGGAGATTAAGGAAGCCAAAATTCTCAACCATTTTGTCACCCTATTACTAAGTAAGAAAACCCTCTCAACCCTCTCATTTTTTTTATTAGTGAAGTTTTCAGATTATGTTCTTGTGATTAAAATGATTACTCATAAATAGAAATTTTATATATATGTGTAAGAATTTTGTGATGTGTATATAAAGTGTTTGAAGATGTTCATAGTCTTAAAATCAACTTATTATTGTAAAGAAATAAGCTTGCACGTGTAGTTTATACATTTAAAGAGAAGATTGAAAATAATTAATCTGTTTTGAATCTGCCAGAATGTTGCCCGAATTTTTAGACAATTTTATACTCGCAATTTCGAGATGATTTCTTCTACAAAGTTGTTCATAATGATGTCTAGTTCATCCAGGAATTTTGGAAACAATTTTTTAGCTCTCTACGAATTTATACAAAATTTTAACTAAATCTGAAACTGTGTTCAAAATAAATTGTTTGAATCTGCCAGAATGTTGCCCAAATTTTTAGACAATTTTATACTCATAATTTCGAGATGATTTCTTCTAAAACGTTGCTGATAATGATGTCTAGTTCATCCAGGAATTTTGGCAACAATTTTTGAGCTTTCTATGAATTTATACAAAATTTTAACTAAATCTGAAACTGTGTTGAAAATAAAATTGTTTGAATCTGCCAGAATGTTGCCCGAATTTTTAGACAATTTTATAATCAAAATTTCGAGATTATTAGTTCTACAAAGTTGTTGATAATGATGTCTAGTTCATCCAGGAATTTTGGCAACAATTTTTGAGCTTTCTACGAATTTATACAAATTTTTAACTAAATATGAAACTGTGAGACAGATTTTAATATGTATTTGAAAATTTATTTAAAATTCTACACTAAGCCAAATCTGGTAATTTCTAACTAAAAGATGAAATTTGAGAAGTCTATTGCCATGATAAATATTTAGATTATGGATTTGATCTATAAAATTAAGCGTGGAATTAATGTAAGGAAATGTGACAAATCTGTGTCATAAAGATTGCTGGAAATTTTACAGGATTATTTACATCTTATTTTTCTGAAATTCTTTCTGAAAAGTGACCTAAACATCCACATTGAGTATTCTGTTCAATTGCACGAATTTTAGGATTGTGTAAATAATTTATTTATAATTTTAATATCTAAGTTATTATGTTCATACCATTGTTTAAATTAATTGTCTGTTAAATTTTGGACATTGAATTATTATTGTGTGACATGTATAATGTTTTATGTTGGGAGTTTTTTTTTAGTTGGTATAACATTATTGGTAATTGAGATTTGAATAATTTGTGTTCAATATATAAAGTTACTGATAAAGGATTCATACCAGTTGTTCAGGGTGAGTCTTGGTTTTAAAGAGTGTACGAAATTAAGGGTTGACGGTCAATACCGGTTGTTCAGGGTGAGCCCTGGTTTTGAGAATTCTCACGTAAATTGTGTTGCGAAACTCTAAGATGGCACGGGACTTATTTGAACCCTTTTTGGTATTCGGTTTTGGAATAAGGGTGGATATGCCGGTGGCACACAGGGAGGTTACATACCCTGGCAGACCGTTTCCTTGGGGCAGACGACGGATGCCACTACTTGGGTATATAACTCCGGACGTGGGCATCCCTGGTGGTTACGGTTGGTAACACTTAAATATTTGACCAAGGGAGGGTTTCAAATTAACCGTTGCCATGCTTAGTGGTTGGTAAGTTAAATCTCTTTAGTGAGATTTCGAGTGTCACCTAACTTATTAAAATTATTGAAATTACTTTAATGGTTGTAATTTATGTTTACAATTATATTGTTATCTCATGTTTATAATCTCATTATTTTTCTCTTAAAAAAAAATGGTAGGTTGGTTATGTTTTCTTACTGTATTGCAAAACTCATGGCATATATTTTTGTTGCCCTGGCGTTTTATGCCAGGTTTTGGCAAGGAAATAATTGAAGCTGAAATGGAGTTGACGCTAACGTAGAGCCTTGGCTGACTTGAAATCATGACTAAAGTCGAATAACTTTATTATCTTATATATTAGCTATTAAGGACCTTATAATTTCATTTGATGTTGTATTTGGATAATTTTAAGTTTTTATTTAATATTATTTGAACCTTTGCTTATGTACGAGAGTTGGAATGCCCTATTAAGATGTCAACTTTTTAGTTTATTAAGTCATTTTGTTTATTTAATTTCCCTTGATGTTCCAAAAATTTGGGGCGTCACAACATGGTATCAGAGCTCTAGGTTAGAATACCTAGGGACGATAGGAAGAGGTTTAACCTCAATTGAGGAGCAGTGTCATGTATTAAAAGGAATAGAATTATGTGACTCATAATTTATGAGAGCTTTATGCTAATCATAGTAACTATCCTTGTTTGATCCTAACTAGCTTGACGCCAAATTTGTTGGATGTAAAATCATCACTTCTCTATCTTCATTGAACCTTTCCAATTCGACAAAGTATTGCCTTAAGTTGATCAATTGGAAATTTTTGAGCCATGTTTATTGTATCTTGTATGTTGTTCTCTTGAAAACCGGTTGCACTTTTTTAATCCTTATAGGGTGAAGAATCTTAGGTGTTTGGTTTGAAATGTGTATGGCCAAACACAATTTCAATTCAAATATCTAGTTTGGTCACCAGCCCCATAATCTTAACCCTATTAAAAGTTCAAAACCATCATGTCATTCGACTGTACCGTCTGTTTAAATTCCATTTGAATTCTTATGCTAATTAAGCTATTGTCGTAGCCACGTCATACTCTTTCTTCTCTCCGATAACTGTGTGAATCTTGGGATTAGAGCTTGAACGATTAGAAACACCTATGAGTGTCACTTCACCCTTAGGAGGTCAAACCCGAGTAAATCTAGTGTGTAAGTCTTGTGAACTAGAAATCTCCGGTTCATATTTGATATGTGATCTAGGAGTTATGGATATGTCGGATTTTGACGTCATCCTAGGAATGGACTGGTGGTCAGTTCATCGGGCCATTATTGATTGTTACCATAAGACAGTGACAACATCCTCCCTTAATGGCATGAAAGTTCAATTTAAAGGAGATAGACAAGATTCTCTAACTCCAACGCGTCGCGAGTCGCGGTGGCATGATCAACTGACTGGATGGTTGGCAAGTCTAATTTTGGAAGACGAAAATCGAAAGAATTCAAGATTACCCCATGTGGTGTGCGAGTACGCTGACGTTTTCCCTGATGAATTACCGGGATTACCCCCAGAATGAGACGTAGATTTCACGATTGAGCTTCAACCTGGGACTTCACCAATTTCAATAGCACCACATCGTATGGCGCCAGCTGAACTTCGAGAATTGAAGGAGCAGTTGCAAGAACTGTTGAATAAAAAGTTCATCAGACCAAGTACGTCTCCTTGGGGAGCGCCAGCATTATTTGCGAAGAAGAAAGATGGAACCTTAAGCTTGTGCATCAGTTACCGACAACTAAATCGAGTCACCATTAAAAATCGATATCCCCTACCCAGAATTGTTGACTTGTTCGATCAATTAAGAGGCTCAAAATGTTTTTCCAAAATTGACCTTAGGTCAGGATATCACCAACTTCGTGTCAGAGGAGAAGATATACCCAAAACCGCGTTTCGAACCCGTTATGGCCACTATGAGTTTGTGGTAATGCCATTTGGCTTGACGAATGCGCCTGGGTTATTCATGAGTTTAATGAACAAAATTTTTACCCCTTATTTGGACCAATTTGTGGTGGTATTCATTAACGGTATTTTGATATACTCATGATCGGAGGAAGACCACGAGCAACATCTGAGAACCGTTTTGAAAATTCTAAGAGAGAACCAATTGTATGCTAAAGCTAGCAAATGTGAATTTTGGTTGAAGAAGTAAAATTCTTAGGTCATGTTGTGTCTGAATCAGGAATATCAGTGGATCCTGCTAAAGTAGAAGCAATAATGGGGTGGAAACAACCTAAGAATACGTTTGAAATTCGTAGTTTCTTGGGATTAGCAGGTTATTATAGGAGATTCATTCAAGATTTCTCCAAATTAGCCAAGCCAATGACACACCTAACACAAAAAGGAGTAAAGTTTGAATGGAACGAAACGTGTAAGCAGTCATTTCAAGAACTCAAGAAAAGACTGGTAAGCGCTCCTATATTAATCATACCCGAACGTGACGTTGGGTACACTGTTTATTGTGATGCCTCTAAAGAAGGGTTAAGTAGTGTGTTAATGCAAAACGGGAAGGTAGTAGCTTACGAATCAAGACAATTGAAGAATCATGAGAAAAATTATCCTACTCACGATCTGGAGTTGGCGGCTGTGGTTTATGCACTTAAGACTTGGCGACATTACCTTTATGGCGAAAAATTTGAGGTATTTACCGATCACAAAAGCTTGAAGTACTTGTTCACACAAAGAGATTTGAACATGAGGCAGAGACGCTGGATGGAGTATCTTGAAGATTACCAATTCACCTTGTCTTCTCATCCCGGGAAGGCTAATATTGTAGCAGATGCACTAAGTCGAAAGACAAGAGAGATTGTAGCCAACATATCAATTAAAGAATGGGAAATGGTAAGCACCGTGAATGGGTTTAAGTTACAACCAGAGACTCAGAATGGGAAGGGTAGGTTGTGTACAATAGTTATAGCACCCCAACTTCTTACCAAAGTGTTGGAAGCCCAAAGATTTGATCAGGAGACCGACTTCATCAAGGCCCGATTAGTGTCCGGGGAATCTTCACCGGATTGGACGCTCCATCAAGATGGTAGTTTAAGGTATTTAGGTAGAATTTTTGTGCCAAACATCGAACAATTAAGAGAGGAAGTACTTAAAGAATTTCACCATTCGGTTTTTGCGGTTCATCCAGGAGGAAACAAGATGTACCAGGATCTTAAGCGACAGTATTGGTGGAGTGGAATGAAGAAGGACGTTGCTCAATTCGTATCTAAGTGCTTGATGTGTCAGCAAGTGAAGGCAGAACATCAAAAGCCGGCAGGGAAACTCCAACCTTTACCAATACCTAAGTGGAAATGGGAACACATAACAATGGATTTTGTAACAGGGTTACCCCGGTCGCCGCAAGGCCATGATGCCATTTGGGTGGTGGTTGATCGATTAACTAAGACGGCACATTTCCTACCAATAGGACCAGCAAGCACACTCGAATCTTTAAGTCGATTATTTATTCGAGAAACCATTAGATTGCACGGAGTACCAGTCTCAATAGTGTCAGATCGTGATTCTCGTTTTACGTCACAATTCTGGCAAAGTCTACAGAAAGCCTTGGATACAGAGTTGTGTTTTGGTACAGTTTTTCACCCTCAAACTGACGGTCAATCAGAAAGAACAATTTAGACTTTAGAAGACATGCTTCGAGCTTGTGTGATGGACTTTAAAGGTAGTTGGGAGAAACACTTACCACTAGTCGAATTCTCTTACAATAACAATTTTCAAGTAAATATTGGTATGGCACCGTATGAAGCTCTGTACGGACGGCCTTGCCGATCACCAATATGTTGGACAGAAGTCGGAGAAGCACCTCTTTTAGGGCCAGAGTTAGTTAAAGAAACTACCAAGAAGGTGAAACTAAATAGGCAACGGGTCGAGATCGCTCAGAGTAGGCAGAAAAGCTATGCAGATCAAAGGAGAAGACCTTTAGCATTTAAAGTTGGAGATCATGTGTTTCTGAAAATACAGCCTCGTCGAGGAGTTGTTCGTTTCGGAAAGAAGGGAAAGTTGTCACCTCGCTTCATTGGGCTTTTCGAATTTTGGACAGAATATGAGAAGTGGCACATACCGTTTGGCTCTACCGCCTCAACTGGCTGGAGTACATAATGTTTTCCACGTCTCTATGCTACGAAAATACGAGCTACACTCTTCTCACATCATCAATTAGGAGGAAATTAACCATGATGACGACGTGACATTTGAAGAAAAGCTTGTCAAAATTTTAGATCGTCGCGAGAAGAAATTACGAGGTAAAACTATACCGTTGGTTCGAGTTCTCTGGAGGTATCGTGGGACGGAAGAGTCAACGTGGGAACGAGAAGATATGATACGTGCCAATTACCCTCAGCTTTTCGAGTCTAAAGGTACGAATTAATTTCGAGGACGAAATTTTTTTTAGGAGGGTAGATTGTGAAAACCCCACATTTAATTATTCTTAAAAGAAAATAAATTAATTAATTAATTAATTAATTTTGTCTACAGTCTATCTGAATTGTATATTAGTGTAAAAATTAGTTTTAAATTGACTCAATTCAATCACTAACAAAGACATTATTAAGAATAATAATTTTGTGGGTATTCAATATTTGTTGTTTATAAATTATTTTAATTAGGATTCAATATAATAATTATTCTTACTAAATACCTTAGTTAAAAATCTTAGTGTATCAATTTTCAGAAACCCACACAAATACAAATACCAAAAAAAAAAAAAAAAAAAAAGAGGGAATCAAACCTTTGCAGAAATTTGGTGGAGGCTTTCCACATGTTGATTTGCATGCTTGTTTAGGGAAGAAGAGCTAATGATGCTCTTGGAATTGAGAGAAAGAAAACTTAAAATGAAGAGAGAGAGAGAGAGAGAGAGAGAGAGAGAGAGAGAGAGAGAGATTTGTGCAACAAGCATTGTATATATATATGCATGCAAGCATTCGGTGAGAAAGAAAAAAAAGAAGAAGAGAGAAATCCCTGAAGCAACCAAGCTTAGTGATAGGAGAGGAAGAAGAGTAGGAGATTAAAGAAGTCAAAATTCTCAACCATTTTGTCACCCTATTACTAAGTAAGAAAACCCTCTCAACCCTCTCATTTTTTTTATTAGTGAAATTTTCAGATTATATTCTTGTGATTAAAATGACTACTCATAAATAGAAATTTTATATATATGTGTAGGAATTTTGTGATGTGTATATCAAGTGTTTGAAGATGTTGATAGTCTTAAAATCAACTTATTATTGTAAAGAAATAAGTTTGCATGTGTAGTTTATATATTTAAAGAGAAGATTGAAAATAATTAATCTGTTTTGAATCTGCCAGAATGTTGCCCGAATTTTTAGACAATTTTATACTCGCAATTTCTAGATGATTTCTTCTAAAAAGTTGTTAATACTGATGTCTAGTTCATCCAGGAATTTTGGAAACAATTTTTGAGCTTTCTACGAATTTATACAAAATTTTAACTAAATCTGAAACTGTGTTCAAAATAAATTGTTTGAATCTACCAGAATGTTGCCCGAATTTTTAGACAATTTTATACTCGTAATTTCGAGATGATTTCTTCCACAAAGTTGTTGATAATGATGTCTAGTTCATCCAAGAATTTTGGCAACAATTTTTGAGCTTTCTATGAATTTATACAAAATTTTAACTAAATCTGAAACTGTGTTGAAAATAAATTGTTTGAATCTGCCAGAATGTTGCCCGAATTTTTAGACAATTTTATAATCAAAATTTCGAGATTATTTATTCTACAAAGTTGTTGATAATGATGTCTAGTTCATCTAGGAATTTTGGCAACTATTTTTGAGCTTTCTACGAATTTATACAAATTTTTAACTAAATCGGAAACTGTAAGACAGATTTTAATATGTATTTGAAAATTTATTTAAAATTCTACACTAAGCCAAATCTGGTAATTTCTAACTAAAAGATGAAATTTGAGAAGTCTATTTCCATGATAAATATTTAGATTATGGATTTGATCTATAAAATTAAGCATGGAATTAATGTAAGGAAATGTGACAAATCTGTGTCATAAAGATTGCTGGAAATTTTACAGGATTATTTACATCTTATTTTTCTGAAATTCTTTCTGAAAAGTGACCTAAACATCCACATTGAGTATTCTGTTCAATTGCACGAATTTTAAGATTGTGTAAATAATTTATTTATAATTTTAATATCTAAGTTATTATGTTCATACCACTGTTTAAATTAATTGTCTGTTAAATTTTGGACATTGAATTATTATTGTGCGACATGTATAATGTTTTATGTTGGGAGTTTTTTTTTAGTTGGTATAACATTATTGGTGATTGAGATTTGAATAATTTGTGTTCAATATATAAAGTTACTGATAAAGGATTAATACTAGTTGTTCAGGGTGAGTCTTGGTTTTAAAGAGTGTACGAAATTAAGGGTTGACGGTCAATACCGGTTGTTCAGGGTGAGCCCTGGTTTTGAGAATTCTCACGTAAATTGTGTTGCGAAACTCTAAGATGGCACGAGACTTATTTGAACCCTTTTCGGTATTCGGTTTTGGAATAAGCGTGGATGTGCCGGTGGCACACAGGGAGGTTACGTACCCCTGGCAGACCGTTTCCTTGGGGCAGACCACGGATGCCACTACTTGGGTATATAACTCCGGATGTGGGCATCCCTGGTGGTTACGGTTGGTAACACTTAAATATTTGACCAAGGGAGGGTTTCAAATTAACCGTTGCCAGTGGTTGGTAAGTTAAATCTCTTTGGTGAGATTTCGAGTGTTACCTAACTTATTAAAATTATTGAAATTACTTTAATGGTTGTAATTTATGTTTACAATTATATTGTTATCTCATGTTTATAATCTCATTATTTTTCTCTTAAAAAGAATGATAGGTTGGTTATGTTTTCTTACTGTATTGCAAAACTCATGGCATATATTTTTGTTGCCCTGGCGTTTTATGCCAGGTTTTGGCAAGGAAATAATTGAAGCTGAAATGGAGTTGATGCTAACGTAGAGCCTTGGCTGACTTGAAATCATGACTAAAGACGAATAACTTTATTATCTTATATATTAGCTATTAAGGACCTTATAATTTCATTTGATGTTGTATTTGGATAATTTTAAGTTTTTATTTAATATTATTTGAACCTTTGCTTATGTACGAGAGTTGGAATGCCCTATTAAGATGTCAACTTTTTAGTTTATTAAGTCATTTTGTTTATTTAATTTCCCTTGATGTTCCAAAAATTTGGGACGTCATAACATGGTATCAGAGCTCTAGGTTAGAATACCTAGGGACGATAGGAAGAGGTTTAACCTCAATTGAGGAGCAGTGTCATGTATTAAAAGGAATAGAATTATGTGACTCATAATTTATGAGAGCTTTATGCTAATCATAGTAACTATCCTTGTTTGATCCTAACTAGCTTGACGCCAAATTTGTTGGATGTAAAATCATCACTTCTCTATCTTCATTGAACCTTTCCAATTCGACAAAGTATTGCCTTAAGTTGATCAATTGGAAATTTTTGAGCCATGTTTATTGTATCTTGTATGTTGTTCTCTTGAAAACCGGTTGCACTTTTTTAATCCTTACAGGGTGAAGAATCTTAGGTGTTTGGTTTGAAATGTGTATGGCCAAACACAATTTCAATTCAAATATCTAGTTTGGTCACCAGCCCCATAATCTTAACCCTATTAAAAGTTTAAAACCATCATGTCATTCGACTGTACCGTCTGTTTAAATTCCATTTGAATTCTTATGCTAATTAAGCTATTGTCGTAGCCACATCATACTCTTTCTTCTCTACGATAACTGTGTGAATCTTGGGATTAGAGCTTGAACGATTAGAAACACCTATGAGTGTCACTTCACCCTTAGGAGGTCAAACCCGAGTAAATCTAGTATGTAAGTCTTGTGAACTAGAAATCTCCGGTTCATATTTGATATGTGATCTAAGAGTTATGGATATGTCGGATTTTGACGTCATCCTAGGAATGGACTGGTTGTCAGTTCATCGGGCCATTATTGATTGTTACCATAAGACAGTGACAACATCCTCCCTTAATGGCACGAAAGTTCAATTTAAAGGAGATAGACAAGATTCTCTAACTCCAACGCGTCGCAAGTCGCGGTGGCATGATCAACTGACTGGATGGTTGGCAAGTCTAATTTTGGAAGATGAAAATCGAAAGAATCCAAGATTACCCCATGTGGTGTGCGAGTACGCTGACGTTTTCCCTGATGAATTACCGGGATTACCCCCAGAACGAGACGTAGATTTCACGATTGAGCTTCAACCTGGGACTTCACCAATTTCAATAGCACCACATCGTATGGCGCCAGCCGAACTTCGAGAATTGAAGGAGCAGTTGCAAGAACTGTTGAATAAAAAGTTCATCAGACCAAGTACATCTGCTTGGGGAGCGCCAGCCTTATTCGCGAAGAAGAAAGATGGAACCTTAAGATTGTGCATCAATTACCGACAACTAAATCGAGTCACCATTAAAAATCGATATCCCCTACCCAGAATTGATGACTTGTTCGATCAATTAAGAGGCTCAAAATGTTTTTCCAAAATTGACCATGTTCTCTAAGGGGCAATATGTAGATTTGCCCTAAATAAATTTTATTTTCAATCTCTCTCTACGGCACAAAATCGCCACCATCAATTATTATTAGCATATGATGCAAAAAATTTAGATTGTTTTGTAAAGAAAGATGCTCAAGCAAGTAAAGACTCCTATGATTACATCCAATATGAATTGTCACGCTTATCCTTTTATGAAATTTTTTCTTTTTTTGATGGCATGCAAATAACTGTGACAATACACATTATTTGCTTTTCAGATTTGGAGACTTTTTTACTCTCGAAAGGTAAGATTTTCCAATTCCAAAGGAAAAAAATATTTGATAAACGAAGGAAATATAATTTTTTATTATTCCACTTCAATCTTGTCGTCAAACTCAAATGCTATGCTAAGAAAAGAACACACAATTCAAAGTGTTACAATATGACTCCTTTAGAGGAGATAAATATGAAAAACACATATGGTAATACAATAATAAAGAACTAGATAATTAACAATTAAATTTAAAATTAAATAGTAAAACATTAAAGAGAAAATTGTTGAAAAAGTCTAAGTTAAAGAGATTATAAGATATTAGTTCCAGTTAATAGTTTTTGTTAGTGAAAGGTCTACAATTTGTGAAATTGTTTGGTGAGAAGTCTTTTCTTAGTTTTGGAGAACATTTTATTTTCAATTTTATTCCTTAATTTTTTTGTTGACTTTCGGTGACTATTTGTTCAAAAAAATTTCCCTATATATTTAAAAATTTTCATATCTGTTCAAATATTTCCTTATCTGTTTAAATATTTGTCCAAATTTTATTATCTGTTAGTTTTTTTTATCCATTTAATTTTTTTTTATTTGTTTAAATTTTAAACATATTTTATTAGCTGGTCAAATATTTCCAACAGATTTGTATTCAAATCCAATAGGATTCCTACTATCTGTTAAAAATCCCACAGATCTGTGTTGGATCTACTACCATTCCTCTTTCCAATTTCTTTATTCAATCTCACTCAAACCCTAAATTACTGAATCAACACACCACAGATAGAGAGAACCTAGAAAAACACCACTCTTTTCATTTTTCAGACTCCCATTTTTCAGATTGCATCTCCACTATCAACAAAACCCCACTTTGATCATCTTCTCTGTCATTGATCGATTTCTCTGTTTCTTTCAATCTTTCAATCATGGAGATTTATCATAGATAAAGAAAAAAAAATTATATATATACATATACATATACATTTACATAGAGAGAGAACTTAGAAAAGAGGGATTTTGATCTCAAAAAGAGGCCAAGGCATCGTCGCGATCGAAGGGACACAGAGAGAAATCTTCACAAGGTTTGATCGTATCGGATCTGTTGGTTCATTTTAATATCATTCATTTATTTATTTTTTTATTCATTTTGTTCATGAATCTTCCTTGGTTCTTATTCATGAATTTTATCTTGTTCATGAAAGAAGATTCATTGGTTTGGTTTTGTTCATGAATTAATATTAATTATAATTCCTGAACTTGGTGGTGAATTCATGTTTGGGTTCACTCTCTCTTTCTCTAGGTTCATGGTCATTTGTATGTTCTAGTGGCCTATAAATAGTTCTCTCTTCTACTCTTTTCTTAAAAACAACAAATCAACACATCAACTATTTTCTATACAAGAGAGATTACTAGCAAAGAAGGGTGTTTTTCTTGGTGGAGTTTTGGGTCCACCATTTTGTGCAGAGTTGGCTTGAACCATACGACAAGTGGTCGGGCTGTTGTATCCTGGAGGGGACAGGTCATAGTTTTGTGACTGCTGTATCGGTATTTGGGTTCTTCTAACCGCAGTGGGCTTGATCTCTTTAAAGAAAACGAGATATCCGTGCCTCAGCCTGATTTATTTGTATCTCTTTTTCTTTGCATTATTTATCAATAAAATATATTTTTTCTGGTATTTTGTCTAACAATTTTAAGGAGATCAACCATGGATCAAGTACCAGAAAAAATCAATGATGGAATTGGAGATCTCAACAAGCCTTTCAAGTTCAAGGGAGTTCATTTTAAAAGGTGGAAAGGTAAAGTTCTTTTTTATCTTAGTCTTTTGAAAGTTGCATATGTTCTTACCGAAAAGAACCCAAACAAAATCCCAACCGAGGAGATGAATGATGAAGACTACAAGGCACATGAAGCAAAAGTGGCTTCCTATCATACAGATGAGCATAAATGTTATTTTTATCTCTTAATTTTCCTTGCTGATTAATTGATTATTACTATGACATCACTTACACTTTGTCTTCTTTTAATTTTTGGCATGCTCGTTTGTGTCATATTAACAGTAAATATGTGGAAATCATGAGTAGTTTAGGATTAATTCTTAAAGTGACAAAAAAAATTTGAGAAATGTGAAGTTTGCAGTAAAACAAAAATTACCAAGAGGCCTCATAAAAGTGTTAAAAAATACCGAATTGTTAAAATTATTTCATACTGATTTGTGTGAGTTTGAAGGAATTTTAACTCGGGGTAGTAACCGATATTTTATCACTTTTATTAATGATTTTTTAAAATACATAAACGTATATTTATTAAAAAATAAAAGTGATGCTTTGAGAAATTTAAAGAATTCCTTCTTGAAGTGGAAAATCAATTCGGTAAAAAGATTAAGAGAATTAGAAGTGATAGAGGCCAGGAGTATGAATCTCTTGGATTCAACTCTTTTGTTCAGTCATTGGGAATTATTCATGAGACTACTCCACCATATTCACCTTCATCTAATGGCGTAGCTGAAAGAAAAAATAGAACGTTAATTGATTTGACGAATGCTATACTTATTGATTCAGGTGCTCTCTCAAATCTTTGGGGCGAGGCTGTTTTGACAGCTTGCCATGTGATAAATAGAGTGTCACATAAAAAGACTAAAATTGTACCTTATGAGTTGTGGCAGGGGCGTAAACCAAATCTAAGTTATTTGAGGGTTTGGGGTTGTTTAGCTTTTGTGAGACTTGCAAATCCTAAACGACCTAAATTGGGTGAACAAGCTACCACCTATGCTTTTCTTGGGTATGCGTTGTATAGTACAACTTATAGATTTTTTGATATGAAAAATAATATTATTTTTGAATCAGGTGATGCTATTTTTCATAAAAATAAATTTCCTTTCAAATCTAGAAATAGTAGGGGTCAAATAATTTCTGAAAATATTTTATCCATGCCTAACTCTTCTACTCCTTCTCAAGTTTTTCAAGAACAAGAAAATTCTCAAATCCAACCAAGGAGGAGTAAACGAGCTAGAGTTGAAAAGGATTTTGGCCCTGACTATTATCTTTACAATGTGGAAGAAATTCCTCTTACGGTGCAAGAAGCTTTATCATCACTTGATGCTATTTTCTGGAAAGAGGCTGTAAATGATGAGATAGATTCACTACTTTCAAATAAAGAATGGAAGCTAGTGGATTTACCTCCAGGTTGTAAAACTATTGGGTGTAAATGGGTCCTTCGTAAAAAACTTAAACCGAATGGAACTATAGATAAATATAAAGCGAGGCTTGTCGCTAAATGTTTTAAGCAACAAGTTGATCTTGATTTCTTTGATACTTTTTCTCCGGTTACTAGAATTACATCCATTAGACCGTTGATAGCTGTGGCTGCAATTCATGATTTAAAAATTCATCAAATGGATGTGAAAACAACATTTTTAAATGGAGATTTAGATGAGGAGATTTACATGGACTAACCTGAAGGCTTTGTGGAGCCTGGCCAAGAAAGCAAGGTGTGTAAGCTAACTAAATCCCTTTATGGTTTAAAACAAGCTCTTAAACAGTGGCATGAGAAATTTGATTCATGCATGCTTGAGAATGGCTATAAGACTAATGAATATGATAAGTGCATATATTATAAAACTTGTGAGAATGCACATGTAATTATTAGCCTATATGTAGATGATCTACTTATCTTTGGCTCTAATTTGCATATTATAAATGAGACTAAAAATATGCTTAATAGCCACTTTGATATGAAAGATTTTAGTGAAGCCAATTTTATTTTGGCAATTAAAATTACCAAGACTAATGATGCCATTTTTCTTGATCAGTCGCATTATGTTGAGAAAATTTTAAAGAAATATAATTTTCTAGATTGCAAACATGTTGCTACTCCTTTTGATGCAAGCATACATTTATCTGTTGTAACAAATGAAAAAGAGGTGATTAATCAAAAGGAATATGCTAGCATGATTGGTAGTTTGAGATATGCTACTAACTGTACTAGACCTGACATTGCATATGCTGTTGGAGTACTTAGCAGGTTTACTAGCAAGCCAAGTCAAGATCATTGGCTAGCCATGGGAAGAATTATAAGATATTTATCTGGTACCAAAAATTATGGTTTGTTTTATAACAAGTATCCTGCGGTACTTGAGGGATATAGTGATGCCGATTGGAACACTTTGTCAGGTGATTCTCTCTCTGCCTCGAGTTTTATTTTTACCTTGGGTGGTGGTGCTATATGTTGGAAGTCTAAAAAACATACTATAATTGCTAATTCTACAATGGAAGCTGAGCTTATAGCGTTAGCTTTAGCATGTGAGGAAGCGAATTGATTAAGAGATTTCTTACATGAAATCCCTGTTGGACAATCTTCACTGTATTTAAATTAATTAATTCTGTTTGTGTACTCTACAACAAACAAAATACAAAAGAAAATTGTCCAACAATATTAAGACAGACTAATTTTTGGTATCTTCATTGTATTTAATTTTTTGTGATTTCATAAAGACATATTCTAGTTGGAAAAATAAATAGTGGTTTATGCTATTTGACAGATAGTAGTAATATACTGTTTATTTTCTTTGACAACTAGTAGTAATATACTGGTGTCATTAACAATTGCAGAATATTAAATTTGTAATACAGAAAATTATTGTGATATTTTATTTTTCTAGTTTTAGTAACAAGGAAAATAAAATTATTTTGTGTTATAATTTATTTTTTGGTTTTAGTAACTAGAAAATTAATTTGTGTTTTAATTTTTTCTGATTTTTGTAATTAGAGATTATGGCTACTGCAACTGAAACTGCAACTAGAAGTGGTACTCCAATTGTTACACCAACACCGGTCCCTATCCAGAACCATGTTCAAGTACCAATAAATCATGGAGAAAAATCGGAAAAATTTAACGGTACTGAGTTTAAGAGATGGCAGCAGAAGATGCTGTTCTATCTTACAACTCTTAATTTGGCCCGATTTTTCCATGAAGAGGCTCCAGCACTTAAAGAGGGTGAAAGTGATCGGCAAGTTGTTGCTGCTGTAGATGTTTGGAAACATTCAGATTTCCTTTGCAGAAACTACATCCTCAATGGCCTTGACAACATGCTGTATAATGTTTACAGTCCTCTGAAGTCAGCAAAAGAATTGTGGGATTCTTTGGAGAAGAAATACAAGACAGAGGATGCTGGCACAAAGAAATTTGTAGTCGGTAAATTTCTGGACTTTGTTATGGTAAACTCCCAAATGGTAATTTCTCAAGTTCAAAGTTTTCAATTAATTTTACATGATATTCATTCTGAGGGTATGTCTCTGAGCGAGTCTTTCCAAGTCGCTGCTTTAGTGGAAAAGTTACCACCGGCTTGGAAAGATTTCAAAAATTATTTAAAACATAAACGCAAAGAGATGACCATGGATGAATTTATTGTAAGACTGAGAATTGAAGAAGATAACCATAAGGCTGAAAAGAGAAATGAGAAAAATCTCATTGAGTCCAAGGTTAATGTGGTTGAACAAGTTCATAAACTACTTAACAAGGCGACAACGATAGCAACAAGAAGTTCAAAGGAAAATGTTATAACTGTGGCAAGAGTAGACATCGAGCTTCTAACTGCCGCCACCCTAAGAAGGATCACGGAAGTACAAGCAAGATGACTACCAATCAGGCCAATGTAAATAAACTAGATTACATCTCTGACGGGGTGAATGACATCAACCTCTCTGCTGTGGTGTCTGAGGCTAATTTGGTTGGAAATCCCAAGGAATGATGGGTTGACACTGGAGCAACTCGTCATATTTGTGCGAACAAGAAAATGTTCACTACCTACAATGAGGCTGCAAATGGTGAACAACTTTTCATGGGAAATTCTTCTACTTCTATTGTGGCTGGACAAGGAAAAGTGATCTTGAAGATGACATTAGGGAAAAAATTGACCCTCAGCAACGTACTGCATGTACCTGACATCCGGAAGAATAGTTTCTGGTTCTTTGTTAAGTAAAAATGGTTTTAGGCTTGTCTTTGAGTCTGATAAATTTGTATTAACAAAGAGTGGCATGTATGTTGGTAAGGGATACATGAGTGATGGTCTCTTCAAACTAAATGTAATGACAGTTCTACCAAAAGTTACTATGAATAAGATTAACACATCTTTTGCTTATATTCTTGAGTCAAATTTATGGCATGGTAGATTAGGACATGTAAATTATGATACTTTGCGTAGATTAATTGGTTTGGATTATATACCAAAGTTTGAAATTAATCATAATCATAAATGTGAAGTTTGTGTAGAAGCAAAACTAACTAAGGCTCCATTCAAATCGGTTGAAAGGAAAACTGAACCTCTAGAATTAATTCATACTGATGTATGTGATCTAAAATTTGTTTAAACTAGAGAAGGCAAAAAGTATTTCATAACATTTATCGATGATTGCACAAGATATTGTTATGTTTATTTACTTAAAAGTAAAGATGAAGCCTTAGAAATGTTTAAACTCTACAAAACAGAAGTTAAAAATCAACTTGGTAAAACCATTAAAATGGTTAGAAGTGATAGGGGTGGTGAATATGATGCACTATTAAATGAATTTTGTGGACAATATGGCATTATTCATCAAACTACAGCACCCTATTCTCCTCAGCAAAATGGAATTGCTAAAAGAAAAAATAGAACCCTAAAAGAAATGATGAATGCCATGTTACTAAGTTCAGGCTTACCACAGAACTTGTGGGGGGAAGCAATATTGTCTGCTAATTATTTTCTTAACAGAATACCCCACAAGAAAACCAACAGCACTCCTTATGAATTGTGGAAAGGTCGACCGCCTTCCTACAAATACTTAAAAGTGTGGGGGTGTTTGGCAAAAGTTGAAGTTCCTGTTCCTAAAAAGACTAAGATTGGACCAAAAATAGTAGACTGTGTGTTTATTGGTTATGCTCAGAATAGTAGTGCATATCGGTTTCTGACTTATAAATCAGAAATACCATATGTAAATGTGAACACTATTATAGAGTCAAGGAATGCTGTGTTTTTTGAACATGTCTTTTCTTACAAGAAAGGACAAGAATTAAGTTCACAGAAAAGAACTTATGATTGTACACAAAGTCAAGAGACTAATGACAATCAAACACAAGAGGCTAGTAATGGTCTCGACTAACAGGATTTAACTGATGATGAACCTAGACGAAGTAAGAGAGCGAGAACATCAAAATCCTTTGGTCCAGATTTTCTGACATACCTGTTAGAAAATGAACCTCAAAGCTTTAAGGCAGCAATGACAGGTCCTGAAACACCGTTGTGGAAAGAGGCTGTTAATAATGAAATTGAATCCATTATGCAAAATCATACTTGAGAATTAGTGGATCTTTCACCAGGTTCTAAGCCTCTTGGATATAAATAGAAATTCAAGAGAAAAATGAAAGCAGATGGTTCAATTGACAAGTATAAAGTAAGACTTGTAGTTAAAGGGTACAGACAAAAGGAAGGTCTGGATTATTTTGACACATATTCCCCTATGATAAGAATAACATCCATTCGCATGCTTATTGCTATAGCAGCGTTGTTTAATTTAGAAATACATCAAATGGATGTTAAAACAGCTTTCTTAAACGGTGATCTAAATGAAGAGATCTATACAGAGCAACCCAAAGGGTTTGTAATGCCAGGGCAAGAAAAGAAAGTTTGTCGGCTTGTAAAATCCCTTTATGGATTAAAACAAGCACCTAAGCAATGGCATGAAAAATTTGATCATGCAATGCTTACTAATGGGTTTAAGATAAACGAATGTGACAAGTGCATCTATGTTAAAAATACTGACCAAGGATATGTCATAGTTTGTCTTTATATGGATGACATGCTTATCATTGGAAGCAGTCAAAACATGATCAAATCAACTAAGCAAATGCTTAACAAAAGAATTGATATGAAAGATATGGGGGTCGCAGATGTTATATTAGGAATGAAAATTACTAAAACATCTGACGGATATGCATTATCTCAATCACATTATATTGAGAAAATTTTTGGTAAATTTATCAAAGATGATTTGAATGTAGCTAGAACACCTGTAGACATCAGTCTTTATTTATCAAAAAATAAAGGTGATGCAGTGTCTCAGTTAAAATACTCCCAAATCATTGGAAGCCTAATGTACCTAATGAATTGTACTCATCCTGATATAGCTTATGCTATCAGTAAATTGAGTAGGTACACTAGTAATCTCGGAGAAGACCATTGGAAGGCGATCATTCGAGTTCTTAGATATCTAAGATTCACCCGTGATCATGGTTTGAACTTTACTCGATATCCAGCAGTACTTGTGTCACGACCCAAACCCGCCCCTATGGGTTTAGCACCGTAACCGGCCAGTAATCCGTGATTACCGAAGGCCTGCTTAACAGTAATAACAGTAATACAGAGTACAGGGGCTGGCGGAAGCCAAAGCAGTAAATGAAAGATATCCAATGAGCTGTGACAGTCTGTATGCAAAAAGACTTTTCATAACACATTCACATTCGGAACAAAAGCAGTATGTACATACATCATATACAGGCATTCAGGTTAGGGACCAAATCCCTACCATAACAGTACAGTACAAGTCTATACAGCATTACAAACTAGAGACAGAAGGGTGAGCTGAGACACCCCAAACGAGCCTAAGCTTGAACACACTTGGAATCTCGCAATGAGGCACGTTGGTTGGCTTGACAAAAAGGGAGTTTAACCCAACGCTCCTAGCTTCGATCTGGTGCCTAGACACCTACATATATATATAAACAGTGAGCTAAAGCCCAGTGAATAACAGTTGTGTAAAGAGGTTAAGAATGAATGTCCTTTTAGTCATTAAACAGTCATATCAGTCATTTAGAAACCATAGTAGGTATATGCGGTACATCCAATAGCAAAACAGTACAGTAGGCCTTAACAGACCAAACAGTCAGTTGATGGCCATCATAACAGTAAGCAGTAGTGGTTCCAACATGGGAACCGACAGAGATCTCTATGATAGTAGCAGTAATAGTACAGTAACAGTAAATTGCTATGGATGCCACGAATACAGTTTACAAATAGGACAAACATTCATTCATTAAACAGTAACGTTTCAGTAAGCAGAACAGTTGATCATTCAGAAAATATTCATAATTGAACAAATCCTTTACAACATTGTTACTCACAGAGCACTGGCAATAAGCAGCTAATGAGCGTCCTCGGATGCCAACCCTACACAGTTACAGAACGAACACACACTAAGTTACACACTTGGGATAGACAAACTAGCCCCTTAACTTGTCTCGGTGTGGTTCTACATCAATATCCTCATTAAGATGCCTTAAGCTAGGCCTAGGAATGCCTAGGATGAAATGAGGATGTAAAGATGTACTTAAAAACACTTTTCAAAATTTTCAGAAAACAAGGGTCTCGCTCGAGCGTGGCTTTCTTCGCTCGAGCGAGCTTGTTAAAACAGTGGGGTCGCTCGAGCGTGAACTTACTCGCTCGAGCGGTCTGTAAAAATGCAAAAAGTGCTGGATGTTGAAAATCTCCGCTCGACGCCCCGCTCGACGCTCGCTCGAGCGTAAGACACAGTCCTCGCTCGAGCGTAGGTTCTCTCGCTCGAGAGTGCGTCTGCGTGCACCAAAAACTTGAGAGCTTACAATTTACGCTCGAGCCAGCATTCCTTCGCTCGAGCGGGGCTCTGAACAAATGATGGTCGCTCGAGCGTGGAATCTTTCGCTCGAGCGAGGAAGCCAAATTCTGGAATTTCCAGATTTGCCTTCAAAGCTCAAACCAAGCATTCAACACCTCAAAACTCAACCTCTTGGGCCATTTTTCTGAAAAACACTTGAATACCCACAATATAACATGTTTTGAAGATCAATTGTAAAATCAAAGCCCAAGGGTGAGTCAATTGAACACAATTTTCAAATAAACTTCAAGAATAAAGCTCAAACATAACATGCATGTATTCAATTGAATTCAAAACTTCAAATACATGATCAAATGCGTCAAAACTTACAAAAACATGATGAATTCATGAACTATAATCAAGATATGGACATGCATATAGCAATTTCCATGAAAACAACCTCCAAATGCTAGAACATGTACATACATACATGATTTAAGCTTCAATTCAACATTTTGAAACCAATTCTAGACTTAGATCACTAATGGCTCATGGACCATGCAAGATACAACTAGAATTCAAGTTCAAAAAGATGATTCTCCTACCTTAGGTCTTCAATTCCAAGTATGGAGGCTCAATTATGTAATTCTTCTACAATTCTTCTAATTTCTAAACAAACTCTTGTTGAAACTAAGTTTTTCCCTATCTCCTACTCTCTCCCACGGTTTGGTCTCTCAAATATGAGCAAATGACATGAAATCAAGCTCTAAACAAAGTTTAACAAAGTGGCCCACTATAGTGGCAATTTGGTAGTTTACTTGAACTAATGTGATTTATATTATTTAATCCAATTTAATCATTCCAAATCAAATGTAAATTAAACCTACCATAAAATCTCATAAATTCTATCAGATTCGGCCGCTGATAAGGCCTTCAATTTACAATTCAAACTTAAAACATGAACAGATCAATTAACAGTCAAACAGATAGAAATGCGTTTAAACTAATACACTCAATCAGTCAGTTCAGAATGTTAGTCAAATCAGTTACTTAATCATGTTCAGTCACAGTTTAGCAGTAATCAGTGGTATTATCAGTAAACAGTGGTAAGGGTTGTCACAACTTGAAGGTTATTGTAATGCAAATTGGATATCGGATACTAAGGATTCAAAATCCACAAGTGGATATGTCTTTACTCTGAGAGGCGCTGCTGTTTCTTGGAAATCCACGAAACAAAAATGTATTGCGCGATCCACAATAGAATCCGAGTTCATTGCTTTAGACAAAGTAGGAAAAGAAGTAGAATGGCTTCGTCACTTCTTAGAAGACATTCCAATGTGGCCAAACCCTGTACCAGCTATTTGCATTCATTGTGATAGTCAATCTACAATAGGCAGGGCACAGAATCATATGTATGACGGTAAGTCACGACATATTGGTCGTCGACATAATACCGTAAGGCAATTGTTGTCAAATGGAATAATCTCAATAGATTATATAAAATCTAAAGAGAATATTGCGGATCCGTTAACAAAAGGTTTGACAAAAGAACTAGTGTATAGTTCATCGAAGGGGATGGGATTAAAGCCTATTACATAAGAGTCGTCATAATGGTAACCCTACTTATATGACTGGAGATCCCAAGAACTAAATTCAAAAGGATAACTAAGTTATGTGTGGCTCGCCAGAAATCACCAAGGGATTAAAATTCCCTACTCATTCCTATGGTGAGAGTGATATCTGTAACATATGTTGTCTGCAGGGGTATAAGGATAAGCTTAGTTTTTAATGATTACTTATATCTTGATTTAGGCATGAAAATCAAGACGAGTATAAGGAGATACTCACAATAAGAATCACTTACATGAGTGTCAAACCGGGGTCGGTTTTATGAGAATGAAGAAGCTAAATTCTCTAGAAACACTCATGAAAACCAGGAGCGTTCAAGGCCAAAATGAACACAACAGTGAGAACCACGATGTGTTAGAAGATATTTTGTGTGAAATCGATTGTCTTGGCTTACACAAATGGCTGAACAATTCAAGGCATCGTGTCCATTGGTTAGCTAGTAAGTCCGATAGGTTATCACTAGGGAAGGTTCAAGGCCGAAAGCTACCTATCCTGATGCAAGATATTTTTAATTTATATTCTTTCGATAAAGTCTGCATATTGTTGCATTTCCGTTGTCATCAAATTCCATTCATGTGGGGGATCGTTGGAAATGGTCAGAAAATTATGGGTAAAACCAAATTTTTTTTCCTAACTTTGGTCTATTATTTAGGTGGGACCCGTGCGTCAATTTTCGCGGGTCAAAGTGGTAACGCGTTCTATGCCGCGTTGTGATTCATGTGGTATATTTGGTTGCTCAAAACCATTATCGAGTGAATGAGAAATTGAAGCCAAAGTATGCTCCATGGAAATGGAGTTTTGGTGGAAAATCCTTAAAGGTTTGAATAAGGCGTGTCCCACATTGATTTGGTGGGAATGTTTGAATGGGTTTATAAGACATGGCATTGGAACTTGGGGTGTGCCCCAAGGGGTACCCAAGTTTTGTAGAGAGGGAGGTTATGGGCAAAATGGGTTAGACCCATTGGACCCAAAAATCACCACACAAGCGCCGTGCGCGCCGCCGTTCGTTTGGTCGGGCGGGCTAGGCTAGGCCTGGGCTTGGGCGCAAGTGCGTGGTGTGAGGTTGGGTTGGGCTTGTTCGACCCAATTCTAATCTTTTTGGGCAAAAAACATTTGAATTTAAATTTTATTTTTTGAAATAAAATTTGTCCAAAAATTCATTCCAAATTTCTGTCCAGATTTAAATTTTAAATTCAAATTGTTGCACTTCTTCACAAACAGACCCGAATCTGTCCAAATTCAAACCCAAAACCGAATTTGTTTTGTTCAAATTCAAATCCACCCGAATTTCAAACCAAACAGTGCGTTAAACAGATTTGTATCTGTTTAATTCAAATTGAATAGGTACAGTACCTGTTTAATTCAAAATGGAAAGCCACCAATCCATCTATAAATAGACTAGCCCTCATTTGTTATCAAATTAACATATTTTCGTCCATAAAAATTCTGCATTCATACTCTTCATTTTGCCGCATTATTTTCTTGTGAGAGAGAGTATAAAACACTTAGTGTGTTCGTTGTACAAATATATTGTAGTGTTGCATATATTTGTTGTTGATTATTTCATCCTGTGAGATAGACGTTCATATTCTGAAAGTACCGAGGAGAGGACGAATCTGTCTTAAGGACAAAGTGTCAAACACTGGACTTGATCAGATTATTATTATTTGAAGAAATTAATCAAGTAAGTTATTTATTTATTTTCTGTTTTGTTATTATTTATTTAAATCATATTTTAATTTTGTTTTTGTAACAAAATAAAATATGTTTTTATTTATTTAATTTTATTTCTAGTTTGATTTTTGTAATCAAACAATTTTCTCTCCTTTCCTTTATTTCTTTTATATTCTGTTTGTTGTTAAGTATACAAACAGAATTAATTAATTACAGTGAAGATTGTCCAACAATCCCTTTTTGGGAAAAACCAATTCCTCCTGTGTTAATTCGTTGTGATAGCACTACTGCTATTGGTAGAGTGAATAACCATTTTTATAATGGTAAATCCAGACCTATTCGAAGGAAACACAGTAATGTGAGATCCTATTTGAGTAATGGCATCATAACTGTGAATTATGTAAGATCTTGTGATAATATTACGGATCCGTTAACCAAGGCCTTGGCGAGAGATAGGGTCTGGAATACATCGAGAGGGATGGGTTTGAAGCCTATAAAATCAAAAACCATATATGAGGATACCCAACCTAGGGACCAAAGATCCTGTAACTAGGTTCAATGGGAAGAACGAATCATATGGTGGTTGTCAAAAATGCACTCCTTAATATTTTGTTATCCATCCCTATGATGTAAGTGCATTTATCCTGTAATATTGGAGGGTTGAATTTTTATACTCTTAATGAAATTCTGTAGCTCTTGTTGATTGGGGGGTGTGTCAATTACAAGAACATCCTTGACAGATTTCACCTATGTGAGCATGAAAGTGGGGCCGCTTTCTATGAGAACAAGGCTTTTCTCAAAAATGCTCATGAAAACTGGGATCAGCACAAAGCCGTAATGTGCTGGCTATTAAAACTCATGTCAATACTTGGATTATTATGTGTGAGCAGTAATACTTTATTTCCCCTAAGCAGTCATAGTTCAAGTCTGAGACCACTAATGACTCTGGAGTAGAGGTTGTTGTTTCACTAATGAAGGTTCAATGCAGAGCACACCTTCATGATGCATACTAGTCTATCTTTGTTTGGTAATCTCTCTTGTCCTTGTTGATATTAAAATGAGTGGGGGATTGTTGGTTCATTTTAATATCATTCATTTATTTATTTATTTATTCATTTTGTTCATGAATCTTCCTTGGTTCTTATTCATGAATTTTATCTTGTTCATGAATTAAGATTCATTGGTTTGGTTTTGTTCATGAATTAATATTAATTATAATTCATGAACTTGGTGGTGAATTCATGTTTGGGTTCACTCTCCCTTTCTCTAGGTTCATGGTCATTTGTATGTTCTAGTGACCTATAAATAGTTCTCTCTTCTACTCTTTTCTTAAAAACAACAAATCAACACATCAACTATTTTCTATACAAGAGAGATTACTAGCAAAGAAGGGTGTTTTTCTTGGTGGAGTTTTGGGTTCACCATCTTGTTCAGAGTTGGCTTGAACCATACAACAAGTGGTCGGGCTGTTGTATCTTGGAGGGGACAGGTCATAGTTTTGTGACTGCTGCATCGATATTTGGGTTCTTCCAATCGCAGTGGACTTGATCTCCTTAAAGAAAATGAGATATCCGTGCCTCAGCCTGATCTATTTGTATCTCTTTTTTTTTTGCATTATTTATCAATAAAATATATTTTTTCCTGGTATTTTCACCAACAGGATCTGAAGACTCAATCGAGACGGCGGTTCTAGAAGTCGATTGCTACCGTGCATTGTCGGGTTCTGATATCGGATAGTTCATCATTTCTGTTGCGGTGGTGGTTTGGAGCACACATCTGGACGCTGATGGACATGGCGGTGATTTTCGGTGGCGGAGGAAGCACAGAGGTCGGAAGATGAGGCGTAGGAGGCATCAGAAGAGGAGGTGAAGAGAGAGAGAGGAGGAGAGAGAGATATTTTGGTCATTTTATTTAAGTTTGTTCTTCTAGAAAAAAAAAATATTTCAGTAGGTGACTATTCCACCAAACAAATTTAAATTTGAACTTTCAACTAAACGCCCAACATTAAAATATACAAATAATAATAATAAAATAAAAAATTAGAGTAAATTTTAACTATTTCCATCAAAATTTCACTTATAGGGTGTTTTTGTTTTCAATCATTTTTCCCCTACAATCAATGCCATGTTTTGAGTTCTAAATAACAAATAATGTATCATAACTTAAATAGTAGAAATTAAATAGAAAATATGATAAATTTTTTTATTTTAGGAATAAAAACTACACTTATGATAAAATATAAATACATTGGCTCCGTTTAGTTTAGTTTAGTTTAGTTTTAAAATCATAATTTAAGTGTGGAATTGTGATTTAAGTATGGAGATGTGAGTTGAATTTTGAAAAAAAAAATTTATTTGGTTATGAGTTTGAAAAGAGTTTTGAGTTTTGAATTTTAAGTTGTATTTTGAATTTTTTGAAAATTATTTTATTTTTTTAAAAATTTTAAACTCAAAACACAACTCCTTAAATAATAACCAAACACAAAACTCAAAACTCAATTAAAAAACTATTTTCAAAACTCATAACCGAATACATAGCTCAAAATTCAATTCAAAATTGTTTTTTCAAAATTCATAACCAAACACTCAAAATTTTATTAAAAAAATTCATTTTTTTATTTTTTTATTTATAATTATTTTTTATTTTTTCAAAAAATATTATTTGTTTTTTTTAAGTATTGGCTAAATAATTTGTTATGATTTAGATATATATGGCGATTCAAATTTTTTTAAAATTTTAAAAAAAGTAATTTTTTAAAAATTTTAAAAAAGTGATTTTTTTTAAAAAAAAAAATCTAAAAAATCAAAAAAAAATATTTATAAAATATTTAAAATAAAAAATAAAAAATAAATAAAAATTATATATTTAAAATAAATAAAATTTTTAAATTTTTAAATATTTAAAAAAATACAACTCAAATATTTTAAAAAAATGCAGCGCACAATTATATGAAATAGAATGCATATTAAAAAAATACAACTCAAAACTCTTTTTCAAAACTTATAACAAAATAAATTTTCTCTTTTTAAAACTTAATTCTAAACTCATAACTCAAAACACAACTCCACGCTTAAATCATGATTCTAAAAATAATTTAAAAAAAAAAATTGAATATATATATATATTTTTTAAATAGAGTTTTGAAAAGAATTTGGTTATGAGTTTTGAAAAGAATTTTGAGTTGTGTGTTTAGTTATGAGTTTTGAAAATAGTTTTTGAATTGAATTTTGAATTGTGTGTTTGATTATGAGTTCTGAAAATAATTTTTTAATTAAGTTTTGAGTTATATATTTGATCATAAATTTTATTTTATTTTTATTAGAATTACAATTCTAAAATTAAACCAAACAAGACTACTATTTTTTCCTAAAGATTTTATAATTTTAATTTGCCATATATATTAGATGCATTTAATGATATAGTAGACTGTGTATATAATAATTACTTTTTATTTGTTTCTTCTTGTAATATTTTTTTATTATTTTTTTTTAGAACACGGTCAAGCATAAATATGTTTAAATCAAAATCAAATTCAATAACGAAATGAGAAGTAACGAAATGCGAGGGATAAATAATGTGTGAGTGATTTTCTGATCACACTACCAACTCAATAATCAGTTGGAGAGAATTGGCAGAATAGATGACACCTGGCTGACCTGCAAAAGAAAGAGAAGATTCCGGCGGTGGTTCGTCCACCCGGGGGCACTCCGACAATCAAGTCAGTATATCTCTCAAAGATAATCAATAGTGCTAAACTCACTGTTCAGAATATAAATTGCGTACCTTAGACCCATCATGGGTGCCTCTCTTTTATAGTTAACTCAATTCTTGTCCCAACAGAAGTCTAACTTCAATGAACTTTTGCTCAGTACTTATCCAGGACTCTTTAATACATAGAGATAAACTCCCTAAGAGCTTTATCCTTATCCATGTTAAGTCCCCTCATCATTCTAGGACTCTTGTGCCCTATCCGCTTATCTCGGATTTCGATATCTTCGGAGATAACCTCGGCCTTACCGAGATCACCTCGGCGTCATGACCAGGACACGTGGCACCTCGGCTGACACGTCGGCGTCACCTTAGCCACGTGTTGGTACTCAGAAAATATATCCCCACAACTGCACCCTAGGTTCTATTACCTCGGTCATCTGAGGTGATGGAACATATATCAGTACTCCTGAAAAGTACGTCGGCTTAAATGTCTCAGCCGAGATCATTCATATCGGCCGACTTGTCTTCTTTAAAGATCAAGAATTCCAAGAACCCCTTCACGCGTATGAGCTGTCATACATATTCACTCAACCGTTTAGCCACGTGCCCTTTCCTTACTGGATCGTGCCTACTACGCGTCTGGAAGCCGTCTCGCGCCTGCGTGCGCCGTCTGACGAATCCGTCATTCTAGGCGAATTGATTGCTTTTTTGCCGCCGTTTTCAAGTTTTAACAAAACTTGTTTCCCCTTTCCGTCTCTTCACTTTACATCGTTCTTGAAGCTTTCTCTCTCCTTCTAGCTCTTTTAAGTCTTCTATTTTTTTAAGCTTCCGCAGCTCTGCAATTCGCTCCGTTTACCACCTCCGGCGAGATTTCCACCGATCTTCCGCCTCTACAACCGTCGTCAGACTTCGGCAAATCCCATTTCGGCTTTTCTCTTTCTGGTAAGCTTCCATTCCTTCTGGTTTCATTCCTTCTTGCTCTCAAAGAAATTCTGCTTCAATTTTAATCGTCATTACTGCTTTACTCAAGCTTTTGATCTATGAATCATGCATCTGAGTGTGTTTACTTTATGATTTTGCTCTTTGCCCATGTCCTAAATACACGCACTGCTCACAACTCTTCTGCACTTTTGCCACTGTTCTTGATAGTCCATCTCTGTTCTTGATCCTGAAGCGTATTCTTGCTTTTTTGTTTTTCCAGATTTCGTGCCTTCAATCTTGGTTTCCATAGACATAGGTTTTGGGATTTGTTTGTAGAACCCACGAATTTTAGAAAAAGCTTGAAAACAATTCCTCATTGATTCTGTACTTTTTAGGGTTTAGCCGAGGTCCCTAAAGCCTTTCAAAAACACGCCTTTTCGAAATCCAATCCCTTCAATTAAGCCGATATTATGGGTATGTGGAAACATAGGGTAGACACCCCGGCCAAATTAGAGCACTTTAGGTAGGAGTTCGAAATCCCGGCTGACGTTCATCTGAGGTTGGCTGGGGAGGATGATTCTATCATGCCCGATGTGAACCTCATGCCTTTCCCAGTAGTAGCATTCATTGAATGTGGACTTAGGTTTCCACTTGACCCTTTCTTCCGTGAAATCCTTCATTTCTATAGGTTGAACCCAACGCAACTTGCCATCAATTCTTACCGAGTTATTAATGGTACCATAGTCTTAGCCAAACAAGAGAATGCTAGGATTACTCTTGCCGATTTCCAGTATTGTTATACCATGTGTCGCCTGAAATCGGAAAAAGGCCACATCTATTACCTTAAGCCGAGGTCTACTGAATACAAAATTGTTGCCGACCTCCCTGACTCCAACAAGGGAGCGGGGGATGATTACTTCATCGTCTCGGGTAACTGGGAGTTTCAGCCAAACGATGACCTCCATCTTTATCCCCTAAGTCGAACAGTTCTCGGGGGAAGGAGCTGGTAAGGGCCACCCTTCACAAATTTTCTTGCTTTCTTGCATAAAGTTTTCAACATTCTGCTCTAATGTCTACGCTTTTTTCTTTTTTGCAGTTCTTCCTCAACCAGCAAAGGGCTTTCGCCAGTCTTTCTTCCCCAGCAAAGACTTAAAGAAACTTCTGAATTTGCCAATCCACAAGCGGAAGGCCCCTCTGCTTCTCAACTTCATTCCTACCTATAAGCCTGCTCTTCCCGACGTCCCAAAAAAGAAGAAGAAAAGCCTTTCTCCACCTTCCACCACAACTCCACAAGTCGCGTTCACATCTCGGACAGACCAGGGATCAACCTCTGATCCAGCTGAGCAGCCGTCAATCTCGGCTCCATACCTGATCCCAATATCCCAACGAAAACATTGGCGACGACTTGTTCTTGCTGTCGAGATGGGCCGTTAAAAAGCAGTCGCCAAGGATCTTTTGGCCAACATTCCAGACTCAGTTGACGCTCAACCAGCACCAACTCAACAAAAGCCGAAAAGAATAAAGAAGGCCCAATCGAAGGCAAAGGTGGCTCAGGTTGAAACTGAAGATACTTTGCCAATATCCAAATTGGCTGAAAGTGAGAAGACCGCCTCTGTCCCTGTGAAGAGGTCTGCCGAAACACAACCGTCCGAATCCACCAAGTCCAAGAGGCCGAGGTCATCAGCTGCAACTACCTCGGGGTCTCAAAAGCATAATTCCCCCTGGGCCCCCCAAATTACATTGGAGGATAAGCCAGTCATGGCTGGGGGATAGCTCCGATGATATTAACGTCGGCGTTGTTCTCAGCATCGCTCTGCTTCTCCCCGGCGATCTTGACCGAAATGCCGAGTTGAGCGAATATGAGAACTACGCCCTGATGCTCCAATGTTCTGTTCAAGTAAGTGTCCTTATTTCGTTCGTTGTTCTTTCTTTTTACCTTGCTTTAGAAAATTTTGAAATAACTTCTGCTTTGTTTTACTTTCAGGCCATCCAGCATGCTCATTCTTTCTCAGTACAATCCTTCGAGAACCGGGAGAAGCTGGCCGAAAAGAAGAGAGAAGTTGCCAGTTTGCAAAAGGCCAACAAAACCTTACAATCAAAAATGAAGAAGTTGGAAGACTAGGCCGAGGCTGCCATCAAAGCTAAGGATGAGGCCGATGAAAAAGCAGGTGCTGCGGAGGCCATTAACAAGGTTCTTGAGGCCCAGAGAAAAGAGTCTGAGGAAAAGATGGCCCAAGCTCAAAAAGAACTTCAAGATGCTTTGGCCACCAAAGATGCCGAGATAAAGGCCGCTAATGAGAAGGCTTACAAGGAGGGGGCCGCCAATGTCACGGCGGAATATGAAAAGCAGGTGAAGCAGGCATGCAACAGGGGCTTCACCCTTGGCTGGATGACCTTGCTAAAAAGGCTTGATGTCCCCGAGGACTCCCCCCTCAGGAATGCCGATGTGTCCTTCCCCTGCCATTCCCCCCAACTCCAAGCCAATCCGCCGACGACGATTCTGAGTTCGAGGAGGAGGTTTTGGTGAGGAAGTCAAAAAGCGTTGCTGGGGCCAAGTCTTCTCCTCAAAATGAGCAAGTCCTAGACTTGACTCAGGATAAGGAGGTTGAGGAGGTTTCCAAGAAAGCTACCCCCTGAGCAGGCATCATCGGACCCTGCCTCTTGCCGACAAAAGCCTTGATCAGACCCTTCAAGAGATAGATGCTGAGCTTGCGGCCGAGAAGGTGGCCGAGATGTCTTCCCAGCAGTCGTCCGAACCTCAGATCCAACCATCTATTGAAGAGCCTTTACTTTGATGTCTTTTTCCTCTGTACTTTGTACTTTTGTTTTTCTCCTTGTTTGGAACAATTTGTAAGTTTTGGCCGACGTGCCTTCTTTGGAATGCTAATACAACCTTTCTTCTCTGAATGCTTGTATCCTTGTTTTCTCTTTACTGTGTTTGCGTAATTCTATACTTAGAATATTTTGCATATCTTTTATATACACTTTAGTCTTTGTGCAACCTTCCCGGGGTGTCATACCTCGGATATACGAACTGATGATTTACCTCAGCTAGTACCCAAATACCTTTCTAGGCATAACTTTTGGTTTTACCTTGTAAATTCTTCACATGTGTTTAACCTTTGTTCTTCAATTTGTAAACTTTTCTTCAAGTTTCAATAAGTGGTAAACGTGATCTCGGTTTAACTTCAACTTGTAAACTTTTCTCAAGTTTCAACACGTGTTAAACATCATTTCGGTTTAACTTCAACTTGTAAACTTTTCTCAAGTTTCAACAAGTGTTAAACATAATCTCGGTTTAACTTCAACTTGTAAACTTTTCTCAAGTTTCAACAAGTGTTAAACTTCATTTCGGTTTAACTTCAACTTGTAAACTTTTCTCAAGTTTTAACAAGTGTTTAAACATAATCTCGGTTTAACTACAAGTGTTTAAACATCATTTCGGTTTAACTTCAACTTGTAAACTTTTCTCAAGTTTTAACAAGTGTTAAACATCATTTCGGTTTAACTTCAACTTGTAAACTTTTCTCAAGTTTCAACAAGTGTTAAACATAATCTCGGTTTAACTTCAACTTGTAAACTTTTCTCAAGTTTCAACAAGTGTTAAACATCATTCCAGTTTAACTCCAGCTTGTAAATTTTTCTCAAGTTTCAACAAGTATTAAACATTATCTCGATTTAACTACAAGTGTTAAACATCATTTCGGTTTAACTTCAACTTGTAAAATTTTCTCAAGTTTCAACAAGTGTTAAACATCATTTCGGTTTAACTTCAACTTGTAAACTTTTCTCAAGTTTCAACAAGTGTTAAACATAATCTCGGTTTAACTTCAACTTGTAAACTTTTCTCAAGTTTCAACAAGTGTTAAACATCATCTGTCTCTCTGCCCCCTAATGTGAGCCTGAGTTCCACTTGGGTTCTCATTATACATGCATTCTAGGAACAACATCAAGTATCTTTGTCAATCACAAGTGTACAGATGAACAAATCAAGCTAAAACTTTATTTATTGATATCGGCAAATGTCAGAGAATAAATAATTCTAATGGTAGAAAAATTTCAAATTGCAAGTGTTCCAAGGCCTTGAGGCCTTGGCAATTCTTTGCCTTCACTATTTTCAAGCCGATAAGCCCCATTGCCCAATACCGAGATGATTCTGTAGGGCCCCTCCCAATTTGGGCCAAGTTTGCCCTCTCTGGGATCTTTCTTGTTGCCGACGACTTTTCTTAAGATGAGGTCACCGATCTGAAACTCCCTTGGGTTAACTTTTTTATTGTAAGCCCTAGCAAGCTGCTGCTGGTATGCTGCTAACTGAATTGCAGCTCTTTTTCTTCTTTCTTCTAGTAGATCCAGATCTCGGGCTAAGAGTACATCATTAGTCCTATTCTCCACTCCCTGGGTTTTGATCCCAGGGATGCTGACCTCTAGTGGAATGACAGCTTCTGTGCCATAGGCCATGGCAAAGCGGGATTCCCCCGTTAATCTTCTCGGCGTAGTCCGATATGCCCAGAGTACACTAGGTAGTTCATCCACCCACTTTCCCTTTGCTGCCTGCAATCTCTTCTTTATCCCATCCAAGATAACTTTGTTGGATGCTTCTGCTTGTCCAAAAAGTAGTTTTTGATCTTGAATTTTGCGCAGAAGCTCTTGATCAGCTTACTGTCAAATTGTGTTCCATTGTCTGCGACTATTGCTCTTGGAATCCCAAATCTTGTGATTATGTTCTTCCATATGAAGTTCTTTACGTCCACATCTCGGATCTTGGCTAAAGGCTCAGCTTCTATCCACTTGGTGAAGTAATCTGTTGCTACCAGCAGGTACTTCCTTTGCCCAGTTGCTTGGGGTAATTGTCTGACAAGATCCATTCCCCATTGGGCAAACGGCCAAGGACTGGATACTGGGTTCAGGTCTGCTGCTGGTTGGTGTATCAGAGGTGCAAACCTTTGACATTTTTCACACTTCTTCACATAGGCTTCTGCATCTTTCTACATGTAGGGCCACCAATACCCCTGGGTAATGGCCCTATGGGCAAGTGATCTGCCCCCAGTGTGGCTTCCACAAATTCCTTCATGAATTTTGTATAAGAAATCTTCAACTTATGAAGGATGTACACACCTCAAAAGGGGTCCAGTGAAGGATCTTTTGTAGAGATGTCCCTTTGCTGTCAGACTGAATCTTGTCGACTTCAATCTGATCTTGTGCGCCTCCTTGTGGTCATCTGGTAGCTTTCCTTCTTTCAGGAATGCAATAATTGCATCCATCCAGCTTAGTCCCATGTCCACACACATTGCTTCACGCTCCGTGGTCAGTGGTTCGATGCTCGGGCCCGACAAAAAGTCAACCATTATTGTCCTTGCTTTTCCAGGTTGTATCGCACTAGCTAGGTTGGCCAATGCATCAGCGTGACTGTTATCATCTCGGCTGACCTGAAGGAGTCGGCAGTTCTGAAACAAGGCTGCCAACCTGATGACTTCTTTTGCATAAGCCGACATCCTTTCATCTCGGGCCGCAAACTCGCCTCTTGTCTGGTTAACTATAAGTTGTGAGTCACAAAAAACTATTACTTCATCTGCTTGTACTGCTGCTGCCAGCTTCAGTCCTGCAATGAGTGCTTCGTATTCTGCTTCATTATTTGAGGCCTTGAATCCCAAACGAATCGACTGTTCTAGTATCTGCCCATCTGGGGATACCAGTACTACTCCTGCCCCTGCTCCCTGTCGGTTGGAACTCCCATCAACAAACAGTCGAAAAGAGTCGCCGATGTAAATGCTGCAGGGTCTGAGTTTTTCCTTTTTGATTTGTTCTTTCGCCTCTGGCTGGGCTTCTCCTTGCTTGTTTGGACATCGTTCACCTTGGCTTAATAGAGCCCGATGTTCGATGGATTCTGGCATGAATTCTGCCACGAAGTCGGCCAAAACTTGGTCTTTAATTGTTGTTCTGGGTCTATACTCCAGGTTATACTGGCCCAAGGTGACTGCCTATCTGGTTATTCTTCCTATCAAGTCTCCTTGTTGCAGCAAGGACTTCAAGGGGTGTTCAGTTAGCACCACAATTTTATGGGTCTGGAAATAATGGTTCAGCTTCTTCGAAGCCGTTACAAAGGCCAGTGCCAATTTCTCTCAGGGTAGATACCTTGTTTCTACATCGGCCAGGGTTTTGCTTACATAGTAAACAGCCCTTTGTTCCCCTTTTTCTTCTCGGACTACCACTGCACTTATTGCATGTTCTGAAACTGCTAAGTACAAAAACAACTCCTCTCCAGGTTCTGGATTTGAAAGAACTGGGGCTGTAGTCAGATACTTCTTTAGGTCGGCCAAGGCGGCTTCGCATTCTTTGGTCCACAAGAAGTCTGTGGCTTTCTTCACTAAGTTAAAGAAAAGTCTGCACTTGTCTGAGCTTCTGCTGATGAACCTATTTAGGGCTGCAGCCCTTTCAGTTAGCATTTGTACCTATTTTGCCGACGTCGGGCTCTTCAAATCCAGGATGGCCTTGATCTGATCAGGGCTGGCCTCAATGCTCCTTCTTGTCACCAGGTATCCCAAGAACTTACCAGATCCAACTCCAAATGCGCATTTAGATGCATTGAGTCGGAGCCGATATTCTTTAAGGATTTCAAAGACTGCTTTGAGGTCAGCGAGGTGACCTTCTGGTTCCTTGGTCTTCACGACCATGTCATCGATGTAAACTTTCACCGTTCAGCCGATCAGGTGTCTGAACATCTTGGTTACCAACCTTTGGTAAGTTGCTCCTGTGTTTTTCAACCCAAAAAGCATCACTTTGTAACAGTACAGCCCTTTTGGGGTGATAAACACAGTCTTCTCTTTATCCTCGGGGTATATGGCTATCTGGTGATACCCCCTATAGGCATCCAGGAAGCTCATCCTTCCATGCCCTGAAGTGGCATCCACTAGCTGGTCAATCTTGGGTAGAGGGAAGCTGTCCTTGGGACAGGCTTTGTTTAAACTGGTAAAGTCTACGCAGACCCTTCATTTACCATTCTTCTTCTTCACCACTATTGTGTTCGACAGCCATGTTGGGTAAGTTACCTCACGAATGGCCTTGGCTTCCAGTAGTCTGTCTACTTCTTCTTCCACTACGTTGACGTGTATCAACGTCGGTCTTCTTGCACTTTGGATTACAGGTTTAGCCGATCTGTCAACGTTCAGCTTATGGCAAGTGACCTCGGGGTCCATGCTAGGCATTTCGTAGGGCGTCCACGCGAACACCTCAATATTTGCTCTAAAAAAAAGCTTCCACTCTTTTTCCTCTTCTTTGGCTAAGCCCGAGCCGAGAAGAAAGAAGCGTTCTTCATCCCCCTCCTAGACGAGGATTTTCTTCAGTGCTTCTTTGCTCTTCTCGACTGGCTCCTTGCCGACATCCTCCAGGACCTCCACATCCTCGTCTTCAATCTCTGCCTTCTCTGGTTCTCGAATGCTGCAGGTGGATTTCATTGCTGCCATGAAGCAATTCTTTGCCTGCAGCTGATCTCCTCTGACCTCTTTAATCCCATGTTCTGTTGGGAACCGCAATAGTTGATGTAATGTTGAGGGAACAACCCCCATTGCATGCAACCATGGCCTTCACAAAATGATGTTGTAGGGGGAGGGTGTGTCGATTACGGTGAATTCTGTTGTTATCCTCCTGGTGCCTGCCTGCACCTCCAAGCTGGTTGTCCCCAGTGGCCATGTCGGTATTCCATTGAACTCGACCATCGAGCTATTGGATTGCTCCATATCGTCTGGGTGAAGGCCGTGCTCCTTGTATCATCGGACGTACATGATGTCACAAGAGCTGCCTTGGTCAATCAGGATGCGCTTTACTTGGCATTCCCCTACCTCGAGGGATACTGCCAAGGCATCATTATGCGGATGCTGCACCATCTCAAGATCGGCTTTAGAAAAGGACACTATTGGTCCTTGGCACTCCTCTACCCAATGTCTCTCTCCCCGACTTGGTAGACGTGCTGCAAGTGCTTTACCTTCTGGGTCTCCCCCCTAATCTCGTTCTTGTTGACCTTCGAGTGAATTACATTAATTACCCGAGGTCCTCCTACCTAAGGTTGCTGTGCTGGGGAAGGCGGAGTTGCTGGTGCCTGAGGCAGTCTTGCCTGCTCTTCTCTTGTCCTGGCTTCATCGACAAGGTCTCTCAGATGGCCTTGCCTCACCAGGTCTTCTAAGTGTGCTTTTAAGGCTCTACAGTCCTGAGTCATGTGCCCGTTTTCATTGTGGTAGGCACAATGCCTGCCAAGGTTTCTTCCCATAAATTCTCCTGGTGCCTTTGCTGGTGTTCTGAAATAGGGTTGATTTCGAATTTGATCCAGGACTTTGTGAATTGGGATTCAGAACACAGTTGTCACTGCCTGTATAGCCCTTAGCTCTGACTCTTGCTTGTTCGATCCATTGTTACCTCGGCCTTGCTTCGGCGAGTCGTTTCCTTTCTCTTGTTTTGTCTCCTTAGTCCCCGATGTATCTTCCTCGGCTCTGGCGTATTTTTCAATCCTGGCCATGAGCTTTTCCATGCTTTTTGCCAATATCTTTGCCAAAGACTTTCGTAGCGGGCAATTGTCTTTTAGGCCGTTCTTGAAAGATACGACCGCCACCTCTTGGTTACACTCTGGTATTCGGTTGAACACCTCATAGTATCTTTTTGCATAGGCCCTAAGGCCTTCATCCTTACTGATCTTTAGAGCCATCAGTACGTCCACCCTCAATGGCTGTAGCTTGTTTGTCACGAACCTGGCCACAAACATCTCGGCCAGGCCTTCCCGAGTCTTCACGTTTCCCTTTGGTAGTTTGTGGAACCAATCGGATGCAATCTCCCCGAAGGATGAAGGGAATACTTTGCAGAGCAATGGCTCGTTCCCACTATATAATGCCATTGAGTTCAAGTATAATCCAACGTGGAAGTTGGGGTTTGACTTACCATCGTATATTTGGAACCTCGGCATACTGAATCTCTTCGGCGCCTCAAACTTGTCCAACTCCACCGAGAATGGTGTCCTCAGCTTATTTGGAGAGGTTACCTCGGCGTAGGCATTCTGTTGCTTCCTCTTGAGGTAATCTCTTAGATCCTCCTTTGTCCTCCTAGGAGCTCAGCTATCTCCTGATTTCAATCTTTTTGGTGCACTACTTTCAGCTTCGTGGTGAGTCCTCTTCGACCTTTCTCCATTAGTTGTGTCGAAGCATAGTGCCTGCCACTGAACATGCCGATATTCTTTGGGGTCTGCCTTCTTCGTGCGATGTGTTCTCCATGATTCTTCCCTTTTTGACTCTCCTCGTCCGACTTCTCTGGAAGGTCGGTGAGAATGTCTTTTGCTCCTGGTGTGCTGAGGGGCTATGGGGATTGTTTTCTGCCCTCCCTTAGGCGTTGGCTGCTGGAATCGGTGTGTCCTGTAATGGGAATGGTGGCTGCATGACATTATTTTGCATCATGAAGTTGACGACCGATTGTAGGTCCGCCAACTTGTTCGCCATCTCTTTAACCTCTTCGTCCCTCCGCAGACATCTGTCCTTCCATACCTGGAGGTCATCCTCTTTGTAGTACCCACTTCGATCTGGCTTCTTTGGTGCGTCGCCATCCTGGACGACGTCTTTGTTGCTGTGATTCTGGTCACGCGTTTCTGTGTTACGGTTGTCTCCTTCGACGCCAAGGTCGATAGGTTTGCCACTCCCAGCAAGAGTGTCGTCCCCAATCTTTTCCTTCTGTCCGTTGCTGGCCATCTATTCTCCTATCTTTCCCACAGACGGCGCCAAATTGTGTGAGTGATTTTTTGATCACATTGCCAACTCAGTAATCAGCTGGAGAGAATTGGCAGAATAGATGACACCTGGCTGACCTGCAACAGAAAGAGAAGATTCTGGCGGTGGGTCGTCCACCCGAGGGCACTCCAACGATCAAGCCAGTATATCTCTCAAAGATAATCAATAGTGCTAAACTCACTGTTCAGAATATAAATTGCGTACCTTAGACTCATCGGGGGTGCCTCTTTTTTATAGTTAACTCAATCCTTGTCCCAACAGAAGCCTAGCTTCAATGGACTTTTGCTCAGTACTTATCCAAGACTCTTTAATAGATAGAGATAAACTCCCTAAGAGCTTTATCCTTATCCATGTTGAGTCCTCTCATCATTCTAGGACTCTTGTGCCCTATCTGCTTATCTCGGATTTCGATATCTTCGGAGATAACCTCGGCCTTGTCGAGATCATCTCGGCGTCATGACCAAGACACGTGGCACCTCGGCTGACACGTCGGCGTCACCTTAGCCACGTGTTGGTACTCAGAAAATATATCCCCACAAACAACAACCCATATCCCCGTGTCATCCCACAAATCAGCCTTCATCCAATGAATTATAACTTTTAGATTTTCTAACACTTGTTATCTTTGACAGATTATATTGGGTCATTTTGTTTTGTTCTTCTCTCTTATTCATTTCGGAATTTTCACGACCCCAATCTATCTTTAACCCTTTCTGACATCGGTGGGCCCACAAAAGATTTTGACCCATGATTTAAAGCCCAATTCACGGTTCAAGTACTAAATGTTGGAACAATCTTCTGTGTAAATAAAATAATTTGAAACAATTCAAACAAAATAAAATAAAACTTACAGTATTTATGTTGTAGAACCGAATAAATAATTCAAAGATCAAGTCGAGTGTGTGACACTCTGTCCTTAAAACAGATTCGCCCCGCTACGGTGCTTACGGTTGAGTGGCATCTATCTCCCAGGATACAATGATCTTAATCAATTTGTAGTAGCACTCCAAAACAAATTGTTCGGTGAACCAAACATGTGATCTAACTCTCTGAATATTTATTCTAAAACTAAAATGAAGAATAAAATGCAAAGGAGAAAATTCTGGACAGCAATATCTATTTTGCAGACTAATTTTCGGATTGAAAAACACTGCTGGAATGTTGGTATTTATAGATAGCAAACACAGCCCCGAACAGGTACTGTTTTGAATCCAACAGGTGCACTTTTGAAATGAACAGGTACAGGTTTAAATTCAAACAGATCTGCAGCCAGATTTATGAATTTGTTTGGCAGTTACAAGTCAGTAACTGTTGGGCAGTTTAGATGGTTAATCTGTCCGAAATATGTAACAGATTGACAGTTAAAAAAACCTGTTCGAAATCTGTAGTGGAATATGGAAGAGGTACAAATTTTGGACAAACAATTTGAATTCAAATTAAAATTCGAATTTTAAATTAATTTTTCCCACAATAATTTTTTGAAAAAATTCAAATGAATTTCGTCCAAAAAATTAATACAAGAACTGACCCGACCCACAACCCGCACTCGGCTGGTGGCGGTGGGGCGCGTGTGTGGTGGTTTGGGCTAAGGTTCACTTTGTCCATATCTCCTCCATTCTGCAAACTTGGGGTGCCCTTGGGACCCAACCCAAGTATTATAGGCTAGAGCTTATAAACTCAAAAAAACTCTCTTAAAGTTTCAATGTGGGACAAGCCACACAAGGAAACCCACATTTAAAACTTAAATGTTCAACTCCACGAACCCGAAAACGACGTCATGTTCCCATTCACTCATAAATGGTTTTGACGAACCGTCTTTACCGTGTGACTTGCCACGCGGCAAGGAACACTTCACCTCTTCGGACCCGTCCTAAAAGACGTTCGGGGCCCACTCAATTTTGGCCTCAAAGTCGGCCCAAAATATGCCTATATTCACCATTTTTCCAACACTAAAGTCCAACACCCTTGAGAACCTAATATTGAATTAGGAACTAATGGCATCTAAACACTTGTTAAGTAGGGAACTAACCACGTAAGCAGACAAAGATTTGCAAAGTTATTGCACCTATACATCAGCCATTAATGAGACCCTGGTAGCATTAAATGCGACAGCTCTTTCACGTCGGAGAAAACAGGCTTACCGTGAATGAGGTCAGCTAAACCTTAGACTTACGGCCGACGAGACAATTGGGGAAGGGACAAGGAAATGATGAATGAAAAAGATAAAAGGCTTCAAAAGAACAACATAGGTTAAGTTTTCTCTCACGCCCCTCGTACATTATCTTTCTAGAAAAACCTCCTTACCTTAAACTAACTTTGATCGTCGGAGTGTTTGCCAAGGGACTTTTTCTCATTGGACCGTTTTTGCAGGTGTGTTTTGCGAACTATAAGTCCAACAGACCTATTTAAAGTGTGGATCAATCTGGCCCATCCATCCTCCAAGTTTACAGTATCATCACTTTTTCATACTAAACATTTTAACTTTTCTTTCAATAACCGTTGCCTTATCGCCACCATTTTGTTAAATCCTTAGGTTCACTTATATTTATATATAAAATATTAAATTTAGCTAACCTACATAGCCAAACATATTTGGCTTAGATCCTTCTGACCATGAACTATCTTAGAACATTTTACTAGTCAATACCTAGCCCATTAATAAAAAGTTTAGTCAGTCTTTATAATTTTTTAATAGAATTGGACATCTCATTTGATCCACAGTTGAAATTTGGGGATGAAAATATCTTATTTACACACTCTCACACCAGTGTGGGTTAGAATGCTACGTAATAAATTAAGGCTTTTTTAGGAACATGAAATAGTCAATTTATTAATTTATTAATTTATTTGAATTATATTATCTTTTTATTTTTTATATTATTTTAAAAAGTAATAAAAAAAATTAATTACTTTTCAAAACAAGCCTAAGTACATATATTTTTACTCACAGCTATGCATAACTCACTTTAAATTATGTATCTTTAATAGATTTTTTAAATTGAGTTATGTTAATTATCATATTTGGATACAGTAATGCTACAGGCACCAAAAATTCTACCAAAAATTTTACCAAATGTCTCACATAGGTATGGGACCCACACAATGTGGGTCTCATGTGGGTCCCACACCCATGTGAGACATTTGGTAAAACTTTTGGTAGAATTTTATGGGTCTGTAGTATTTTTGACTTGGATATCATATGTGGCATCTTACATGGCATTAATCACATTATTTGATAGGCTCCACATGATATATATATATACATATATATAATTTGTTTAATGTAAAGCACTATGTCAAATGTGATCAGAAAAAATTATTAACATTTTATTTTGAACATTCTTTTTGAAGATTGCAAATTTAAATAACTAAATCTTAAGCAAGAAGAGATATATGTTACTATGCATAGATTCTTTCACAAAATTGTTTCTTATGAAAATTTCATAGAATATTTATATGAAAAAATAATCTCTTTTTTTTTCATAATTTTTTTTAAACTTTAAATTTGAACTTCAAATCTTATTAGTTATTGTTGAAATTAGATTTGGCTTAAATATGAACTTTTCATCTAATTATTTTTTAAACTTTAAATTATATAGGTTTGGATGAGTTAATAATTTTATGAGACATGTATTTATTAATGTTTATAAATTTAAATTAATATTTTGAAGCTCTTAAAACATTTTCGATAGTAAGTTATTTTGTGTTAATGTACAGATAATAATAGATTTGGAAAAATTATCACTCACTATTAACAATAGATATAGTTTAATTTGTCAATAAAAAATAAAGTGATAATTTCTAAATATGTATATTTTCTATTATAGAAATTAAAGTCAGGGTACTGCTCATTAAAGATGGATATGGGGACGCTGCTACGCAGCCTGCGCAGCAGCGTCTTCTGTGCGGCAATTTGAGCCCATTTTGGAATCCATTTTGATGATCCGAATTGTTCACATTTTAGAATACGTCAAGTAGAACATGCCTGAAAAAAATCAAGTTAATCGGATATCATTTACTCATTCATCCACTCACATTTGTATCTACAAAAATAAATACAAATGTATTTTAGCTTGATTAAAATGAATACAAATGTGAGTGGATGAATAGGTAAACGATATCCGATTAATTTGATTTTTTACAGGCATGTTCTACTTGACGTATTCTAAAATGTGAACGGTTCAGATTATCAAAATAAACCCCTAAATAGGCCCAAATCGCCGCACAGCAGATGCTGCTGCGCAGCAACGTCCCCACTTCCATTAAAGATTCAGGATCATAATCAAGAAAAATTTAAAAACTTACCATATTAATTAACAAAAATTTTCAATTAAATGAAAAAAATAACAAATAAAGAAGAACTATTAATATAATTAAAAGAATAAAGGTTGGGACCCCCTTTGGGGGTCACCCCCTTTACCCCCCTTTGCTACGTGGCAAGAGGTGATTGGAGGAGCAGGAAAAAAAAGAAAAAGAAAAAGAAAAGGTGACCAATGAGAGAGAGAGGGGGTCCAAAGGGGGTCCTAAAAAGGGGGGATGAATCATTGTTGTAATTAAAAAGCCCATAACGTTTTGTTAAATAGATAGTAGACATGTTAATAAATTTTAAAAAGAATATCATGATTAATAAAATCTATTATTTATTAATTTTATTATTTTATAACATGTGTATTTTCATACTATAAATTTTAAAAAAAAATATTTTTTTAAAAGTATCATGATTTTAGGGAATATATTACCTTATTGATCAATAAATTAATAATGACATGAATTTTTTTATTTCGAAATATAAAAAAAGTTTTACTTGATTTCCATAAAAAAAATATTTTAAAAGAGTTAAGTTTAAATGTAAATATATTACCATAGTGATCAAATAACCAATGACCAATAATTTCTTGACATATGTATTTTTATATTTTTTAAATTCAACAAATTGATAAAAAAAGCTTTGAGACTTTGACTTACAAAAATCCTACAACGTTTCTACTTATATTACATAATGAATATATATATATATACATAATATATTCTAACACAAAGAAATTTTGATTTCCAAAACAAAATTTTCATTTTTAAGAATCAACAACTAACACAAAGCATAAAACTTCAAACATTTTTCTTCTCCTCTTTACTTTTCCTTAAATTTCTAGCTACGAATCATAAAATACAAATGCATGAAAAAGAATTCAAATTGAACCCAGAAAAACCCAAAAAGATAAAATCCAAAATATTTTGAAATTAAACATTTAAGCAACATGAAAGCAATAAGATAAAATCAACAATAGATTTAGCACATTCCAATCACACAAACAAGTATTATGGGTTGAGAGTGAAAAAAAACAGTAGAAAAGAGTATTTATGAAAGAGAATTCACCCCACTCCTTTGGTGATTATTTAGTTTATATATATAGTCAATGATTTACAATCAATAAGGGAATTATTACAACTTTACAGGTTGAAATTTTGCAAAAATATTACTCCTTCCGTCTCAAAATATTAATTTCTTATTCTATTTTTCATTATCCCAAAATATTAGTCCCTCTTCAAAAATCAAGTACAAAAATAATATAAATTTCCTATTTTGCTGTACTTACCAATTAGTCCTATTAACTAGACTTATTTACCTACAGGTCCTAACTAATAAATTTAACATTATAAAAATAAGAGAGTGATAAATTTATCACTAAAAATTTATTCATAAAAACAAAGAGACTGATAAATTTATCACTATAAATTTATTCATAAAAAAAAAGACTGATAAATTTATCTTTATCACTTAATAAATTTATCAAATAGGACTTAATGGGTAATAAATCTCCAAAGTAAGACCTATTGGGTAATAAGTCTCCAAAATAGGACCTATTGGTAGTTTACCCTTTAAATTAATAAACAATATAAAAAGTACAATTATGACATTGATATTTCCAAAAAATGTACTATCAAAAGGATAATTTTGAAAAATCAACTTTTTTCAAATGCAATAATTGTACTATCAAAAAAAGTTAAATTTTTCAAAAGAAACCATTATTTTGAGACGGAGGGAGTAGAATAAGATTACAACTATTATGGCAAAAAATCTACAATGGAATCTCATTTGATTATGTAATGATTCATTCAATTTCCTTTGACTGAATTATTGACTGAATGGGTGGTCTGCTGATTTTTTTGAGCTAAACATTTATCACTATCAGAGAGCCCTTTTTTTTTTTTTTTTCCTTTTTTTGTGGAAATAAGCATAGAACCGTGCTACGTAGCTCGAAACATTGCCCTCCCTAATCCCCCGAAACCAAAACCGACGCCGTTTTTGGTTCAATCAGAGAAGAAGAAGCAGACGAAGGGAAGATCGGGAAGAAGAAGAAGCAGAGGCAGACGGCGGCGGCGGAGACAGACGGCACACCGACGATCGGCGGAGCTGTGACGATCGGCAGATCGGCCGGAATGCAGAGGCCTCTGTGTGTGTGTGTCTCCATTCCCTCTTCTCTCTTCTCTCCCTCTCTTTCCCTCTCTCCTCTCCGCTCTTCTCCTCTCCGTCTCTCCCTCTCCCTCTCCCTCTCCCTCTTTCCCCTGCGTTTCAGATCGAAAATGGTCAAAAAAAAAGAAAAAAAAAGCCTAATGCCCAAAACGACGTCGTTTTGGGCATTAGGGAGATTCGGGGGGGCAATGTTTCGAGCTCTCAAACATTACTCATAAGCATAATTGGTTCAGCAATTGGTCATCTTGGAAAATAAGAATAGTACAAAATATGATTGAAAACAAGTTGGGTTTTTATTTTTATTAATTTAATAATAAGAATCTAGGGAATATTTTTTTTTAAGAAAAAAAGGTAAAAATGTTAAAATAATAAATTTTCAATGGTAAATATTTTTTTTAAATATGTCAAATTTACATAAGTTAATTTCAACTTAAACTTTTTAAAATAAATGAGCTGTGATTCGGACCTCGAATCCGTCCGCCCCGAATCCCCCTAAACCACGAAACGACGTCGTTTCGTGGTTGTAATTTTTTTTTTTTTTTTTTTTTTCAGCAGAACCAGACGAAGACGAAGGAGGAGGGGGAGGGGGAGGGGGAGGGGGAGGGGGAGGGGGAGGAGGGGGACTGGAGGGGGCCTAAAAAATGGGGAGAAGGTGACGAAGGAGGAGGCGCGGAGGAGGAGGAGAAGGCGGAGGCGCGGCAGAGCATGGCGATCGGCGACGGAGGCGGAGGCGACGCGATCGGCGGAGGCGGAGGCAACGCGATTGGCAATCGGCCACGCGATCGGCCACGCGATTGGTGATCTCCCTCTCCCTCTCCCTCTCTCTCTCTCTCTCCCCCTCCCTCACCCTGTAAACGCTCTCTCTCTCTCTCTCTCGGGGGATTCGGGGGGGGAGGGGATTCGAGGGGGAGGGATTTCGGGAAAAAAATCTTTTTCCAAAATAAATTTAACACAATTTTGAAAGTTTTGGTGGAAATACTCACACGTTTGAATAAGTTTTGATTGGATAGTGGAAATTGTTTTGTACGGAACATTTGTTGAAACAAAGAAAAACATGGCACACCTCATCGTGCAAAAAATAGCCTTTTTTTTTTTGCAATTTGACTTGAGTTGAGTTGAATTGAGTTGGCTTGGGTTTTGAATTATTTTAATCATAAAAAGATAAAATAAATTTTTTAATTTAATAGGATAAAATGTCACATTTAATTCATAATTATTATATTTTTTTTCTTATAAAAAGTCAAAAAAATAAAAATATCTATTCCAAATTAGACTTTTTAATCCTAAACTAAAATAATCAAAAAGTCAAAAAATCTACTCCCTCCCAAACAAACTCTTAGTGGTTGATTTAAGGTACTGCATAATCATGCTTCTTACCAATTATATTTTGTCATATCTTTCTATATTTCATAATTATTTAATATAAATTTATAAATCTCATCTTACTAACATCATTAAAATATCACATAACAATACCTCAAAACTAACCAATAACTTCATCTCATAAAAGTGTTTTCCATGGTTGATGTGATGTTGTCGACTTCCTCTGAAAAATCAAATCGACGTGTCCTCCACACACATTCTCTCTCCCATTGCGGTTCAAGGCTTTTGAACGTCTCATAACAATTATTACTTGGTAGGTAATGTCTCAATGGGACCACATAATTAAATGTGGTGTTATCATTTATAAGAAGCCTACAATTTAAGTGATTCAATTTAGTTAATAGGCTTAAGGGTATATGTGTTATGGACCTAATATGTAGATACTAGTTGTATAATTTCTATTTCTATGAGGGGCAGAAATAGAAATTAAAACATATTGGTTAAAGTTGGTTTAATGACTAATTAATTGGTTTAATGGCTAATTAATTAGTTTAATGGTTAATGGGTAACTGATGTCTGTTTAATATCCCATATGGTGGTTTCATGGGACTTTATAACTTTCAGTTATGAAAACCAATTACAACCTTTAAAAGGTTATGGTCCCTATTCCTTCCCAAGTGGTGAAAAAGAACACTGCCATGTTTTCTAAATCCTCTCAAGGAGAAACATAAGGCACCAAAGGGGAAAGGATTAGAAGGCAATAACATAGTCAATAACAAAGAGTTTATTGATAATCACGCTTCCGTTTAATCATTCATCAATGGATTCAGGTATGTCATTTTGTCTTGATTTCTTGTTGATACACATGGTAATTGATCCGAAGTTTAAGGTTTATGTTCTGAAATTTATGTTAACAATTGGTATCAGAGCCTACATTATCATGTGTATTATCAGAATTGATATGCTTTATTCATTCTATTTAGTTTCCTGAAATCAGATTCTGAATTTTCTTATGGATGTAAATTCTGTTTTTTCCTGTTTTGTTCTGTGAAAATGGCAATCTGTTTTCTGGAATTGTAAAATGATTCGGTGGTCAGTTTGTTTTTTAGACCCGTCAATTCTATTTATATATGTATGTATATAATTGGGATTGCTGCAGATTATATAATATTTCGGGGTAACAAATTAAGAAATCTTTAAATTTACTGTAATTTATACAACGTCTACAGCAATTTCATTTCCTAACGTTCTAAATATAAGTCAATTCAAACAAGATGTCACAAAAGTGATCTCTCTTGTCTAGATTGTTTTATATGGAATGTTTTGATGTTCATGTCTGTGTATCTCATGCGGGTATTTATCGGTCCAAAGACATGATTAATACTTGGCAGAATTACACACACATTTTGTGGTGATAAACATGTGCCAATTGTAAAGGAAACCTAATGTGAATAATAAATCCATCCAAAGATAGATTTGTTATTTGACATAACTTATTGTCAATGTTTGATCATTACAACAAGAATACCACTTACAGTTAATATCACTACCCAAAGGTTTGGTATTAATGTTGTGCTAGGTATCTTGAGATGTTGTCATTAAATTAATTTATTTAGAGATTATTTGTTTGGTAACTTAATGTGAGCATAATTGTTTATTCCTTTTATTTTCTTTTGGATTCAGCTTTAATGTCGACTACTTCAATCTCTGCTAACATGAACAATGTTCCAATGTTAAATGGAACAAACTTTAAGGACTGGAAAGAGAACATATTGATTGTTCTCGGCTGCATGGACATAGACTTGGCATTAAGGATGCCAAAACCGAATGCTCTCACTGCACAAAGTACTCCTGAGGAAATTGTGTACTTTGAAAAGTGGGATCGTTCTAACAGGCTAAGTCTTATGATCATGAAGCGTGGGATTCCAGAAGTCTTTCGGGGTGCAATAACAGAGGATGTTACCGTTGCCGATGAATTTCTTTCAGAAATTCAAAAGCGTTTTGCTAAAAACGATAAGGCTGAAACAAGCACGCTTTTAGCAAGCTTGATTTCAATAAAGTATAAAGGCAAGGGTAATGTTCGCGAGTACATCATGGAAATGTCTCATCTTGCTTCAAAACTTAAGGCACTAAAGCTCGACCTATCTGATGATTTGCTCGTGCATTTAGTTCTTATCTCTCTTCCTGCACAATTTAACCAATTTAAGGTCAGTTATAACTGCCAGAAGGAGAAATGGACTCTCAATGAGCTCATTTCATTTTGTGTGCAAGAGGAAGAGAGATTGAAGCAAGAAAGGACTGACAGTGCTCATCTGGCAAGCACCTCCAAGCATACGGGCAAAAGAAAGCATAAGGGAAAGGAAGTTGCTATTCCTCAAGGTCCGGAACCAAAGTCAATAGAAGTGCAGGCAATAGCGCACTTTAGATTATTACTGAAAACTGGTTATTATTTGGATTTATTAGACACTTTTGTTGTACCGTCCTTTAGACGGAATTTAATTTCTGTTTCTGTATTGGACAAATTGGGATATTATTGTTCTTTTGGAAATATGAAGTTTAGTATGTCTATTAATTCCAATGTTGTTGGTACTGGTTTACTTCATGTGTTTGATAATCTATATTTGCTTGAAACTATTGCATCTTATAATGCAACCTTGCACGTGGACTCACGAGGTACAAAGCGTAAATTAACTAAGGAAAATTCAGCCTCATTATGGCACAAACGCCTAGGTCACATCTCTAAATCTAGAGTTGAGCGCCTTGTGTCTGATGGAATTTTGGACTCTCTTGATTTTTCAGATTTTGATGTCTGTGTTGAGTGTATCAAGGGAAAACAGACCAAAATAAAGAAATATGGTGCCCATAGGACTACAGATGTCTTAGAATTAATTCATACGGACATTTGTGGCCCATTCCCTATGGCGTCTTGGAATGGTCAACAATATTTTATCACATTCATAGACGACTATTCCAGATATGGGTATCTATTTCTTATCCATGAGAAATCACAGTTTTTGGACGTATTCAAAAAATTTAAGGCCGAAGTTGAGTTAAACGGATTAAAAGTGTCAGGTCTGACCATGGTGGTGAATACTATGGCAGATATGATGGATCAGGTGAACAACGTCCAGGACCGTTTGCAAAATACCTAGAGGAATGTGGAATCGTCCCACAATACACCATGCCAGGATCACCTAGCATGAATGGTGTATCTGAGAGACGAAACCGGACTCTTAAGGATATGGTAAGAAGTATGATCAGTCATTCTACTTTACCCGAGTCGAGAAAGGAGATTTGCACTTTCAGATGATTATATTGTATATCTCCAGGAACATGAGGTAGAAAATGGAATGTCGAAAGATGATCCAATCAACTTTCGTCAAGCCATGGAAAGTTCCAACTCTCATAAGTGGATAGAAGCCATGAATGAAGAATATAAGTCTATGCAAGACAATAAAGTTTGGGAACTTGTCTCATTACCAGTTGGTGCAAAGCCCGTAGGTTGTAAATGGATATTTAAAACCAAAAGGGATTCAAATGGTAATGTGGAGAGGTATAAGGCACGTCTTGTAGCCAAAGGCTTTACTCAAAAAGAAGGAATTGACTTTAAAGAAACTTTCTCTCCAGTTTCTTCGAAAGATTCTTTTAGGACAATTATGGCGCTTGTTGCATATTTTGATCTTGAGTTGCATCAGATGGATGTCAAAACAGCTTTTCTTAATGGTGACATTAAAGAAACAATTTATATGGTGCAGGCAGAAAACTTTGTGTCAGGAGACCCAAAGAATATGGTTTGCAAATTGACTAAATCCATCTATGGACTCAAACAAGCTTCTCGTCAGTGGTACTTCAAATTTCATCAAGTTATCACTTCGTATGGTTTTGAAACTAATGTTGTTGATGAATGTGTGTATCACAAGTTTAGTGCGAGTAAACACATATTTTTGGTTTTATATGTTGACGACATATTGCTTGCCACAAACGATATAAACTTATTGCATGACACCAAGAGATTTCTATCTAAGAATTTTGAAATGAAAGATCTTGGTGATGCTTCTTTTGTATTAGGAATCGAAATACACCGAGATCGTTCTCGGGGTATTCTGGGATTATCACAAAGGAGCTATATCGAAAAAGTACTCAATAGATTTGGCATGCAAAATTGTAAACCAGGTGAAACCCCGGTTGCTAAGGGAGACAAGTTTAGTCTCAGCCAATGCCCGAAGACCAGTCTTGAAATTCAAGAAATGCAGAAGATTTCTTATGCCTCGGCTGTAGGGAGTCTAATGTATGCTCAAGTATGTACGCGTCCGGATATTGCGTTCATAGTTGGCATGTTAGGCAGATATTTAAGTAATCCTGGCATGGATCATTGGAAAGCAGTCAAGCGTGTTATGCGATATTTACAGAGAACAAAGGAATATATGCTCACATATAGGAGATCGGATAAGTTAGAGGTCATTGGATATTCCGACTCCGATTTTGCTGGATGCCAAGACAGTAGGAAATCCACATCAGGCTATATTTATCTGTTAGCTGGGGGAGCAATTTCTTGGAGGTCTGCAAAGCAGACGCTCATAGCTTCATCCACCATGGCCGCAGAATTTGTAGCATGTTATGAGGCATCAAACCAAGGGATATGGCTGCGGAATTTTGTCACTGGGTTGCGTATTTTGGAAGGCACTGAAAGACCACTTAAGTTATATTGTGACAATAAGTCTGCAGTTTTATATTCCAATAACAATAGGAGCTCGACAAAATCAAAGCATATTGATATCAAGTTCCTAGTTGTAAAAGAAAGAGTGCAGAGTGGACAGATTTCCATAGAGCACATTGGGACAAACTCCATGATAGCGGATCCACTTACGAAGGGACTACCACCCAAGGTCTTTCATGAGCACACTGCTCAGATGGGTGTTGTTCTATTTGAGAACATTCTGGTTTAGTGGGAGTTTGTATTTATATTACTGCTTTATGTCAGCCTTAAGTTTTATCTATGTAATTAGATTAATTTCTGCAGAAATAAAGTATTCAGTTTATTACGCTCTGTTACGTAATGTGAAGTATTGATCTCAATAAAGTTAAGTAGGACCAGTTGGAAATAGGCATGTATGGATCACATCACATGTAATTTCCATGCTACGCATCCATGATTGATCTATGTCATTTAGCTGTATTAGTATACGTGACCATTGGTGGGTCGAGTTACGATTGATGTAACGAAGACCGCTTTGATCCTATATTAGTATAGTTAATGGACAAGATTGTTTGGATACCCTCAAGTTATGATAACAAATTTCTGAGCTCACTAAAGTTAAGCACATTTTTCAGGGTACATATGTGGTCCAGTGGGAGATTGTTAGATAATGTCTCAATGGGACCACATAATTAAATGTGGTGTTATCATTTATAAGAAGCCTATAATTTAAGTGATTCAATTTAGTTAATAGGCTTAAGGGTATATGTGTTATGGACCTAATGTGTAGATACTAGTTGTATAATTTCTATTTCTATGAGGGGCAGAAATAGAAATTAAAACATATTGGTTAAAGTTGGTTTAATGACTAATTAATTGGTTTAATGGCTAATTAATTAGTTTAATGGTTAATGGGTAACTGATGTCTGTTTAATATCCCATATGGTGGTTTCATGGGACTTTATAACTTTCAGTTATGAAAACCAATTACAACCTTTAAAAGGTTATGGTCCCTATTCCTTCCCAAGTGGTGAAAAAGAACACTGCCATGTTTTCTAAATCCTCTCAAGGAGAAACATAAGGCACCAAAGGGGAAAGGATTAGAAGGCAATAACATAGTCAATAACAAAGAGTTTATTGATAATCACGCTTCCGTTTAATCATTCATCAATGGATTCAGGTATGTCATTTTGTCTTGATTTCTTGTTGATACACATGGTAATTGATCCGAAGTTTAAGGTTTATGTTCTGAAATTTATGTTAACATTACTGTCTTAAAATATTATTATTTTTTTTGAGGAATTCATTTTTTATAATATAATTATTATATTTTAAAAATATTAATTTTTTAAAATTAAGGCAAATTACAAATATCTCCTTCGAGATTTAGTGAAAATACAGATTTTTCCCTGAGATTTGAGAAATTACATCCCGCCCTCTGAGGTTTATATTTTCATAACAAATTACCCTCTGAGGTTTTTATTTTCATACAGATTCCTCCCTAATTTTCCCTAACTTATTATGAAAATTTGACCCTCAGGGGGCAATATGTAATTTCTCAAACCTCAGAGGAAATCTGTGTTTTCACCAAATCTCGAGGGGGGTGTTTGTAATTTGCCCTTAAAATTAATTTTGACAATACAATTATTACACTTCAAAAAGATGTCAATAAGTTTTAAAAAAAGAACAAAATTAAAATTTTATGTTATTTTAGTTCTTTATTTTTTAAAAAGGATTAATATTTTGAGATAATAAAAAAATAAAATAAGACACTAATATTTTGAAATAAAGAGAATAAAACAAGTCTTATTTAAAAAAATGTTATTTAAAGTTTGGAAATTTATTTTTATTTTTTATATAGATCTTAAGTGATAGGTTAAAGCCTCATTTGAAAATAAATTATTTTAATAATTTTTTAATTTTTTATAAAAAATAAAAAATATAATATAATAATTTTTTTAACTTTCTAACTAAAATATATAATTACCAAACGTGAGACAAGCCATCGAATAATTGAATCACCCCTACTGAATAATTTTAGAACAATGTCAATGTTAGAATATTCAAGCGACCAATAGTAAAAGAGAGGGTTAATTACACTAATAGTCTCTATAGTTTGGGGCTTGTGTCACTTTGGTCCCTGACTTTTTAATTGTGACACATTTAATCCTAAATTTTGAATTTTGTTCCAAATAAGGACAATTGAAAATATCATTAGATTTTTCAAAGGGTAAAATCGTCAATTTGATAAAATATAAACTAATTTGACAAAAATAAATGTCAAAAAAATATTTTTAATTTTTTAAAAATTATTTTTATCCACCAATGATAAAATTATGTAAAATTAATAAAAATTATATGATTAATTTTTTAAAATTAATTTTACATGATCATCATCCAAATACATAATAAAAATTAATTTGGTAAAAAAATAAATAAATGTCTAAAAGATTTATCAATTTTACATAATTTTATTTTTAGTAGGTAGAAATAATTTTTTAAAATTCAAAAATATTTGTTTGACATTTATTTTTGTCAAATTAGTTTATATTTTATCAAATTGACAATTTTATCCTTAAAAAATCTAATTATATATTCAATTGTCCTTATTTGGAACAAGATTCAAAATTCAGAGTCAAATGCATCACAATTGAAAAGTCAAGGACCAAAGTGACACAATTCTCAAACTATAGGGACTATTTGTATAATTTGCCTTAAAAGAGACGATGGCCTGACTTATGTTGATGGCGGCGACCAACCACCCACCGTCTATTTCTTTTTATTCATTCAAAAATTCTCATTGAACAAATTAAAATTAGGAGATATTAAAAATGATCTAAATATATATATATATATTTTAAATTTTTATAAAAAAATATATAAAAAAATACAGAGGTAATATGATCTAAATAAGTACATTTATCTAAATAAGGGTACTTATGCCGTCCATGCCAAATAGTTCATAAATATAAAAGGATAAAATTGTCTATAAATATAATACATACTGTTTGGGAAGAGGGTTCGATTAAAATAGTCTACTAAAAGACAAAATAGGTTCAAATAGCCAATAAAATAAATTATCACATTCAACTTATAATCATTTCATTTTTTTTTCTCAAAACCATCAAATCAACTACAAAAAAAGCCAACCGACTTCCCAAATATAATTTTTTTAGCCAGGTTAAAATAATTAAAAAGACAAATAGCCAACCAAAATAGTCAACTTCCCAAATAAGGTCAAAATGTATTATCAAATTCTTAGAAACAATGGAAGCTTTGATGGTGTTTGGGAAGTGAATTTTTATGTAGGTTTTTTTAGATGTAGGATATTATTGAAGAAATTTTTTTTTGTGTTTGGGAAGATAGTTGGGGTTTTTTTGTGGTTGGATGTGATGTTTGTAAGAGAAAAAGTGAAATGATTATGGGGTTGGATGTGATATTTTGTTTGGATGTGTTTTTTTTTAATTTTGGAAAATTTTTGTCTTTTAGTGAAAAAAATGAGAAAAAATCCAACTAAAATTCTTCCCAAACGTTTGTATTTGTGAAACAATTTTGAAAAATAATTTTTTCAAAAAGTTTATAAAATTTGAAAATTCGTTTGGTTATATATTTTGAAAATAGTTTAAGTTTTAGAGTTCAGGATGATCTTTTTTTTTTCTTTTTTTTTTTTGTTGAATAGATGAATGTGAGAGAAAAAATGATTAATTGATGTATAAAATGTGAGAGAATGCAAGAGAAGAGAGAATAAACGATTGATTGATGAGTAAGAGAAAAAAAAATAATTTTGATTTTCTTTCCTAAAATTTTTGACCAAACAAATTTTTAAATTTTTTTTTCAAAAATTATCTCTCAATAGAGACAAACAAAAGAAGGCCGAAATATTTTAAAATATACCTCAAAAATTTTAATGAGTACCCCAATTTTTATTTATTTTTATTTTAATATAATTTTACCTCTGAAGCAAATTACCAAAATAACAAAACCATGACCCTAATCCCAACCGTCCTCTTTCCAGCACCAACAAGGCTTTGGTTAGCCATTTCCATGTCTTGTCAATTCTTTTGCTTCTTCTTCCCCGCCACCACTACATCCGGAAGCTCTTCCCCAACTTTCTGTTGCCACTCTACCCCCTTTCTAAGATCTCTTCCTCAACCCCAACAACTTTTTTTGCACTCTTCTTTTTCTGTGTTCAAATTTTATCCAGATAATCAATGCCAAACAATCACATTCGACTTTAATAGTCTGAACAACTTAAAATAATTCGGATATCAAATGCCGAACAATTATAAAGATTAAACCGATAATTTTATCCATTAAAAATTATAAAGATGCCATTTTTTTCACTTGTTTGATAATTGACATTTTTGTAACTTTTTTGGTTTTTTTTTTTACAAATAAACTTGTAAAAAGTAGAGCGAATGATTTTCGGACTGACTTTTTGACTAAGTTTTGAAACAGGACATAAGTTCAATTGTAAACATAAATTTCAGAACATAAACATTACACTTCGGATCATTTACCATGTGTATTATCAAGAAATCAAGACAAAATGACATACCTGAATCCATTGATGAACGGTTAAATGGAAGCGTGATTATCAATAAACTCTTTGCTATTGATTATGTTATTGCCTTCTAGTCCATTCCCCTTTGGTGCCTTATGTTTCTCTTTGAGAGGATTTAGAAAAATGGCAGTGTTCTTTTTTTTTCCACTTGGGAAGGAATAGGGACCATAACCTTTTAAAGGTTGTAATTGGTTTTCAAAACTGAAAGGTTGTGGAAGTTCAAAAGGAATGAAAACCAACTTTAACCATTATTGGTTTTAATTTCTATTTATTGGTTTTCAAAACTGAAAGGTTGTGGAAGTTCAAAAGGAATGAAAACCAACTTTAACCAATATGTTTTAATTTCCATTTCTGCCCCTCATAGAAATAGAAATTATACAACTAGTATCTAAACATTAGGTCCATAACACATATACCCTTAAGCCTATTAACTAAATTGAATCACTTAAATTGTAGGCTTCTTATAAATGATAACACCACATTTAATTATGTAGTCCCATTGAGACATTATCTAACAATCTCCCACTGGACCACATATGTATCCTGAAAAATGTGCTTAACTTTAGTGAGCTCAGAAATTTGTTATCATAACTTGAGGGTATCCAAACAATCTTGTCCATTAACTATATTAATATAGGATCAAAGCGGTCTTCGTTACATCAATCGTAACTCGACCCACAAATGGTCACGTATACTAATACAGCTAAATGACATAGATCAATCATGGATGCGTAGCATGGAAATTACATGTGATGTGATCCATACATGCCTATTTCCAACTGGTCCTACTTAACTTTATTGAGATCAATACTTCACAATACGTAACAGAGCGTAATAAACTGAATATTTCATTTCTGCAGAAATTAATCTAATTACATAGATAAAACTCAAGGCTGACATAAAGTAGTAATATAAATACAAACTCTCACTAAACCAGAATGTTCTCAAATAGAACAACACCCATCTGAGCAGTGTGCTCATGAAAGACCTTGGGTGGTAGTCCCTTCGTAAGTGGATCCGCTATCATGGAGTTTGTCCCAATGTGCTCTATGGAAATCTGTCCACTCTGCACTCTTTCTTTTACAACTAGGAACTTGATATCAATATGCTTTGATTTTGTCGAGCTCCTGTTGTTATTGGAATATAAAACTGCAGACTTATTGTCACAATATAACTTAAGTGGTCTTTCAGTGCCTTCCAAAATACGCAACCCAGTGACAAAATTCTGCAGCCATATCCCTTGGTTTGATGCCTCATAACATGCTACAAATTCTGCGGCCATGGTGGATGAAGCTATGAGCGTCTGCAGACCTCCAAGAAATTGCTCCGCCAACTAACAGATAAATATAGCCTGATGTGGATTTCCTACTGTCTTGGCATCCAGCAAAATCGGAGTCGGAATATCCAATGACCTCTAACTTATCCGATCTCCTATATGTGAGCATATATTCCTTTGTTCTCTGTAAATATCGCATAACACGCTTGACTGCTTTCCAATGATCCATGCCAGGATTACTTAAATATCTGCCTAACATGCCAACTATAAACGCAATATCCGGACGCGTACATACTTGAGCATACATTAGACTCCCTACAGCCGAGGCATAAGGAATCTTCTACATTTCTTGAATTTCAAGACTGTTCTTCGGGCATTGGCTGAGACTAAACTTGTCTCCCTTAGTAACCGGGGTTTCGCCTGATTTACAATTTTGCATGCCAAATCTATTGAGTACTTTTTCGATATAGCTCCTTTGTGATAATCCCAGAATACCCCGAGAACGATCTCGGTGTATTTCGATTCCTAATACAAAGGAAGCATCACCAAGATCTTTCATCTCAAGATCAAAATATGTAACAAGCGCCATAATTGTCCTAAAAGAATCTTTCGAAGAAACAAGAGAGAAAGTTTTTTTAAAGTCAATTCCTTCTTTTTGAGTAAAGCCTTTGGCTACAAGACGTGCCTTATACCTCTCCACATTACCATTTGAATCCCTTTTGGTTTTAAATATCCATTTACAACCTACGGGTTTCGCACCAACTGGTAATGAGACAAGTTCCCAAACTTTATTGTCTTGCATAGACTTATATTCTTCATTCATGGCTTCTATCCACTTATGAGAGTTGGAACTTTCCATGGCTTGACGAAAGTTGATTGGATCATCTTTCGACATTCCATTTTCTACCTCATGTTCCTGGAGATATACAATATAATCATCTGAAAGTGCAAATCTCCTTTCTCTGGTGGATCGCCTTAATGGCACAGATTCTTGAGGTTGAGGTTGTAGAGTTTGTTCCTCACCTCATCTTGAATGGGGGTTTGAACTATATTATCTTGAACAACATTGTCTGGTTGAGGATCCGAAATTACTTCTCGAGCAATGACAGGTATAGGAACCTGTGATTGGTCAAAAGTAGTAGTAGGAAGTGGGATTACTCCTGCTTCCTCCTCAAAAACAATGTCTCTAACTGGATTTCTCCCCCCAAACTCAACATCCACAAAAAATGTTGCAATTCCCGTCTCAAATATTGACCTATTTGTGGGATCATAAAACTTGTAACCCCGTGATCGTTCGGCATAGCCAATAAAGTAGTTGCTAATGGTTTTAGAGTCCAATTTTCGTTCATGAGGTTTATAAGGCCTCGCCTCAGCAGGACACCCTCACACATGCAAATGTTTTAGACTAGGCTTTCGCCTAACCCAAAGCTCATAAGGTGTTTTTACAACTGCTTTAGTTGGCACCCGATTTAAGATATAAGTTGCTGTCTTTAGAGCCTCACCCCAGAGGGACTCTGGTAAAGTAGAATGACTGATCATACTTCTTACCATATCCTTAAGAGTTCGGTTTCGTCTCTCAGATACACCATTCATGCTAGGTGATCCTGGCATGGTGTATTGTGGGACGATTCCACATTCCTCCAAGTATTTTGCAAACGGTCCTGGACGTTGTTCACCTGATCCATCATATCTGCCATAGTATTCACCACCACGGTCAGACCTGACACTTTTAATCCGTTTGTTGAGTTGTAACTCAACTTCGGCCTTAAATTTTTTGAATACGTCCAAAGACTGTGATTTCTCATGGATAAGAAATAGATACCCATATCTGGATTAGTCGTCTATGAATGTGATAAAATATTGTTGACCATTCCAAGACGCCATAGGGAATGGGCCACAAATGTCCGTATGAATTAATTCTAAGACATCTGTAGTCCTATGGGCACCATATTTCTTTATTTTGGTCTGTTTTCCCTTGATACACTCAACACAAACATCAAAATCTGAAAAATCAAGAGAGTCCAAAATTCCATCAGACACAAGACGCTCAACTCTAGATTTAGAGATGTGACCTAGGCGTTTGTGCCATAATGAGGCTGAATTTTCCTTAGTTAATTTACGCTTTGTACCTCGTGATTCCACGTGCAAGGTTGCATTATAAAATGCAATAGTTTCGAGCAAATATAGATTATCAAACACATTAAGTAAACCAGTACCAACAACATTGGAATTAATAGACATACTAAACTTCATATTTCCAAAAGAACAATAATATCCCAATTTGTCCAATACAGAAACAGAAATTAAATTCCGTCTAAAGGACGGTACAACAAAAGTGTCTAATAAATCCAAATAATAACCAGTTTTCCGTAATAATCTAAAGTGCGCTATTGCCTGCACTTCTATTGACTTGCCATCACCCACAAAGATGTATCTTTCAGCATCAGTTGGCTTTCGGTAGTTCAGGCAACCCTGCATAGAAACACATATGTGAGTAGTAGCACCAGAATCTACCCACAAAGTGTTTCTTGGTACTGAAGCTAAATTTATTTCAGAATAGACCAAAACATGAAATGTACCTTTCTTTACACGCCAGGTGACGTATTTGGCACAATCCTTCTTTCTGTGTCCGGGCTTGCCACAAAAGAAACAACCATCCTGCACTTTCTGTTTCTTTGGTTCCGGACCCTGAGGAATAGCAACTTCCTTTCCCTTATGCTTTCTTTTGCCCGTATGCTTGGAGGTGCTTGCCAAATGAGCACTTTCAGTCCTTTCTTGCTTCAATCTCTCTTCCTCTTGCACACAAAATGAAATGAGCTCATTGAGAATCCATTTCTCCTTCTGACAGTTATAACTGACCTTAAATTGGTTAAATTGTGCAGGAAGAGAGATGAGAACTAAATGCACGAGCAAATCATCAGATAGGTCGAGCTTTAGTGCCTTAAGTTTTGAAGCAAGATGAGACATTTCCATGATGTACTCGCGAACATTACCCTTGCCTTTATACTTTATTGAAATCAAGCTTGCTAAAAGCGTGCTTGTTTCAGCCTTATCGTTTTTAGCAAAACGCTTTTGAATTTCTGAAAGAAATTCACCGGCAATGGTAACATCCTATGTTATTGCACCCCGAAAAACTTCTGGAATCCCACGCTTCATGATCATAAGACTTAGCCTGTTAGAACGATCCCACTTTTCAAAGTACACAATTTCCTCAGGAGTACTTTGTGCAGTGAGAGCATTCGGTTTTGGTATCCTTAATGCCAAGTCTATGTCCATGCAGCCGAGAACAATCAATATGTTCTCTTTCCAGTCCTTAAAGTTTGTTCCATTTAACATTGGAACATTGTTCATATTGGCAGAGATTGAAGTAGTCGACATTAAAGTTGAATAGAAAAGAAAATAAAAGGAATAAACAATTATGCTCACATTAAGTTACCAAACAGATAATCTCTAAATAAAGTAATTTAATGACAACATCTCAAGATACCTAGCACAACATTAATACCAAGCCTTTGGGTAGTGATAGTAACTGTAAATGGTATTCTTGTTGTAATGATCAAACATTGACAATAAGTTATGTCAAATAACAAATCTATCTTTTGATGGATTTATTATTCACATTAGGTTTTCTTGACAATTGGCACATGTTTATCACCACAAAATGTGTGTGTAATTCTGCCAAATCTTAATCATGTCTTTGGACCGATAAATACCCGCATGAGATACACAGACATGAACATCAAAACATTCCATATAAAACAATCTAGACAAGAGAGATCACTTTTGTGACATCTTGTTTGAATTGACTTATATTGAGAATGTTAGAAAATTAAATTTCTGTAGACGTTGTATGAAATTACATTAAATTTAAAGATTTCTAAATTTGTGACCCCGTATATGTTATATAATCTGCAACAATCCCAATTATATACATACATATATAAATAGAATTGACGGGTCCAAAAACAAATAGTTTTTTTTTATGATGTTAAAAAATAAACCGATCAAAACGCAAGATATATCTATATATATAAATACATGATGTTCATCCATTTGAGAGAGAGAAAAAAAAAAAAAAAAAAAAAAAAAAAAATTGCCCACCGAATCATTTTACAATTCCAGAAAACAGGAAAAAACAGAATTTACATCTATAAGAAAATTCAGAATCTGATTCCAGGAAACTAAATAGAATGAATAAAACATATCAATTCTGATAAGACACATGATATGCATGCTCTGATACCAATTGTAAACATAAATTTCAGAACATAAACCTTACACTTCGGATCATTTACCATGTGTATTATCAAGAAATCAAGACAAAATAACGTACCTGAATCCATTGATGAACGGTTAAACGGAAGCGTGATTATCAATAAACTCTTTGTTATTGATTATGTTATTGCCTTCTAGTCCTTTCCCCTTTGGTGCCTTATGTTTCTCCTTGAGAGGATTTAGAAAAATGGCAGTGTTTTTTTTTTTCCACTTGGGAAGGAATAGGGACCATAACCTTTTAAAGGTTGTAATTGGTTTTCAAAACTGAAAGGTTGTGGAAGTTCAAAAGGAATGAAAACCAACTTTAACCATTATTGGTTTTAATTTCTATTTATTAGTTTTCAAAATTAAAAGGTTGTGGAAGTTCAAAAGGAATGAAAACCAACTTTAACCAATATGTTTTAATTTTTATTTCTGCCCCTCATAGAAATAGAAATTATACAACTAGTATCTACACATTAGGTCCATAACACATATACCCTTAAGCCTATTAACTAAATTGAATCACTTAAATTGTAGGCTTCTTATAAATGATAACACCACATTTAATTATGTGGTCCCATTGAGACATTATCTAACATCAATTTCTATGATACATCTACTTTCTAAATAAATTTTAAGGTAAATTATAAATATATTTTTTGAGATTTGCTTAAAATACGAATTGTCTTTTGTAGTTTTGAAAATTAAAAATATCCCATTGTCAGAATTTTCATTTCATACGATAAATAAAAAAATAAAATTTCTCATTCTTCTTCTAAATAATAATAAAATTACCTAAATTATTAATTAAAATATATTTTTAACATCATTACAAATTGTTAATTGAGTTGACATAAAAGAATATAATCATAATATAATTTTAAAAATTATAAAGAATAATTCGTATTTTAAAAAAATTCAAAAATGTAATATTAATGTACCCTAAATTTTATGACAAACTTTCTAAGACTGTATAATTTCTGATCAATACACTACAAGAAAAGAGGGCAAAAAACACGGAAGTATTCGCGACGGCGCGATTCCCGTCGCCAAAAATAGTTTTTTGCGACGGCAAGATTAACCGTCGCAAAAAAGAGCTTTAGCGACGGCGTTTAACCGTCGGTAATAAAAATGCACGGTCGGGTATTAAAAGGAGGAACTATTAGCGACGGCGTGCGGAGCCGTTGGGAAAAAAACATGTTTGAGACGGCAAAAGCGTGCTGTCGCAAATACTCAACCATTTGCGACGGCGTTTTGTCCGTCGCGAAAAAAGGTTTATGAAAACGGCGTCGTTTATGGATAATTTTGTACCATTTGCGACGGTGTAAACCTTCCCGTCGCAAAAAGTAAAAACCAAGTTTCCCCCCTCTTCCCTTTCATCTTGCCGCTCAGTTCGATCTCCAAATCCCTAAAATTGTTTTGAAGCACGAAATCCCTAAATCCCCAAACCAGCGACGGGCGACGAACGGCGAACGGCTAGCGGTGGTGCGGCGACGACGAACAGCGAAGGGCTAGTGGTGGTGCTTCGACGGCGACAGCTACCTCAGGTATGCTCTCTCTCTCTCTCTCTCTCTCTGTATATATATATATATATGTATGTATGTATTAGCTGTTAAAAAAAATATATATATACATGAATATAAATTATTTTTCATATATATGTATGTATGCTGTCCAAAAAGTTTCATTATATATGAAAAATATGTATGAAAAACTTTAACATGTATGAAAAATATGTATGAAAAATATATATGGTAATTACCCCGTATAGTATACTAGTTTATTTATCATACTAAGGATAGGTGTATTGTAATCTATATATAGATTAATATATAATATACCAATAATGATACTATTAGAATAATTATGGTTAATAATATATGGTTAATTAGGATAATCTGACTTATATGATATGGTTATTGATATCATATAATGGTTATGGATATCATATTATTTCCAATGATATTAAATAATATGATACTATTTCTTAATAGATATCAAATATGGTCATAATACACTATTTCTTTTTCTTATATTATGTAACCAATGTTAATTACTATCTAACATGTTAATTCATAGGTTAAACCTATTTCACCTACACTATATTCTAACTTGGTTATATCCGTAATAATTTAGTAGCATAACATATTACTGTGGTTAATTTAATAATTATATCATTTTTGCTAATAGTACAATGAACATACTTGTTAGTCCTGAATAAATATAATATAAATAATGGTTATGAAATATGTTATTCTAGTCTGATAATTTTATGTCATTAGTTTATAAACATATTATAGACTTAGTCACTTTAGAGTAGATTAATTGATAAGTACAAACTACTTAGCTCATTTAAACAATAATAATATGCTTATCATTGTGCTAATCATCGTTGAATGAGTAATGCTTAACTAAATCAATGCCAACTAGACTATAATTATATACCCCCTTTTATAGATTTGATATTAATATAGAATGATAATCAGTATATTATCAACTACTAATGGTAAAATGACTATTAATTGACTCTAGTCCAATTATCAATCCTTGATATTAGTATACCCATATCTTTTGGGAATATACTATCAATAGTGTGAATTGGTATAGTTTAACATATTTCATAAACTCATACCTTGGTTAATAGTATACTAAAATAACCAAAGTAATAAGTTAATATATGAACTTAGGACCATTTCTAATTTTATCAAAGTAAAAATTTGAAAATAACCAAAGTAAAAATTTGAAAATTCATTAACTTTGTTTTTCAAACTAACTTTGTTTAATCTTCCTTATTACAAATATATTTGCATACATATCCTGGCAAACATGTGTCTCGGGGACATAGATGAGTTTGAGTTAAAGAGCATAGATGAGTTTTGAGTATTTTTTAGACAAACTTAAATAGATGAGTTTTGAGTATTTTTTTGAATAGGTTTGAGTTAAAGGTATTATATTTAGAGTTATTTTGATGAGATATTTTTGTGGATGTGTACAGATGATGGATAAGAGTTGGATTGATTTGCCAAATAGGATGTCCAGTGAATACATTAATGGGATTGATGAATTCCTTGTGTTTGCCTACACCAATAGGGTTGAAGGTGAGATGATCAGTTGTCCGTGTAGGAAGTGTGAGAATCGATACTATTTTGTACGAGAGGGTGTACGGGAGCATCTGATTTTGAATGGTTTTTTTAAAAAATACAAACATTGGATTAATCATGGGGAATCTTACGTATCTCTGCATGGTAATCGAGAGAATGAAACATTAGCTAATTTAGACATTGGGGATGATATGATTGGAATGATACAAGGAGCTATGGGAAATCCACATGCCGGTACAAGTGTTGAGGGTGATGAACCACAGGGGCCTGATCCCCATGCATCTGAACCCCAGGTCGATCCAAATGCAGAGACTGCAAAGTATTTCAAACTGCTTCAAGATGCACAAAGTGAATTGTATCCGGGTTGTCAGAAGTTCACATCTTTGTCATTCATTGTTCGACTTCTACATTTGAAGGTGCTTAATCAGTGGACAGATAAATCTGTTGACATGTTGCTTGAGTTATTGAATGAGGCGTTTCCGTTGGGTGTGAAACTCCCAGACTCATATTATAAAGCTCAAAAGGTCACAACAGATTTGGGCTTCACGTATGACACGTGGGATGCATGTCCCAACAGTTGCATGTTGTTTCGAAACGAGGACGCCAATCTTGATAAATGTGTCATATGCAACAGTTCTAGATGGAAATCAAATGGTGATGGTGGTTCAAATGGTCCTAACAAAGGAGGCAAACAAATACCTGCAAAACAGATGAGGTATTTTCCTTTAAAGCCAAGGTTGCAGAGGTTGTTTATGTCATCCAAGACGGCCAAGTTCATGAGATGGCATGCAGATGAACGAACTGATGATGGTGTCTTCAGGCATCCTGCTGACTCTCTTGCATGGAAAGATTTTGACCGTCGGCATATTGACTTTAGTAATGATTGCCGAAGTGTAAGGCTTGGCTTAGCATCTGATGGTTTTAACCCATTCAGGACGATGAACATAGTTCATAGCACTTGGCCTGTTGTGCTCATTCCATACAACTTGCCGCCATGGATGTGCATGAAGCAACCATTTCTAATTTTATCCGTGCTTATTGACGGGCCGAAAGGACCTGGTGACAAGATTGATGTGTATATGCAACCGTTGATTGAAGAGTTAAAAGAACTATGGAATGAGGGTGTGTCAACATTTGATGCATCAACAAATCAAATGTTTCAAATGGATGCAGCTTTATTGTGGACAATTAGTGATTTTCCTGCATACGCAAACTTATCAGGATGGAGCACTAAAGGCGAATATGCATGTCCTTGTTGCAATAAGGAAACTACATCGTGTTGGCTGAAGCATAGTAGGAAACAATCAGACTTGGGTCATCGCAGATTTTTACCTACTGGCCATAAATTTCGGAAGGATAAAGTATCATTTGATGGTAGTCGGGAAGTCAGACTCAAACCAAAATTGTTGTCTGGAACTGAGATGTTGCTACAATTAGAATCTGAGGGTATTTTAACCCAATACAAGAGGGATGACCTTAAGGAGAGGCATAGGAGACAGGTAGAGAAGGAGAAAGCTGGACATCGCACCCATAGTTGGAAGAAAAAAAGTATCTTTTATGAATTGCCATATTGGGAGCACAATCTAATAAGACACAACCTCGATGTGATGCATATAAAGAAGAATGTTTGTGACAATGTGTTGTGGACAATATTAGGGGTTGCAGGAAAATCGAAGGATGGTGTTAATGCTCGGCGTGATTTAGAAGATATGAATATTAGAAAACCCCTACATTTGCAGTTAAGAGGGTCGAATAAAGCCTATTTACCACCAGCACAATTCACGATGACCAAGGATGAGAAAGATTTGTTCTTGAAAGTGTTGAAGGAAGTAAGAGTTCCCGACAGGTATTCATCCAATATATCACGTCGTGTGCGCTTACATGATAGAAGCATTGGGGGTCTTAAGAGCCACGATAGTCATATTCTGATGCAACAACTTATTCCATTGGCTATTCGCAGATCGTTATCGAAGAATGTAATTGAACCCTTGATTGAATTGAGCAATTTCTTTAGACAATTGTGTTCGAAAGTGAATCGTGCGACGGATTTGCAATATATTAAAGATCGTATCGCTGTAACACTTTGTCATCTAGAGAAAATATTTCCTCCGAGTTTTTTTGATATAATGGAGCACTTGCCTATACATCTAGCTGATGAAGCCTTATTGGGTGGAGCGATTCAGTTTCGATGGATGTATCCAATTGAGATGTATCTTCTTACTTTGAAGCAATACGTGCGTAATAGAGCTCGTCCTGAAGGATCAATTGCTAAAGGATATCTTATGGAAGAATGCATGAATTTTTGTGCACAATATCTCAATGATGTGGAAACCAAATTTAGTCGACCCGTGAGGAACTACAGTGGTGATGATAATTTGGGTCATGCTATTGGTGAAAACACAAGCTTTTATCTTGATAATACTTCTTGGGTACAAGCTCATCGGTACATCTTATTCAATACAAGCGCGGTTCAACCATTCATAAAGTAGGTTAAGTCACTCACTCAATATTTTATTATGTTTTCTTGAATTTTCAACTAAATTTTTTGTATTGCTAAAATTTTAATCTACACAGCAAACACCTTGAAGTACTTAAGCTCAAAATGCCTCGTGTCGACGATCATCAACTTCGGCGTGAACATTTTGAAACTTTTCACATTTGGTTCAAGGAACATGTATGTATTTAACTCTATAGATTCTAGTTACTTAAGTCGATCTACATTTTAAATTTTACATTTTCATGTTAAATAGGTCCAAACTTTGCGAAGGACTATTGATGTCATATTTTCTGAATAGATTATTCTATTGGCAAATGGTCCTCATAACCTGGCAAGGAGGTTCAACGGGTATATACTGAATGGGTTTCGGTATCGAGTAAAGGCCATGGATGATCGTCGAGCCATACAAAATTGTGGTGTAGCTTTGAAGGCAGATACCATAAGTTATGCTAGTCGAAAAGACAAGAATCCTCGTCTGGGGTCTGTGTATTATTATGGACAATTGACAGATATTGTTGAGATTCGGTATTCCAATGAGAAGAAACATGTGTTGTTTAAGTGTGATTGGATTGACAACATTCATGGAAAGAAAGAAGATGTCTTCAATTTCACGTTGGTGAACTTCAATCATTTGTTGTACCGAGATGATCGAATTACCAATGAACCTTTCATCTTGGCGTCCCAAGCAGAGCAAGTTTGGTATGTTGTAGACCCGTTACAACCAGACTAGCAAGTCGTGGTGAAGATGTCTCAAAGAGGTTTATTTGATATGAGTTCGACTGATCCACAAATCGAGCCATACATGAGCCAACAATTGGAAGAAAATATAATGCTTCGTGATGAAGAAGTTGGTTGGGTGAGGGAAGCCGCAGAAGGGGAAACAGTTGATGTTCAAATAGGCTGATATGTAATAAACATTAGTAATTCAATTAAGGCCAAGGTTGTAGTTAATCATCAATTTCTTAAGTTACTTTGTCTTTGTAATTGTATTAGTTCAATTAATGTCATATTATAGTTGATGACAAACCATTGTCTATGTTTCTAATGTCAATTAATGGTATATTGCTTGCAGATTATTATGGGAAGGAAGAGGAAGCCTGATAATCCCCGGCGCATGATGTCCGATGTGCTACATAACAGGACATCAGTAGCACCACCATCAGAGGAGGCATCACATCAACCAGCATCGGAGGGGCCATTAGTGCCACCACCATCTGAGGGGCCATTACTACCACCGTATCGACCACCATCAGTGGCACCACAGCAGCTACCATGTACTCAGCCTCCACGCCTACCATCGATGCGTCCACCATCAGTGGCACCACTGCAGCTATCATCATCAGCTTATGAGCCATCCACAGGTATATAAATTTGCTTTGATTTGTATGAAAATTATTTACACATACCTTGGCTTATGCTCATTATATATAACTTGTTTATTCTCATTGTATTTTGCAGACCCTTCGACTTCTTCACAGCCCACCTCAGGTTTATTTGATATGATTTGTATTCACATTATTTAAATTTGCATTTGTTTATTACCATTGCATATTGTTTATTATTATTGTATATCGCAGGTCATGTTAGTTCTTCATCAACCTCGACTAGGCGTGGTAGAGGCTGTGCCAAGGGCATTAAAGAGTGGGGTACTGGAAAAAAGCTGGACATACAATTTGATGGAAATTACTGCCCAATAGGGGATAACGTGGCCAAGTTAACTACTCAACTTCGCATTATTGTGCGGAATGGTAACATTGTTCCTCTTACTTTTCTTGACTGGAACAATGTGCCTGATGATATTGTTGATGCTATCTGGAAGGATGTGAAGGTAAAAGTATATTTTTGTCCACAAATTCGAATTCCAAATTTGTGTTATATTTAGCCTTAAACTTTGAAATTGTGTTTTATAGGACAATTTGAATATATGTCTAGAGGAGTACAAGCCAATCTGCATGAAAAACTGCAACAGCATATGGAAGGATCACAAGAACAAGCTTAAGGCTAAGTATTTCAAGCCTAGAAGTTCTGATCCTAATCTGAAGGATGATGTTCCTATGAACGTTGTGCCAAGCCAGTGGGAACAACTTGTGGAGTATTGGCGTACTTCCGATGCTGAGGTATACAATTACGTTATATTTATGATATTTAAACATACAAATCATATTTACATACTTACATTTGTTGAACCTGTTATAGAAAATTGCAAGTAGGAACGCTAAAAATCGGCGAGCTCACGGCATAGCTCATACCACAGGACGTACTACTTTCTCTCAGATACGGCATGAGGTTTACATGTTATTGTTTTATTTTTGTATATAAACAAACATTGTATATTTGCAAATTATTTGGATTCTAATTTTCATATTTCTAAAAAAAATATAGATGACCAGTAAGGGGGAGTCTACTGATAAGATGAATGTTTGGCTTATGACACGTAGAGTAGATGACCCAGAGGTTATCCAGACCTTGGTAGTTTCCAAACACCTTTGATTGTATTTAAAGTTTATTTTTTTTGTGTCAACCATCTTAATTTGGCATATACTTGTCTGTCTTATTCAATACAGGATGAGTTTAATCGTCAACTCTCTATGCTACCTGAGGATGGTCAGACTTTGGAGGCTAGGAATGCCATTTTCCATGAGTTGATAGGTCATGACGGACATGGATATTGTCGGACATACGGGAGAATTGTGCCTCGGAGAGCGGTGTATAAAGATGGTGCTGGGCCATCACAGTCAACACCCCAGCCATCGACTATTGATCAGATCACGCAGAAGGTTCGTGCAGAGCTAAGGGATGAGTTGAGGGAGGAGCTGCGAGCAGAGTTCTCTACACATTTAGAGCAGATGAGAGCTGGGATGATGGCCCTTGTGTCACAGGGGGCGAGTGTGGATCCCAACAGACAGGTTCCATATAAATTAAATCGTTTGATAGTTTAATTTTCACTCAAGATTATGTATAAAATTCAAATATGATTAACACATTATGCATTGACTAACATAGGTTCCTGATGCATCGAGTGGCCACTGGGCATTTAGGGAATCTGCAGAAGATGAGAATACATATACACCCCCACCAGAAGATCAGGTATAAAATGTATCTTTGTATTCTAAGCTAAAATGTAACTTTCCATTCTTTACATTCTAAGTTAAGAGACTTGTGGGAGAAGACGGGGCTCGAATCGGGTTCCCGGTTTGGGAGTTAGAGCTGGATTTCACTTTAGGCAAACTAGTTCCTTAAGGAACTTGAATTCGAGGAGTTAATGTCCCAAAATCACCAAACCGCGTCGGTTGAGCACGAAACTTGGCACACACGACCTCCTAGGCACGAGAGACTTGTGGGAGAAGACGGGGCTCGAATCGGGTTCCCGGTTTGGGAGTTAGAGCCGGATTTCACTTTAGGCAAACTAGTTCCTTAAGGAACTTGAATTCGAGGAGTTAATGTCCCAAAATCACCAAACCACGTCGGTTGAGCACGAAACTTGGCACACACGACCTCCTAGGCACGAGAGACTTGTAGGAGAAGACGGGGCTCGAATCGGGTTCCCGGTTTGGGAGTTAGAGCCGGATTTCATTTTAGGCAAACTAGTTCCTTAAGAAACTTGAATTCGAGGCGTTAATGCCCCAAAATCACCAAACGACGTCGGTTGAGCACGAAACTTGGCACACACGACCTCCTAGGCACGAGAGACTTGTGGGAGAAGACGGAGATCGAATCGGGTTCCCGATTTGGGAGTTAGAGCCGGATTTCACTTTAGGCAAACTAGTTCCTTAAGGAACTTGAATTCGAGGAGTTAATGTCCCAAAATCACCAAACCGCGTCGGTTGAGCACGAAACTTGGCACACACGACCTCCTAGGCACGAGAGACTTGTAGGACAAGACGGGGCTCGAATCGGGTTCCCGGTTTGGGAGTTAGAGCCGGATTTCACTTTAGGCAAACTAGTTTCTTAAGAAACTTGAATTCGAGGCGTTAATGCCCCAAAATCACCAAACGACGTCAGTTTAGCACAAAACTTGGCACACACGACCTCCTAGGCACGAGAGACTTGTGGGAGAAGACGGGGCTCGAATCGGGTTCCCGGTTTGGGAGTTAGAGCCGGATTTCACTTTAGGCAAACTAGTTCCTTAAGAAACTTGAATTCGAGGCGTTAATGCCCCAAAATCACCAACGACGTCGGTTTAGCACGAAACTTGGCACACACGACCTCCTAGGCACGAGAGACTTGTGGGAGAAGACGGGGCTCGAATCGGGTTCCCGGTTTGGGAGTTAGAGCCGGATTTCACTTTAGGCAAACTAGTTCCTTAAGAAACTTGAATTCGAGGCGTTAATGCCCCAAAATCACCAAACGACGTCGGTTGAGCACGAAACTTGGCACACACGACCTCCTAGGCACGAGAGACTTGTGGGAGAGGACGGGGCTCGAATCGGGTTCCCGGTTTGGGAGTTAGAGCCGGATTTCACGTTAGGCAAACTAGTTCCTTAAGGAACTTGAATTCGAGGAGTTAATGTCCCAAAATCACCAAACCGCGTCGGTTGAGCACGAAACTTGGCACACACGACCTCCTAGGCACGAGAGACTTGTGGGAGAAGACGGGGCTCGAATCGGGTTCCCGGTTTGGGAGTTAGAGCCGGATTTTACTTTAGGCAAGCTAGTTCCTTAAAAAACTTGAATTCGAGGCGTTAATGCCTCAAAATCACCAAACGACGTCGGTTTAGCACGAAACTTGGCACACATGACCTCCTAGGCACGAGAGACTTGTGGGAGAAGACGGGGCTCGAATCGGGTTCCCGATTTGGGAGTTAGAGCCGGATTTCACTTTAGGCAAACTAGTTCCTTAAGAAACTTGAATTCGGAGAGTTAAGGCCCCAAAATTACCAAACCGCGTCAATTGAGCACGAAACTTGGCACACACGACCTCCTAGGCACAAGAGACTTGTGAGAGAAGACGGGGCTCGAATCGGGTTCCCGGTTTGGGAGTTAGAGCCGGATTTCACTTTAGGCAAACTAGTTCCTTAAGGAACTTGAATTCGAGGAGTTAATGTCCCAAAATCACCAAACCGCGTCGGTTGAGTACGAAACTTGGCACACACGACCTCTTAGGCACGAGAGACTTGTAGGAGAAGATGGGGCTCGAATCGGGTTCCCGGTTTGGGAGTTAGAGCCGGATTTCACTTTAGGCAAATTAGTTCCTTAAGAAACTTGAATTCGAGGAGTTAAGGCCCCAAAATGACCAAACCGCGTCGGTTTAGCACGAAACTTGGCACACACGACGTCTTAGGCAGGAAAGACTTGTGGGAGAAGACGGGGCTTGAATTGGGTTCCCGGTTTGGGAGTTAGAGTCGGATTTCGGTCTAGTCAAAATTATTTACTAACTATCTTTCTAATTAAATAGTAGTCAATTTTTTTTTTATATTTTTCTGTAATTAAAATATTAACAGCATTATATGGTTATTAATTATTTTTATCTTGTTTTTTTCAGATATTTCCTGAGTAGCAGTTTGCTTCTTGTGGAATGCGGGCGTAGAAAGATTATGTCCAACTTTTGTTTTTGTAACCCACGCAAGAATCAAGACGAAACTTTTGCTTTTGATTTTGATTTTGATTTATATTATTTAAATTTGTGAACGACATTATGTATGTATTATGCGACATTATGTAATGGCATAATTTTTATTGTTTTAAATTTTTATTTCTGTAATATTATGAATGGAACAACATTATGAATTTTTATTATTTGTCAACTTTTGTTTATGTATGTATTTATATTATTATGTAATTTTTGGATTTTTTTTGTAATTATTTTTCATTTAATACAGGTTTTTTTAATTTTTTTAATAATTTCGGAACAGGTTTTTTTTTTTTTTTTTTGAGACGGCATAACAGCCGTCGCAAAAACAGTTCTGGGAGCCTTTTGCGACGGCAACGAACTGTCGCAAATACTTCGGAAGAAATTGTGACATAGACCTTTAGCGACGGCTCAACATGCCGTCGGCAATAGTTATATGCAGTACGAGACTTTTAGCGACGGTTCTCTGCCGTCTCAACAAACCAATATTAGGGACGGAAAAACTTTACCGTCGCAAAAACTTAGATTTTTTCCACTTATTGGCGACAGAAAACTGCCGTCGCAAAAAAGGTACCCTCCCGTCGCAAACACTATTGGCGACGGCACGTACCGTCGCTAAAGACCTTTTGCAACCCCCTTTCTCGCGACCCCCACTTGCCGTCGCAAAAAAACGAATTACCGTCGCAAAAGGTATTAGCGACGGCGTGCGGAGGTATTAGCGACGGCGTTTTGCCGTCGCAAAAAACTGTTTTTTTTGTAGTGATATTTACTTGGGACTTCTTTTTTCCATATCGTGCCACTTTCGAAGACTGCATAATTTCTTGTCAGTATTTTCTCGGGACTTCTTTTTTCCATATCGTGCCACTTGGTGTGTGAAAACACAATTGACTTGTCTCAATATGTAAACTTTGTCAATTAATTTGAGTCAACACAATCTTCAGCTTATAGTTGTACTGTGGGGTTTTGAGAAGTTAGTAAAAAATTAATTTTAAATTTTTTTTTTTTTTTTTTTTATACTTTTTTGGTTTTTTTGTGTTAAACAAGCTGACTTTTTTGTAACTTTTTTCTGTGTAAAAAAGTTTAAAAAACTAGATTTTTTAGCTTCTTCTCAAATTGTCCCTATGTGGTGTTTTGAAAAGTTGGTAAAAAGTTAATTTTTTGACTTTTTTGTAACTTTTTAAACTTTTTTTTTTTTGGTAAAAAAATAGAGAAGTGATATGATCTAAAAAAGTTAAAAAATTATCTTTTTACCAACTTAACAAAACGTCCCTATATGATTTGTCACCATTCAACTCACAAGAAGTATTGACTAAGAAAGTTCAAAACCACCTAAGATAATTCAGTTGACTTGTATTTTATTAAGAGCAATGATTCATACCCCCTTAAAAGTCCCACCCCCACCACCCACACACACACATGGGGGTTGGGGATTGGGAGATCAGAAAAAGAAAAAGAAAAAAAGAAAAAGAAAAGTTAGCCAATCAAATGCAAAGGGGTGAAGGGGGTGACCCCCAAAGGGGGTCTCAACCTTTATTGTTTTATTAATCCAAACTCATTATTGTGAAATTTTAATATTGATATATTCGGAAAATACTATAAGAATGATATGACAATACTATTTTAGGTAACTTATATTGACCACCTTTGAGGTTTTTAAAAAATACAATAAGCTCCACAAGTTTTTTATATATCTATCTCTTTTAATAAGATTAAAATAACCAAAAATAATACTGACGTGTGTAAATATAGAGATAAATAAGGCAAAATATATATTTCAGTGTAAAAAAAGATGACATCATCATTTTCTCATCCAAACGGCTAATGAATTTATGATGACAAAGAAGCAAAGTGTTATTTGAATTAAAACATTAAGAGCGCCCAATGTAATTATATCAAACTTGTGGAGCTTAATGTACTTTTTTAAACTCTAAGTGAGGTTAGGTAATTTACCCTACTATTTTTGTAAATAAAAATGATCTTTGTGGATATTTCATTTTAGAGTGAAAATTTAACATTTTTATTTTTAACCGAAAAATATTCACGTTGAGCCAAATCAATTTATATACAAAATTTTGTATTAATTGTTTGTTGGTACATCATAATGCCTTATTAGAAAGTCCAGTGTTTAAAAAGTTTTGAAGTAATATATGTATTGTTTGCAAATGTCATATTTGTTTGGATGGATTGAACTAGATGGATAATTTTTGAGTGTATAAGGCCTTTTACTTACATGTTTTTGTGACTTAAATTATACATTTTTGTGAGAATTTACAACACGTTTTATGGATTAACTTACGCGAATTAGTGTTAAGTTGCGTAATTTTGTGAGGTGTAAAATTGAGTAATTTTACGAGGTGATTTATGTATATTTGTGAAAACTTATATCAACTTGTGATTTCTCAAATTTTTATATGTTAACTTACGTGAATTTGTGTTTAGATTATATGATTTTGTGAGGTGACTTGAGTATGTTTGTGAGAATTTACGCCAAATTGTGAAATCTCAAATTTTTATGGGTTAATTTATGCAAATTTGTGTTTAAATTATGCGTGTTAATTATATTATTTAATTTTGATGATGTCTAAAATAGTATTTGCAAAATATTTGATTTTTTAATATACATATTATTTGACACAAAATATTATCTGTTTAAAATATATATATTTGTTAAATATTATTTAAATAAAAATATTTTTGAAAACTCAACTATTCACTTTTTGAAAAATTAGGCTGATCACTATTTACTTTTTGACAAAATTAAAATTGATTAATTATATTATTTTGACGAAATTGATTGATTGGTTGTATTATCTTGACAAATGTGATATTGATGAGTTGTCTTCTTTTGACAAAAGTGATGTCCAAATGTAGTGGGAGGTTATGTTTAGTTGAAAATCTCTACAAAAATTTTAAAACGGGTATATATGATCAGATCTATTATAAATATTACTTAAAGGGATTTTATTATATATACAAATATTTGATTAGAATATTATATAAAATGCATATAATATAAATATAATATATCACGTGAGCAATTAAACATTTTATACTACATTGATTATATCATATCACACTACACTGCATTGATTATACATATTATAATAAAACAAGATAGAGCAAATCATTTGCTTGTTTGAAAGTTGTGAACTTTGTATTAAATTGTCTACAAAAATGGTGGCTCCATGTTTGGAAAAAAAAAAAAATGAAAAGAAAAAATTAATCTTATTTTTATCTTTTTAATTATTAACATTTGCTAACTATTTAAAATCAATGAGCGTGCTTATGTAAGCCATAACGTCAGCAGCGTGCTTATGTAAGCCATGATGTCACCAGCGTGCTTATGTAAGCCATGACGTCAGCAAGGAGCGTTCAACGGGTATATTTTTGTGTATAAATAGAAGTGTTGTGTGTGGAGGAAAATCAAGAACTTGAAGAGAAAAATTTCTGGGTGCTCTAAAATTCTGAGTATATTATATTCTGCTCTTTCGCTTCCAAATCTAAGTGTAGCCATTATTCTTACACTTTCATATCTACTCTTTGTGAGAGAATTATTGTAAAAGAGAGTTTAAGTACCACTTATTTTTATTCATTATTTTTGTGAGAGATTTTGTAAGGATGGGGCATTTATTGTTGAGTGAGGCTCAATAGATAAGAGTAAGTTATGTACCAAATCCACAAGCTTGGTGGTGTATTTATTCAATTGATAGTAAAGAAATTCTCAAGGAGGTTCCTTGGGAGTGGATCTAGGCCTGGCGTGCCGAACCACTATAAATCTCAGTGTTTGATTTTCTCTCCCTATCTCTTTTACTTTTATATTGATAATTATTATTCTGTTTTTTTTATTTGTTAAAATTTTGAAATTGTGTTAATTTTAATATTGTAAAATTTTTTAATAACCCAATTTACCTCCCCTCTTCTGTTGCCTAGCTGAGATAACAATGTGATTTTGTGAAATAACTTGCGTGTATTTGTGAGAATTTACGCAAATTACATATGCCCAAGGCTGGCTTTGGCCCAAAGCCGGCAAAACCGTCACTTTGGACCCCAGAAATTGATTAAAAAAAAGACCCCAAGATATTTTTAGCTATTGTACTAGTTCATAAAAGAAATCAACTTAAAATTAAAAGGCTTCAACAAAATTTGATGAAAATTCAAAACTAACAAATGTTTTCTAAATTTATAAATTGTGTTCAAAATACGATTAATTATGCCAGTTATAATTGTTTCTAGAGAGAAAAAAAGCAAATTTAAAATATCTTACCTATGTCACAATAAAGATTAAATGGATTAGTAATTGTAGCCATTGAAAAATATTTAGTTGATAAGTTGAATTATACAAGTTTGATTAGCAATTTTGCAACTTAAAATGTGAGAATTGTGGTGTTTAAGCGATATTTTATTATAATTTGTGTACTTTTTATTTAATACTTGAGTTTAGATTATTTTGGTTATTTTTCTTATTGTAAACTTTGTTATATTTAAGTAATTTTATTGTAAAAAAAAATTAGTGGATAATCTTTTGATTACAATTATTATTTTTTAAAACATATAAACGATCCTTTATCAGGAGGTCATTTCGGGCCCAAAAAATGTCAGAGCCGGCCCTGCATATCCCTTGCATAGGGTGTGCAACCCTTAAGGGGTTGGGCGTCCAAACATTTCTCCAATTAGATATAATTAGGCATTTATTGGACTATTAGTTTTAGGATTATCAATTCCTTCATCACATCCCAATATTTGGATAGGCATAGAATTATGGGCCAGGGACTAACAAATTTTATCAATTTTGTAATTTAACTAACCATTCTGTTTCTCCTAGTCAAACATCAAATTATGTAGTTTATTAGATTATTAATTCAATCTCAAAGTCCTATTTGTATAAACAAACATGCTAGTAGTACTCTCAACCAATAACATAACAGAAAATTGCAAGAGTATTCTATAATTTCTCATTTATTGGGAGCATCCGACAAATATAACATGATATTTCAAAACAAATAATTATTTAATAATTTTAGAATGCCATACCACAATAATTAGGAAGTGTTCCAAATTAATCATATTTCAAAAAAATGTATAGATGTTTCATGATTACTCATTTTTATTAAGTAATTGAGGAAAAAAAAGATATCCATTTTAACATATATTGCAAATTTTCAATTACTAAAAATATTACCTAAAAACACTATCGCATAATTCTTTGATCCTCTGACAAAAATTTTACCTTGGAAACTACCTCATAATTCTCCTTTATCAAACCGACCCTCTCATGTTATATATCCAAAAAATGAAATGAAGGACGAAGCTTCATAGAAAGCCCAAAGAATATGAGAGAGAAAGACAGACAAAGTGACAAAGCTAAAAACAATTTCATCATCGAAAAATTATTACATAGATCGTTCCATATCGTGGTATGTCGTTATAAGCATTACATAGGCTAATTAAAAATTTGGTAAATTACACTTACACCCCTTTGAGATTTGGGCTTAATATATATCACCCCTGATGTTTGAGAAATTACACTAATTCCCTTGTCATTGTAATTATTTAGACGGAATGAAGACATTGAACTCATGCATTCTCTCTTTTTTTGCTTTGCTTTGCTTTACTTTTTTTTCTTTTTTTCTTTTTTCCATTTTCCTTTACTTTTTTTTTTAAAAATGTAATTTCCTCTATTTTTCTACTAGGAGTTATTACCTTTTATATAAATAGGGAGTTTGTGAAATGAGACTATTAAACCACAGATGTGGGAATGTAATTTTCAAAACGTCAAAGAATGGATAGTAATTGAACCAAACCTCAAAGGTCGTCAATATAATTTATCCTAAAAATTTTAAAATATAGACTAATTCCTTCTCATCATCAATTTGGTCAAAACTACCGCATCAATATGTACAAGTAATCCATATCATCGTCTACATCATTTCAATACAAACCCATGTATATAATCATCTCAAAACCTTTAAAAAATAAAAAAAATCACAAAACTAAATTTTATTTTATATAAACTCTTCAACCAAGTGTCCAAAATCAAACTTGGCATTGCAGCATTGAACAGCACTCACCACCTCTTGAAACGCCGCCACGCTACAAGGAACCACCAACCCATCTCTCTGCTCGAACGCAAACTCATCATAAGCTTTCTCTAACAGCATCTTGAACAGCGGATGAGAGAGAAACCCTGTCGGCACCACGAACCGCCGCCTCTCCCTCCCCCACGTAGACTGCAAAATGCCCAGTTGGTGTCCCCGGGCGACGCCGTCTGCGGCGGCGATGATGATCCTTCTTCTTCGTGGTCGTCGCATTTGGTTTGGAGAAGACATTCTTTTTGGGATGGATTTGGGTTGCCGCGTACTTTCACTTTCTTTGCTAGTTTCTTGACTGAACTTATTCTCTTTCCTAGCATTTTTGAAGAGGAGAGAGAGGGTGGAGAGGGTCTAATGGCTTGAGGGGAGAGGGAGGTGGGTGGGGGTGGATTTGTTTATTATGGGTTTAAGAGGAGGAATGTCTCAAATATTTTACAGGACACCTTCTTGACTTATAAAATAATGAAGAGAATTTATGATTGTGTATGAATCTTTTGTCATTTAGGGGTATTTGGGATATATTATATAAGGATATATATATATATATATTTTTTATCTTATTTGAGTTATATTATATCTTTATATTTTTTACTCATTTTTTATTAAAAAAATTAAAAAATACACTTATTTAGATTATTTTAAACAACTTCTAAATTTATATTTGTTTTGTTTTAATGTAATTTCAATAATTAAATATTCGTATATGATTTTCATTTAAATGATGTAATAATAACATGAAAAATAATATACAAGTCTATTTTTTAGATACTTTTTTTAGATAATGTGTAAGTGAGTTGATTTATTAGAGAGAAAGTTACTTTAAATATTCTTATTGATTATCAATTTGATAAGTATATCGAATTTTTAGACTAAATTTTTAAAAAAAAAAAATAGTTAGAATTTAAAATCTAAGGCTAAAATCATTCATGAAGTGGTTGTGCAACTAGAAAATTAAATCTACACCTTACGTAATGGAATTCTAAGTAGATAGATTTTATATTTTCTTGAAATTTATTGATTCATAAGATTACTTTTGTTGATATAAACAACCTTATAAACTAATAAAATATAAGGAAATAAAGAATAAGACATAAAGGGTGCATGTGAACTTTAAATCAATGATTTACTTCCTTTCGTGCGCCTATTTCCTTATTTACCATGGCTACTTCTTCGCTAGCCAAACCTTGAAAGATCCGTTATAGGCAGAGAACAAGCGATTGAAGACCGATGGCCGAGAAGGGAAGAAGTCTTTCAAGGACCCGGCTTCGTGGACGAGAAAGAATAGAATCAAGGGCCATGCCCGACCCGAGCTACTAGGCCAGGGCCAGAGGAGAGGAACTATTTCAAGCAAGGATGCTATGACCTCAGACCTGAGACCGATTGAAAGATATAGGAATGAATGAATCCAATGTCATCTATACCGTGTTTTTGGGCTGTCATAATGTGACAGTTTCGACTTCCATCGGTCGACTTCTGTCGTCTCTGTCTATTCCGTTTAGGGAATGGGCTTATTCATTCCGATTTCTGTAAATACTTCTCCCCAGCCTCGGTCTAAAATTTGATTTATTGTGATTATAAATTATAGTAACAAATATATTAACTTACAATAAATAGATATAAATAAGACATTTTTGTATATAGAGTTTTTATATATAAATTTTGTATATATAATATTGCCATGTCAAAATTATCCCATGATTCAACCAGCAATAGTGCATCAAAACAAAGGAAAAAAAATTTGGTGACAAAATCCCTGGTTCTATGATTGTGGTGGTTTCCATTGTCTTTTTTTTAGATTGGTTTTAATTGTCTTGAGGAATTGTCTTCATGTTATTTTGACTTATCAATAGTTTATAAGAGCAATAAGAAATGATTTTAATAATCCTTTAAACATTGATAATATAGCCTACATTAGGCGGCTCTCACTTACCAAATGATAAGGCTGCCCACTTAATTTGTTGGTTATACAAAAGGAATATTATATATATACCTAGAGAAGATTCAAATACCAACCACTTAAATAATATATGTCTAACCTTAAATCTGATCCAAAAAAAAAAAAAAAAACCTTAAATAATAATTTAAAAAAAAACTTTTTTTGATATATATCTTATCTTTTTGAGAAGTGGAATATGGTGAATCCAATCATCTTTTAATCGGAAAAAAAAAAAAAATGATTTGTTATAACCATTCAATATTGTTGGGTCTATCCCACATCGACCAGGGAGGGACACTGCAACCAACTTATAAGCGTACTGGCCCCCTTCACCTGTTACAAGGCCTTTTCCCCCAGGGAAGAACAAAGCCGTGAGGGGTCGCAGGGGACGGTGGTCATGCGCCACAACACCCTAGCCCCAGAGCGGACAATATTGTGGCAGGGTGAGGCGCCAGTCACGTCAGTTTGGTGGCCCATGCAGGTCGTCCGGCAAACTCTCCCGCTGTTCGCGGCCCAGTCCGCTGGGGGGTTATGTTGGGTCTATCCCACATCGACCAGGGAGGGGACACTGCAACCAACTTATAAGCGTACTGGCCCCCTTCACCTGTTACAAGGCCTTTTCCCCCAGGAAGAACAAAGCCGTGAGGGGTCGCAGGGACGGTGGTCATGCGCCACAACACCCTAGCCCCAGAGCGGACAATATTGTGGCAGGGTGAGGCGCCAGTCACGTCAAATATAATTGAGTCAAGTGCCATATTTTAAGACCTAATTAGCTTCCCTCTCTTCTCTACCAATAATTATTTAACAAAAAATGAAGAAGTTAATTTACCAAGCAAGAGAGAATCCTTATACCCACCTCCCTCTATAAACCAAAGAGAGAATCCTCAAAACCTACTACACAATATTAAGAGAGAGAGAGAGAGAGAGAGAGAGAGAGAGAGAGGGTGTTTGGTGGAGGGCTGAAAATGATGGATTAACATGAAGAAAGTGGGAAACTTGTAGGGTTTATCATGTAATTTACCTCTAGGGTAAATCGTCAACTTTAGTATGTGACCCATAACGTGCGTGGAGGGAAGTAGAAAGTTGAAAAGTTTTCGTGATCAATTAATTCCAATGAGTTTGATTATGTGATTTGTTTTTGTACAAATACAAAGACTACAAAGAATTATAAGATATAGAAATCAAACACAAAAATTTCATAAAAAAATCCCTTTCTTCGTTTTTTTTTTCTTTTTTTCTTCTTTTTAATATGAGTGCAACTGTTTAAAAATTAGAGTACCTCATGTAATTCCCCCAAATTAAATTCTACATTCTCAAATTTTTTGGAAAGCCTACTTTGTATAAGGCTTGTTTTATCAAAATTTAATGTTCCATGTTGTGTGAGTGATTTTCTGATCACACTGCCCGTTCAGTAATCAGCTAGAGAGCACTGGTGTAGACGTCCCCGAACGCATCCCGGGGCGAGGAGTGCGAACCCCCCCCCCCCCGGGTTCTGGTTCGATATTGGGTCACTACAGTTCGATGGACTCAAATGTCCACGGTTCTAAATCTTAAACCAAAGAGTCCAAATCCGGCAAATCGTTTTGAAAACAGATTTTTTTTGAAAGAAGTGCCAAATATGAACTGCTTTTGCCAGATACAGAGTCGCCACCTAAATATTTTATTTTTGGGAAATTTAGGAAACCCTGACTCTGGTGCCAAAGGCCACGTGTTCGTCATCACCAAAGTTGCCTCGGCTCGGGAACTTGGGTACGATTGGGGGAAGGTCACTTCGTGAGCACCCCGGCTCGCCCGGTCAAAGACCGGCCTCTACTAACCATGATATCTTATTTTGAAAACATTGTATGTTCTTATTCCGGTTATTAGCCTAGGTTACTATGTGATGCGCACAGCATACAAGTATAGACTGAGTCGCCTGAATTGGAACAAAACATTTCATGTTTGTTTGTTTGAAAGATGGTTTGCTACCCGCAGGTAGGCTTAAGATGCAAATTTTGCCACCCTCAGGTGGGCTTAGAAAATATGATTTTGCCACTATCTAGTGGGCTTAAGACTCACAGTCAATGCATTGTCCCAATTCAGATAACCCAACCTTCACCCACAGGCATTCAAGCAGGTATATCACATAAGCAAATAGCCTCATGGTAAGCATGCTATCATGGCAACACTCACACGCATGCAAGGATGCTAAAGCATAAAAACTCACCGAGTACTCCAAGCCAAAAGAGAAACTACGTTAGAAATCATGCATGATCCTAAGTATACTGAAATGCCTAATGCAGCACATGCAAAAATGCAAACTATAGCAGGCTCGGCTATTCTAAACATGGCATATGGAATGCTACAACTAACACGTATTCAATTTGGAATTGAAATACAAATGCAGTTTGTATGATGCGCCGAGCCCGGTGCGTGCAAAACAGATGAATGATGCAAACATGCTGTCATACTGTATGCTAATTGAAATATGCCTTATATCTAACCATCATAAGCGGGTAAATAAAAGGGAAGAAAGACGTGGGGTTGGAAGACATACATCACACTCACCCACACTTATTACAATATTGCCCTCGCGCAGAGGGTCCGAAAGAATATACAATCCCGAATGAAAGAATAGTACAGTCCGGAATATTACAGTCCGAATAATATACAAATCCTAATTAATTAACAAATTAAATAAGAAAACTGTAAACTGGCATGCAAGCCAGGGACTGCCTTGATTCTGATGAACGATGTATGATTGGGCTGCGTTGCGCGGAAAATCCAATGGGATGCCCCAATTAGCCTCTGTTTTGCAATGTTTCTTGAAAAGCGTGCCAAGCCTCAGAAGATTGCTGATTCTTGATATGCTGCAACAGAGAGCAGGAAAGGGGCATAGTGTAGACACCCCATTTTTGACTGTCCTCAAGACTCAGACGTCACCAATTGAGCGCTTGGTGATGTTGCATACCGTGCTCGTTCAGAAGTCTCAGAGTCGCGGCCGTGCGCCCTGCCTCCGGACTTCCGAACTCTCTTTCGTGCCTTGTCTCGGTTTGCGAACTAGACTCGGTTTTCTCTGTTTTCTTTCCTGAGGGGAGGGAATGGTCCCATAGACTATCTCCCAGTGGCCGTGAGCTAATTTTTATGGCCGTAGGCCATTTCGCCCATTTCGGAGCCCGGTCCCGATTTTCGGGACCGTCAGGCCGTGTGCCTCGGTTCGGGACCGCCCAACCATCTCCGATTTCTCCGGTTTTTGGCAAGTGCCTCTGTTTTATCATACCGAGGGACACTGGGGCCTCTGGTGCCCACTTCGTGGCCGAATGCCACTTTCGGTGCCTGTTCCCGGTTTTCGGGACCCCGAACTGCGTGATTTGGGTCCCAAGCATTCATTTTGCATCGGTTTTCTCCGATTTTTGCAGGAACCTCTGTTTGGTCATTCCGAGGGACACTGGGGTCGCAGATGCCCACTTCGCTGCTGAACACCACTTCCGGCACCTGCAGCCCATTTTCGGGATCCCAAATTGCCCGGTTTTGGCTCCGAGCGTTCATTTCTCATTAGTTTTTGTTCAAATTTGGCAGGTACCTCTGTTTCAACACCAGGAAGATCACTGGGGGTGGGAGGCCAGCAATTATCCCAGATAACCAGTTTCGCTCTTCCGGCGCCTGTTTTTGCTCACTTCCGGGCCAATGTTGAACACCCTGGGGATATTTTCTTCCGACCAAAGCTACATATCTGTGATCAGGGGACATGGGAGGACCCTAAAAACTACTGGTCGGCCAGCAATTGTGAATTTCATTTTTGAGCCCCTCCTTCAAGCTCTATGTTGTGGTTCCTGCTTCAGTGTTGCCCAATTTCCGACCTTGGGGCCTTATTCTACACACATGGGAGGACACCATTGCATGGTGGTCGGCCAGAATTTTTGCCCTTCATTTTTGGTCCATGGCCGGCCGGCCAGGGTGAGTGGCTGGCCGACCAGGTGGGGTGGCCGGCCGGCCACCTCCCAGAAAGTTACCTGGCCGGCCAGCTTTCTGCTTTCCAGCCCTTTCCAGCTGTCCGGATATTTTTCAAAATATCTCGGGCATCCGGGGGATATTTTGGGAGGGAAAGCTTGGGTGCTTTTCCCTCCCCTTTTACACCATTTTCATGCCTATTTAAAGGGTCCAACTCCTCCTTTGCTAGGGTTGGAAGAATTCACCTCAAGACTTCATCTTCCCTAACCTCCATTTTCATAGCCAAAAGCTCAAAAACCTTCAAGCTTCCTAGCTAATTCCTTCATCAACCCTAAGCTCCACCATCACCACCTCCATTCCAGCAGCAAAGGGGTGTTTTCCAAAGGCCAAGAAGCAACAAATTGAAGCCAAGAGGTAGCAAAAGACTTGTCTCCAAGGGTAAGTCACTAAATCCCTTTTTCTAGCATTTTCTTGCATCAATTCTTTACCCTATTTCCTTTTTGTTTTGGGCTCCGACCCCTACTGGTTTTGTGCTTATTTTGAGCCCCTCTTCAACATTGAAGAAGGGCTCAACCTGGTTTTCTTGCTCTACATGTCACTTGCTTTGAATTCTTGTTCCACTCCCATTTTGCATGCTTTTTTAAGCTCACCATGCTTCGGATTTCAGCCTTCATCAGGCCTAGAGAATACCTTATTTTGGTCCATTCTTCATGCTTTGTTAAGGGTCTTAGGCCATTTGATGATTGGTTTTGGTACTTGTTTTGTAATCCTTCATATTTTCCGTAAAATTGCATGCTTTGTTAGGCTTGCTTAGCTTCGGATTTCAGCCTTCATCAGGCTTATAAAGTGTCTTGTTTTGGTCTATTCTTCAAGTTTTATGAAGGGCCTTAAGTTGTTTGGTCATTGCTTATGGTACCTCTCTTTATAGCCCTTGTTAGCTCATTATATTGCATGCTATTTTGAGCCTATCTACATACTGATTTTGGAGTTGTCATTCATTGTAAATATGCATATTTTTGGCTCCTCTTTAATGTTGTAGAACTGTGTTTTTCAGTTTGAGCATTGTAGATACCACTTGCTTTGTAATTCTCCTCTTTTTTCCCATTTTTGCATGCTATTTTTGCCATACTTGTGGTTGTTATTTAGCCTTGTTTTGTACTGGAAAAATGCCATATTTGGGACTGCCTTGCTACTGTTTTGCTTTCATGTATCAATTTTGCATGTTTAGTATAGCTGTAGGCCATTTCGGGGGCTTAATATCGCATTTCGGGATGATTTCATGCATTGGTTGTCATTTCGTATCATTTCGGGGCTGTTTTCCCCTTCATTTAGGTGCTGAAATTTGGTTTGCATGCTTACATATCATTTCCCGTGCCATTTCATGCCTTTGGGCCATGCCTCGGTTTGCGTGCCTGTGGGCACGCACTTCGAGGCACCTCCGTTTTCATCCGACGGCATCCGATGTGAGTGTGGCTGAGGTCCACTCATGTGAGTATAAGCCCAATTTGCATTTCCATCTCATTTTATCATTGCTTCGGTTTGCGTGTCCGTGTGCACGCATTTTGAGGCACTTCAGTTTTATCCGATTTGCATCTCACATCATCGCCTCGGTTTGCGCGCCCGTGTGCACGCATTTTGAGGCAGCTCACTTTCGTCTCTCGGCAGCTTATGTGAGTGCGGCTGAGGCCCTCCTCATGTTAGCGTAAGCCCAATTCGCATTCCGCATGTCATTTTTGCGCCTTAGGGCTATGCCTCGGTTTGCGTGCCTGTGTGCACGCATTTCGAGGCACTTCACTTTCGTCTCTCGGCAGCTTATGTGAGTGCGGCTGAGGCCCCCTCATGTTAGCGTAAGCCCAATTCGCATTCCGCATGTCATTTTTGCGCCTTAGGGCCATGCCTCGGTTTGCGTGCCCGTGTGCACGCATTTCGAGGCACTTCACTTTCGTCTCTTGGCAGCTTATGTGAGTGTGGTTGAGGCCCTTTCATGTTGGCGTAAGCCCAATTTGCATTCCGTATGCCATTTCATTCCATTTCATCATCACCTCGGTTTACGTGCCCGTGTGCACGCATTTCGAGACACTTCGGTTTTATCCGATTTCTATTTCATCATGGCCTCGGTTCGCGTACCCGTGTGCACGCATTTTGAGGTTACTCATTTTCAGGGCATTATGTATGTTAGGACCGCGTATTAGCTGCATTTCATGCATACCATGCATATTGCACGAGAAACGAGGTACATTCCGTACTCCGAGTGACGGAGTGTGTCTCAATTCCCAAATCACCGACACTCCGGATTACCCATGATGGAGTTAGGTTTTGTTATAGCATTCATATGCATTCATTCTATATTGAGTTGTGCAATCCGATTCCTCGGCCATCATGCATCGAGATGCGTGATTGGTGGCACGAGGATCGAGGCATGCATATATTTGTGAAATACATTGCTATGCCCTTTTCCTGCTCTCTATTACAGCAAAACCGAGGATTAACAACTTTTCGGAGTCCGGCGCGCATTTCGAGACACAGTGCAAACAGAGGCTAATTGGGGCATCCCAGTGGATTTCCGCGCCGAAGCAGCCCAGCATACATCATTCATCAACAGCGAGGCAGTCCCTGGCTTGCACGCCATTTTACAGTTTTCTTGTTTAATTTGTCAATTAATTAGGAATTTGTATATTATTTCAGACTGTATATTTCGTACTGTAATATTCTTTTATTCGGACTGTATATTTATTCGGACCCTCTGCGCGAGGGCACAACTGTAATAAGGGTGTGTGAGTGTGATGTATGTCTTCCAACCCCCATTTCTTTCTGCCTTTTATTTATCCGCTTACAATGGTTAGATATAGGGCATATTTCAATTAGCATACAGCATGACGGCATGTTTGCATCATTCATCTGTTTTGCACGCACCGGGCTCGGCGCATCATACAAACTGCATCTGTATTTCAATTCCAAGTTGAGTACTTGATAGCTGTTGCATCTCATATGCCATATTTAGAATAGCCGAGCCTGCTATAGTTGTATTTTGCATGTGTTGCATTAGGCATTTCAGCATATTTAGGATCATGCATGATTTCTAATGAGCTTCTGTTTTGGCTTGGAGTACTCGGTAAGTTTTATGCTTTAGCATCCTTGCATGCGTGTGAGTGTTGCCATGATAGCATGCTTGCCATGAGGCTATTTGCTTATATGATATAACTGCCTGAATGCCTGTGGGTGGAGGTTGTGTTATTTGGATTGGATAATTCATCAAATGTTTGTTTTAAGCCCACTAGATTGTGGCAAAACCCTGTTTTCTAAGCCCACCTGAGGGTGGCAAAATCTGCATCTTAAGCCTACCTGCGGGTAGCAAACCATCTTTCAAAAACAAACATGAAGTGTTTTGTTCCAATACAGACGACCCGGTCTATACTTGTATGCTGTGCGCATCACATAGTAACCTAGGCTAATAACCGGAATAAGAACACACAATGTTTTCAAAAACAGATATCATGGTTAGTAGAGGCCGGTCTTTGACCGGGCGAGCGGGGGTGCTCATGAAGTGACCTTCCCCAATCGTACCCAAGTTCCCGAGCCGAGGCAACTTTGGTGATGACGGACACGTGGCCTTTGGCACCGAGTCAGGGTTTCCTAAATTTCCCATTAAAAAATATTTAGGTGGCGACTCTGTATCTGGCGAAGCAGTCCATGTTTGGCACTTCTTTCAAAAAATCTGTTTTCAAAACGATTTGCCGGATTTGGACTCTTTGGTTCAAGATTTAGAACCGTGGCACAAATCGAGTCCGAACTGTAGCGAGGTCCCTCGCGGGCTTGTTACACATAGCAATGTATTTCACAAATATATGCATGCCTCGATCCTCGTGTCACCAATCACGCATCTCGATGCATGATGGCCGAGGAGCCGAATTGCACAACTCAATATAGGATGAATGCATATGAATGCTACAATAAAACCTAACTCCATCACGGATAATCCGGAGTGTCGGTGACTTGGGAATTGAGACATGCTCCGTTACTCGGGGTACGAAACGCGCCTCGTTTCCCGTGCCCGGGCTAACTCCTATCCTGAACACAATGCAATATGCAGGATATGCATGAAATGCAGCTAATATGCAATCCTAACGTACACAATGTCATGGAATGGCATACACGTTAAACGAGGTAATACACAACCGGGCATACACAATGCTACGGATGAAATGGCACACGCAATGCAATAATGGGCTTACACCAACATGAGAGAGCCTCAGCCACACTCACATAGGAGGCCGAGAGATGAAAATAAGATGCCTCGAAATGCGTGCACACGGGCACGCAAACCGAGACAATGGCACACACGATGCAATGAGACTAAAATGGCATACAGAATGCAAAATGGACTTACACTACATGAGTGGACCTCAGCCACACTCACATAAGAGGCCGAGAGATGAAAATGAGATGTCTCGAAATGCGTGCACACGGGCATGCAAACCGAGGCAATGGCATTAAGGCATGAAATGACATGGAAAATGATATGCAAACATGCCAATGGAATTTCAGCACTGAAATATGGGGGAAAACAGTCCCGAAAGATGGCGAAATGACACCAAATGCAAGTAATGGTCCCGAAATGCGAATTTAGGCACCCGAAATGGCCTACAGCTATGCAATGCATGCACAATATGGACATGGAATGAAAATACAGTAGCAAGGCAGCCCCAAAACAAGCATTTTCCAGTCTAAAACATGGCCAAACAGCAAGCATAGATAGGGCAACAATGGCATGCAAAAATAGGGGCCAAAAGAGGGGTATTGAAGTAGATGGTAAATGCAAAGCCCAAACAACAAAATACCCTTCTACAACACTGAAGATGGACCAAAAATATGAATATTTACAGTTTATGACAGCCCCAAAATCAGTATACAAACATGCTAAAAATGCCATACAAGATAATGGCCAACAAGAGGCTATAACATGAGGTATACAAAGAATTCACCAAACAGCCAAAGACCCTAAATGAAACATTCCAAGAAGGTCAAAATATGGCCATTTTCAGTTCTGATCATGGCCGAAAACAGAAGCTAGATAAGCCTAAAAAAGCATGCAAAAATGGGGGCCAAAGAGGAGTATAATGGCAAGTACAACATGGAGGCCCCCAACAGTGTTGATCCCTTCTACAATGTTGTAGAGGGAATCAAAATAAGCCTACTCACAGTTCATGGTACACTCCAAAACAATTTACATATAGGCCAAACAAATCATGCAAATTTACGGTAAATAGGAGGGATTATGAAGTAAGTGCAAGATAGGGGGCCCAAAAAGGGTTGAGCCCTTCTTCAATGTTGAAGAGGAGTTCAAAATAGGCCCACTTATAGTTTACATTATGCTCGAAAACAGATCACACATAGGCTATAAATTTCATGCAAAAATGTGACATACCAAGGGGTATTGAAGCAAGTACCAAATAGAGGGCTCAAACAGGGTTGAGCCCTTGAACAAACATGAAGAATGGCTCAAAAAATACCTATTTTCAGTTAGGGTCGGAGCCCAAAACAATAAGCAAATAGGCTAAGAAATTAGTGCAAAAATGGGCTACAAAAGGGGGAAAGTCTACTTACCCTTGAAGACCAATACTTTGACTACTTCTTGGACCAAATTTGATGACTCTAAGCTGCTGGAATTCCTCCCTTTGCTGCTGGAATGGAGTGGTGATGGTAGAGCTTGAAGATGATGAAGAAATGGAGCCTAAACTTGAAGGAAATGGAATGATATGTATGTATATGCTTAAACCAATTCTTGTAACCTTTTTTCTAGAGTTGGGAGGCCCTCTATATAGACAAGAGAGGGAGAGGAGAATCAAGGCAGAGCTCTTATTTCCCTTCAAAAGGGTCCCCCCGGATAGAGATATTTTTGGGGGAAAACCAAGGCACAGCTGGAATGTACTCAACCTGAAGAAGCAGGCCGGCCCTGGCATTTTTGTTCCAGGTGGCCGGCCGGCCACCCCCCATGGCCGACCGGCTAGGGGTCAAAAGGGTCAAGTTGAGTTAATGGCCGGCCACCAGATATTGGTGTCCTCCCAGTGTCCCCCTCATCACAACCATGTGGTTCAAATTTGGAAAATGTAAAACAGGAGAGAGAACAAGCCACTTTTAGGAGGGGTTCAAAAGGGTCAAATTGAGTTACTGGCTGGCCATGTGATATTAGGGTCCTCCCATGTGTGTACAACACAAATATGTGGTTTGGGGTTGAAGAAGGTGGCCCTAGGGTGGTCAACATTGGCTCAGAAGTGAGAAAAACGGGCGTCGGAGGGCGCTGGAGAAGCATAACTGGTTGTTGAGACAATTGGTGGCCTCCCACCCTTCAGTGACCTTCCCGGTGATAAAACAAAGGTACCTGCCAACAATGAACAAAAACCGATGCAAAACGAATGCTCGGGGGCCAAAACACGCAGTTCGGGGTCCCGAAAATAGGCCGTTAAGCACCGAAAGTGGCATTCGGGCACGAAGTGGGTCTCTCAGGCCCCAGTGTCCCTCAAAAGGGAGTAAATGAGATGCATTCCAAAAACCGGAGCAGTCGAAGATTGTTAGGCGGTCCCGAACCGAGGCACACGGCCTGACGGCTCCGAAAACCGGGAACCGGGGCTCCAAAATGGGCAAAATGGCCTACGGCCACGAAATGTAGCCCACGGCCACTGAGAGATGGTCCACGGGACCTCTCCCTCCCCTCAGGAAGAAAAACAGAGAAAACCGAGCCTAGCTCGCAAACCGAGGCAAGGCACAGAAGAGGGTTCGGAAGTCCGGAGGCAGGGCTCACGGCCGCGACTCTGAGACTTCTGAACGAGCACGATATGCAACATCACTGAGCGCTCAACCGGTGACGTCTGAGTCTTAAGGTCGGTCAAAAATGGGGTGTCTACAGTTGCCCCCTCTTTGACAGAACTCGAAAGTCACAAGTGACGGGAGTGAATGTCAAAGCCCAGAGACGAACATACAAGATGAACAGAGATATGTGCCCGCAGGTGTGCCCGCAAGCAAGGGGGCAAAATGCAAAGCGATATGCACAGAGCCAGATGTAACTCAATGATCATGCAAATGCAGCAAGCTGTAATGAAGCAAGTATTCGCAAATAGATGCAACAGTTTTAAGCAAGAATGCAAAGGGTGTGTTTGGTAACGTTTACGTTTTCAGTTTATATTTAAAAAAATTTTATAAATTGATTTTTGTTTATTTTTTGTTTATTTTTTGAAAAACATAAACTACAAACGCGTTTGATAATTGACAAAATATTTAAAAAAATTTAAAAATATAAAAAAAGTGAGAAATGGCAAGTGGCGGCGGAAGACGGTAGTGGAAAGTGGTGACAGTGGGTGGTGGGTAGCTAGTGGTGATGGGTGGTGGTGGGTGGGTGGTGGTAGTGGGTGGGTGGGGTGAGTGGGTGATGGTGGCGGGTGGTGGGTGGTGGTGGGTGGTGGGTGGTGGCGTGTAGCGGCAGGTGGTGGAGGTGGTGGTGGCAGGTGGGTGGCGGATGGCGGTTGGCAGGTGGTGGTGGCGGGTGGTGGTGATGGGTGGGTGGGTGATGATGGCGGGTGGTGGGTGGTAGCGAGTAGGTGGTGGTGGCGGGTGGTGGGTGGTGGTGGCAGGTGGGTGGCGGATGGTGGGTGGGTGGCGGGTGGGTGGTGATGGTGGGTGGGTGGGTGACGGTGGTGGGTGGTGGGTGGTGGGTGGTAGCGAGTGGATGGTGGTGGTGGTGGGTGGTGGCGGCGGGTTATGGGTGGTGGTGGTGGTGGCGGTGGGTGGTGGGTGGCGGATTGCGGTGGTGGTGGCGGGTGGTGGTGGTGGTGGTGGTGGTGGGTGGTAGGTGGTAGCGAGTGGGTGGTGGTGGTATTGGTGGTGGTGGTGGTGGGTCGTGGGTAGTGGTGGCAGGTGGGTGACGGGTGGGTGGTAGGTGGTAGTGGTGGTGGTGGTGGTGGTGGTGGGTGGTGGTGGGTGGTGGTGGCAGGTGGATGACAGGTGGCTGGTGGTGGTGGGTGGCTGGTGGTAGATGGTGGTGGCAGGTGGGTGGTAAGTAGTGGTGGCAAGTAGATGGCGGGTGGTGGTGGCGAGCGGTGGATAGTAGTGGTGGGTCGTGGGTGGATGAGAGGTGGGTGGTGGGTGGTGGCTAGTGGTGGCGGGTGGTGGTGGCAGGTGGGTGGTGAGTGGTGGTGGCAGGTAGTGGTGGGGGGGTGGGTGGTGGGTGGTGGTGGCTGAAGACGGTGGTGGAAAATGGTGGCGGGTGGTGGCTAGTGTTGGGTGGTGAAAAAAAAAAAAAAAAACTGAAAACTCAAAATGGAAACACATTTTTTGTGTTTTCATTTTTTGGCCAAATTTATAAACTGAGACCACTAATTTATAAATCAAAAATTTTACCAAACAAGTTTTTATTTGAGTTTTTAAAATTTTTGTAAATATAAACAGAAAACTGAAAACGTAAGTGTTACCAAACGGCATCAAAGCAACAACTACATTTCATGCAGTTGGGAATGCGGAGAATTATTCAATTCTCGTCGCGTCTCACACGGAGAAGATACGATACCTGCGCGATTCGTCTGGTCGCACCAGCCTCAAATGAACCGTACATACAATATCGTGCCTGCAAAAGAGAGAAATTGAACAAGAACAATATGCTAACAACATATATTCAATGTGATTTTGAGATTCCGAAAGTTTGACACGTGCAGTGTCGGCGAGTGAATACATCGCAATGCGAGAAGGGAACGTGCGTGACAACGCATGCTCGAGCACAGAGGTATGGTATGCCAAGAAATCATGCATGACAATGCAAGATGCTCATGAGAATGCAAGTTAAGTGCACAACAATGCGAAACAAGCATAAATCAGGGCGTCCGTTTGTTGCGAAACAACGAGCAGGGAAACGCGCATTTCGGCGAAGGCGACTCGATCGCGGCCTCTGGTTCACCTCCCGGAGAGGTTACAACATGCTCAAAAAGGATACACTCTGATTTTGATGAGTAATGATGAGACACATGTCAGAAATTGCCGCTGAAGTTCCGGCGGAGCAATTTCGCGCCAAAAAGTACACTTTTCTTGAACTTTTTCAGGTCCCGGGAACTCCGATCTTCCTCAAAATTTGCAGAGACCTAGGGGAGCATGTGGGGATCACCACCGGCCAGGTGGTTGTCCTAGGGGAGGTCACCGGCCAGGAACCAAAAAGCAAATGGCCGGCCAGCCAGAAAAGGTGGCCGGCCGGCCACCTGTCCAAAACAGGGGGCAGTTTTGTCTTTTCGCCTTATTTTCTTTATATTCCCTCATCCATTCAATCCGAGACCACACCCACAGCTGCGAAAACTTCTCCTCTTGCCTCCCAAACCATTTTTTCCTTCAGATCTGCACTTTATACGCGCTTTTCAGCCTTCCACGCAAGTTGTTTTCGCGAAAACATTCGATTTTAAGCACTTTGGACCGATTAAATTTTGATTTCGGAGCTTCTTTTCTCATTTTCACCACTTGAGGTAAGTTTGTCTCAATATTTGGAAGATTTTCTCGGGAGTTGACTTTTGTTGACTTTTGTTGACTTTTTCATTTTCCGAGAGTTGACTTTTGTTGACTTTTTCCAATTTTGGCTCATTTTTGCTCATTTTTTGCCCCTTTTGCAGATTTTTTGAAATGGCAGGTAATTTCCCTCATGGTGGAGGTCCTCCAGGCGCCGAGGATGATTTTGATGCGATGACGCTACCCCCGAGGGTCCGGCCTTTTATTCCCGAGAGATATGCTCCATCGGTACACATTCTTCCGCGGGCTATTTTCCGTCATTTTACTGACTTCAATGATCGGGTACCCGGGGATCTACTTCTGCGAGAGCCGAAGCACCACCTCTCTTATGAGGCACGAGAGGTATTTTACTTCGTTTTCTGTATTTTCGTGCATTTCATACCTTTGCCATGCTTGAACACACAGTTTAGCTTATGACATAGTACTTTGCTTGCATTATGAACATATGACTTGCTCCTGAACTTCTGAACACTCGGCTCATTGATTGATTGTGAACGCATGGTACACACTAGTTAAGAATTGGACTCACGGCTCAAACAATGATTTGTCGAACACACAGCCCGAATTTGAAAGTGAACACACAGCACACACTGACTAAGAGTAGAACACACAGCCCTGACCCCGATTTTCTGAACACACAGTCCACACTAACTGAGAGTAGAACACGCAGCCCTAAACTCTGATTTTCTGAACGCACAGTCCAAGTTGATGGTGAACACACAGCCCACACTGATTGAGAGTAGAACACGCAGCCCTAAACTCTGATTTTCTGAACACGCAGTCCAGATTGAAGTGAACACACAGCCCACACTGATTGAGAGTAGAACACGCAGCCCTAACTCAAATTTTCTGAACACGCAGTCCAGATTGAAGTGAACACGTAGCCCACTGACTTTGAAATTTGAACACGCAGCCCAAATAATGAATTTCTGAACACGCAGCCCAGATTGAAGTGAACACGCAGCCCACTGACTTTGAAATTTGAACACGCAGCCCAAATAATGAATTTCTGAACACGCAGCCCAGATTGAAGTGAACACGCAGCCCACTGAACACAACTCATTCATTTCATTTGCACACAGCTCATTCGTTTGATTCGCACACAGCTCATTCATTTCATTTGCACACAGCTCATTCATTTCATTTGCACATAGCTCATTCATTTCATTTGCACACAGCTCATTCATTTCATTCTGACACATGCGTTCATTCTGAATGCAGGTTGGCACTCGCACCGTGCGAGGATATGGCTCCACTGCTGCGAGAGAGTGGTACACTGAGCTTCCGGAGGCTGTCCGGGATTTAGTCGATCTAGCAGGGTTCGGGGCCTTCTGCGTGGGGTTATCACATTGTCCTGCCAGTAGGACACTGTTAGCCACTTTGGTGGAGAGATGGTGGGACACCACCAATTCCTTCCACTTTTCTGCCACCGGGGATCTGACTATGACCTCGCTAGATTTTGCTGTACTTACCGGCCTAGACATAGGAGGTTGGCCCATTTCTTTTGATGAGGATATGGGCGAGTGGGAGGCCGCCTGGGTACATCTGTTGGGGGCCCGTCCGCCCGTGGACAGAGCTTCTGGGAGAGTCCGGTACACCTGGTTCTCTTCCTGTTTTCGGAGGCCGGAGATGGAGCCTGAGTCTCCTGCGGAGGCTGAGCAGTATGCCCGTGGCTTCCTTATGTTCCTCTTTGGCACCACTCTGTTTGCTGATAGGGGGAACACTGTCGGGTTGTATCTTTTGAGTGCCTTGGTGGACCTATCACAGGTCAGTCGGTACGACTGGGGTGGCGCCGGCCTGGCTACCCTCTATTGCTATATGAGTGCTACCTCCCGCGGGCAGGGAGACTTACTCGGCGGCTATTGGAGAGCCTGGGAGGTACGTTCTGTCCTCTTGATTTACATTTCTGCTTCTCATTACTTGTTCATTGCACACACGGCGCACTTTACATCTTGTATTTTGCACTCAACATTTTGTATTCACATTCTGCACTGTTTTCCACAGCTATGGGTCTATGTATATTTTCCGACATTAGCCCCGGAGATGGAGGTGGCAGGGCCCCTTATGACCCCATATTCCTTGGTATTCGAGGGCCAGCACCGACCGAGACCCCGCGAGACTCTCTTCTACCTGCGACAGTATTTTGACACTGTGCGGACGACAGAGGTATTTCAGAACTCTCAGTTCCTTTCCGTTTTCATCTTTGATTTGCCCTGTATATCCCCGATTTCTAATTGATCTATGCACTGGTTATCCGCAGATTACGTGGCAGCCTTGGGCGATCTTGGGCGATGGTCTTCGATTTCAGTATGCTGGAGGATCAGGCACCTCCCAGTACAGGATCCTGCTCGAGGGACCGGTTGGTAGGGCATGGTTCCTAGGGGAACGCTTTCTGCGTCAGGTGTGGGGATACCTTTCTCAGGATCCTCCTGCAGCACCTCCAGCCACTATGCGGACTGCCGATAGACTTTCTACCCAGGAGGTCATTAGCGCTATGCAGGGCACTGATGCTTTGCTGCATCTTACGGAGGGGGACTACGCCACTTATCGTCACACATATCTGATGCCTCCCTTGACGAGAGTGCGCGCTCCGCCACTGAGGCCCACTGATGTACCATCTTCGAGTCGGGCTCGTGCTACGGATATCCCCTCCTCCAGCAGGGCTGGTACGTCTCGAGGTGGGGGTGGATTCATTCCTCCGATCCCTCCGACTCTTCATCATCCTGGGTGGCCAGACATGCCGACTGAGTTGATGGGGTGGCAGTATGGGACTACTTCTCCGATTTCGATCCCTATAGAGCCTCCGATGCCTGGTCACAGATATGTCAGTGATCCTGACTCACCACCGGTATGTTCCATCATTTTTCACTTATCACACAGACACTTTGGCAGTTGCTTATTTATTGATGACTTGAGCTTGTATTTGCAGCCACCCCGGGAGTACATGGATCAGGTGCTCGAGATGGTGGTCTCACTTGAAGGGATGGTCCTGCGTAGAGAGGCGCAGTTGTCCATTATGGGCTTCCAGGTACTCTTTAGTTTTTCTGGTATTTATCATACTCCTGATGATATGCTGATTTTGAACATTCTACTGCATTGATAGGCTGTTTGTGTAGAGCACATCTGACACACACCTCATTCTCATATTGTACTTGCATCTGATTCTCATATTTGAACTGATGTATTGGGCTTTCCATTTTCAGATGCCTCCGGTATATGCTCCACTGCAGGCCAGGCCACCCGGGCCTTCTCAGAGAGGTTGAGGTGCTGGGCCATCTGGGCCTTTTCGAGGATCTGGGCCATCCAGGCCTTCTTAGGGAGGTCGAGGTGCTGGGCCATCTAGGCCTTCTCAGGGAGGTCGAGGTACTGGGCCGTCTCGCAGACGTAGGGCACATATTATAGAGGCAGAGCCTGATGAGGAGGAGGAGGAGGAGGAGGAGGAGGAGGAGGAGGAGGCAGATCGTGAGTCAGAGACATCTGCTGAGGAGGGGGGCTCCGGCCTTGGTTCCGGGAGTGAAGGCGAGGCTGAGGGGGATCCTGAGGATGACAGCTCCGACCCAGATGGTGATGATGGTGCAGAGGTTATCCCGCAGAAGAGGATGAGGGGGCCTCCTCATTCCCGCTCCCGAGGATATTGATGTTGTTTCCTGCTTTATTTTACTTTTTGCTAGTAATTTGTAGCACTTTGCAGATTATTAGGCAGTTTTATTTTCTGTAAAACTTGTACCTTTGTTTTGTTGTAAAACATGATGGAATGAAACAGTTTTTGAAAATGTGTTTGTATTTGAAATTCTCAGTATTGCATCGCATCGCATCATTTTGCACAAAAAAATGGAATTGGATGGAAATGTGCCTGGTGTATTTACCGGGTCAGGTAATGAACCGACGCAACAAACTAAACAAATCGACTCACTAAGAAATAATAGAATCTCAGCAAGTTTACAACTCAATAAGCAAAATACAACAATGTTAACGACTCGATAGACAAGACTTATCAAAATTGCGTAAACAAAGAGTAACAACTCAAAACACAAAATGCGACAGCTCGACAGAACTTACAACTCGATAAACAAAACGACAACTCGATAAACAAAATACAACAAAGCGTACTTCGGACGGACGATCTGGATGATGGAACGCATCCGAAACTGAGGGAAATGGAGGCCGTCGACATCCCCGATGCATAGGAATGCCTCAAACTTCCTTCTGGAGGGCAAAACAGGACCGATGCATGGCCGGCTACATTTTGCATCTGGGGACTGAAAGGTGGCCGGCCGGCCAGTTTTTTTGAAACAAAGGTGGCCGGCCTGCTAGAATAGGTGGCCGGCCGGCCACCTTCCTTGCAACTCCTAGAATTCTGACACTTGTCCTCGAATAGTGTTTTACCCCCCCTATAAAGCTCCAACTTTGGAACTCATTCATTTCATCACTGCTTTGCACAAAAATGGAGGCATTTCTCGCAGAAAATCTCACATCTTGGATCTCTTCTTTAGATGGCTCGGAAAAGTTGAACTTCTGGGGTTTCGGCTTGAATGCACTATTCACGCTGGGCCGGACTTCACTGCATCTTCCTTTCCTCCATGCCGCGGTGAGATTTTGGAACCCAGTGACGCACGTCTTCAGCTTTGGAGGGCAAGAGGTATGTCCCACTTTTGAAGATTTTCAAGTTTTGATGGAGTCTGAATGCTCAGAAGAGATCTTGCCTCAGTCTCGTTTTGGCCACGCTCAAGCTTTAGGGCGGATGTGCGGTCTCAACGCGCATGATGCTCGATCCCTGATTTGTAACGGGATGTTGGATATCCCGAGCTTGACTTACCGATTCTCCGATGCTGGTGACCGCGGTGACCATTATCGGCAAGGTTTTCGACAACATGCCCTCTGCTTGTGCATGCTATCTCATTTTCTGTTTGTCTCGGGCTCCGAGGGAGCTAATATCCGCTTGATTGAAGTTGCTCAAGGTTTGAGGGAAGGGAAGAGCTGTATCGCCATGACATTGGCTGAAACACTGCTGGGTTTGGATGCCTTCTACCGCCAGGAGACAACCAGGTTTGCGGGGAGTCCACTACTGCTGCAGGTAATGTTTCCCACCCAAGCTCACATATGTATTTGCTCACATCACTCGGCCCTCAGGCTCGGTTTTTCTCACAAAACCCTTATCTTACTTTTCTCTCATCGCACATCTCTCTATTCTTTATTCTCTCATTTTTCATCCCTCCCCAGATATGGTTGATGGATAAATTGCAAGTTGTGGACTCTTGCTCTGCTTACTCAGCCCGCGGCTACTTCTTTCGACAACGCCTGGTTGACGCCCTTGATGAGGGATGGTGGTTTGAATGGATGTGCAACTTGTCAGCTGAACGCATTGCTTGGCGCTGTCCTTGGCTTAACCTTCCGGCAATGAGCTACAGCATGTTCCAGGATACTGGGATCCGGTTGATTAGCTTGACTCATTGTGTATTTTATTTCCCATTCCACATTCTGCGCCAGTTCGGCCATGATCAGACTTGCCCTCCGGAGGGGATAGAGTATCTGGTCGCCTTCCCGATCCGAGGTTCACACCTTGCCCGACATACTACGGCTTGGAGGACTAGAGAGCTCCTGCCCGCCGCCCCTATTTTCAGTTGCACTTTGTCTGATGAGTGCTGGGATTGGCTCAATGAGGAGGCACAGATTGGGCCTAGGTCGGCATCGGAGGCTTCGACTAGCTCTAGGAGGGGGTGCAGGGACACCTGACTTGATTATGCCCCAGATTTATTGCTTTATTAGTACTTTCAAGTTTTCTTTATGAGTGTAATAAAAAGCAACTTCAATTGTATGCAAGAGCAGGAGAACTCTGTTTTGAAATCAATGAAATTGAAGGTTGTGGTACTGAAAATTTTCCGCTTTAGTCCAAAAATGGTCTTAGTTGTGAAAAGATTAATTTGAACAAAGTCGACTTTTATTAAAACTTTTCAAAACTATTTTCGATATGGATCAGAACTGGACACGCCTGAGATCTGTCACTGAGATGCACAACCCCGGATCCTAGCAACTGGAAAGTTGCCCCTAGTCTGAATGGTACCACAGCACCTCCTGGCAACGGAAAGTTGCCCCTAGTCTGAATAGCACTGCACCGGAGATTACGATGAATGCTGATGGACAAGGATGCCTGAGATGATCAAAATGGACAAAGTTGATCGGGGAAAATGTTATGGTTGAACTTCAGGATGAAGCTGCCTACGTATCCCAAAGATGGGAATCAAGCCTTACGTAGTTCAGGCTTAGGTTCGCTCGGGTATTTTTACTCTCCTTTTGCGCTCTAACTTTTGCCAAGGCCGCCCTTTGCGGGTTTTCAACCTTGCGAGCTCAGTTTTTTATATTTTCAAAATTTTTTGTGCTCTGAGTTTTGCCTAGGTCGCCCTTTCGGGTTTTCGGCCTAGCGAGCCTCTCAAGGGTAGTATTTCTTCAACTTGTCCATGTTGATCGGTTGTGAAAACTCTAAGCCATCCAGATCCATCAGAACCACAGCTCCACCTGACCAGATAGACTTAATGATGTAGGGACCGGTCCAATTAGGTCTGAACTTGCCCCTAGGGTCGTGGATGGGAGCTCGGTTGTCCTTGAGTACCAAATCTCCTTCCTTTAAATTCCTGGACTTAACCTTCTTGTTGAAAGCCCGGGCGATTCTGCGTTGATAGCCTTGAATGTGGTACAGTGCTTTCAGTCTTCTCTCATCGAAGAGCATGAGTTCCTCAAATCTGCTCTGCTGCTCGGCTATTTGACACTCGGCCAATACTCGCAATGACGGAACCTCAATCTCAATAGGTAGAACGGCCTCCATCCCATAAACCAATGAGTACGGAGTTGCCCCGGTAGAAGTTCTGATCGAAGTCCGGTAGCCCCACAGAGCAAACAGCAGCTTATCTGGCCAGTCCCAGTAGGTTTCCACCATCTTCTGTAATATGCGCTTGACATTCTTGTTGGCGGCCTCGACCGCTCCATTGGTCTGCGGCCGGTATATGGACGACTTATGAAAAGCCACGTTGTATTTCTCCAACAAGTCTATCACTTCCTTCTTGAAGTGGGAACCGTTATCTGAAATTATCTCATTTGGGACCCCGTAGCGACAGATGATGTTGTTTCTGATAAACTTTACAACGTGCGAAGCCTTCAACACTGCGTAAGATTGGGCCTCGACCCACTTTGTAAAATAATCTATTGCGACCAGGATGAACTCATGCCCATTCGACCCCTTTGGCATAACGGCCCCAATTACATCAATTCCCCAGACTGAAAATGGCCATGGTGAAGTCATATTGTACAACTTTGTCGGCGGGATGTTCATGCGATTTGCATGAATTTGACACTTGTGGCATCGCCGAACGAAACTGATACAATCCTCCTCCATGGTGGACCAGTAGTACCCCTGTCTGAGGATCTTCCGTGCCAACATTACCCCGTTCATATGGGCTCCACATTCTCCTTCATGGATGGCTTCCATTAGGCGCTTCGACTCTTCGGCATCAACACACAGTTTATGCATTCCCAGATGACCCCGTTTATACAGTTTACCCCCGCAGATGATGAACTGAATGGCCAATCTTCTTATTGCCCTTTTGTCTTTGGCATTTACCCCTGGCGGGTATGCTTCTTTCTCCAAGAAATTCCAAATGTCGTAATACCAGGGATGTTCATCCTAAACTTCATCTATGGCTGCAATCGACTCATAGGCTGGTGCAAACTTCTGGTCAATGATGACTGGACGCATCCGGACTCCACACGGGATGTCTATCATGGAAGATAGAGTTGCTAAAGAATCTGCGAACCTGTTGTTCTCTCTTAGTAGATGAGTAAAACTTAGCTTCTCAAACCGAGGGATCAGCAAATCCAAGGTCTGGTGATACATCATCATCTTTTCCTCTTTTACTTTCCAGTCTCCTTTAGCTTGAGACACAACAAGGTTCGAGTCTCCGATGACGTCCAACCGTCTTGCCCCTAGTTCTAGGGCTGCTTCTAGGCCAGCAATGCACGCCTCATATTCTGCTTCATTGTTCGAGACTTTGAATCGGAGTTTGAAGGCTAGAGGGATACGGGAATTATCGGGTGCTATCAGCAACACTCCTATCCCATACCCATGTTGATTTGACGCTCCGTCAAAGTACATCATCCAAGCTTCGTCGTCGATATGCAAAATGGCTTCATCTGGGAACAAGTATTCAACTGCTTCATCCCTCTCAACCGGATGGTCGGCAAGGAACTCTGCTACTGCTCTTCCTTTGACTGACTTGCGTGTGACATACTTCAAATCAAATTCGGAGAGCAACAGCAACCAACGAGCTAGCCTACCCGTAAGTGCTGGTTTCTCGAAAAGATATTTGATGGGATCGAGACGTGAAACCAACATTACGGAGTGAGCTAACAAGTAGTGCTGCAGCTTCCTGGTAGCCCATACCAAAGCTAAGCAAGCCTTCTCCAGCGGTGTGTACCGAGTCTCATACTCTAGCATCTTCTTGCTCAAATAGTAGATGGCTCTCTCCACCCTGTCTTTAGACTCTTGTGCGAGCATACAGCCCATCGTGGTCTCAGTCACTGATAGGTACAAAATCAACGGTTTCCCTGGTTCTGGCGGTGATAAGACGGGCGGGTTCTGTAGATATTCTTTGATCTGTTCAAACGCTGCTTGACATCGGCCGTCCCATTGAAATTTCTTGCCTTTCTTCAGGAGACCAAAAAGTGGTTCACAAGTCAAGGTTAATTTTGAGATAAACCGTCTTATGAATTGCACTTTACCCAGAAAGCCTCTCACCTCCTTTTCGGTCCTTGGTGGGGGCATTTCTAGGATGGCCTTGATTTTGGAAGGGTCGACTTCGATGCCTCTTTGTGTAATCAGAAACCCCAGCATTTTTCCCGCTGTAACACCAAATGTACACTTTTGAGGGTTCAGCCGCAACCGGAATTCCCTGATCCTTTGAAAAAACTTATGCAAGGCGGTGTAGTGGCCCTCTCTTTCTTTGGACTTGACAATCATGTCGTCCACGTACACCTCAACCTCCTTGTGGATCATATCATGTAATATTGTGGTCGCGGCTCGTTAATAAGTAGCTCCAGCATTCTTCAACCCAAACGGCATGACTCTATAGCAGTATGTCCCGCACGGGGTGGTGAATGCAGTCTTTTCCCTGTCTTCTGGTGCCATTACTATCTGGTTGTAGCCTGAGAAGCCATCCATAAATGAAAGCAATGCGTGCCCTGCTGTAAAATCCACCAACTCATCAATATGCGGTAAGGGAAAGTCGTCCTTCGGACTAGCTCTGTTCAAATCCCTGAAGTCCACGCATACTCGAATCCTGCCATCTTTCTTCGGCACCGGAACGATGTTGGCCAACCAAGTCGGATATTCAGATACCAGCAGGAAGCCTGCATCGATTTGCTTGGTGACCTCTTCCTTGATCTTGAGAGCCCAGTCCGGGCGGATTCTCCTGAGTTTCTGTTTGACAGGTCGGGCCTCGGGGTCAAGGGGGATCCGATGCTGTACAATCTCAGGATCGATTCCAGGCATGTCTTCGTAGGACCACGCGAAAACATCTTTGAAATCTTTTAATAAAGCGACTAAGCGCTCGCGTTCCTCCGAAGACAACGTGGACCCGATCTGGACCAGCCGCGGGTCCTCCTCAGTACCAATGTTCACGGTGGTGATTTCGTCCACTAGGGGTTTAACAAATCTCTCCTGCTCCTGCTCAATTAATCGTTGCAAAACCAGAGGAACTTCGTCCTCGTCGTTTTCAAAATTTTGAAAGTCTGAATTAATGCATTAAATTAAAGGCACAGAAAAGTACTCAGAAACCACAGTTGCTTGATTCTCATTAGACACATCCAAATCGTCCAATTCATTTACAACAGACTCAAATGAAAAGGAAAAAGACGACCTAGACAAGACTGTGGCATCCGGGTTAACATCTCCAGGAGTACCAGACTCAGACTCAGTCGAGCTGGAATCTGATTCCGACTCACAAGACTCGGTGGAATCAGATTCCGGCTCACTACCTGACCCGGTGCTGCTAGACAAAAATCCCTCCTCGTATTGCCAAGTGAGAGAGGGTGCGATAGATGCATCCAAGATAGCTGCTGGTTGGCTCGCGGCCGTTTCATCCCCAATCATGGAAACCTCGGAGTTATCCCCCAAGCACTTATGGTCGATCGGAGGATCAGAGAGTAGACATGCCAGCGCTACCCCCATTTCAAATTCTGTGCCCTCAGGATCCACTGTCCTACACTGCTCAACCTCAGCTGATGGATCCGTCTGTTCTTCGGCAACATCCTCCCCGGGTAGTTGCAAGTCGAAAAAGATCTCAAAACCAGGCACGCGCTTCTTCTCCGCGTTTATCCACGGCTCTGGGAAGCCGCAAAACGGAAAGTCTTCCCCCTCCCGGACGAAGCGTCTGTTCAGGGTACCCTGAATGGGCCTATGCATCAAGTCAAATGGCTTCCCAGCCTGCTTTGCTCTGGCTCTTCCGGCCATTTCTTTCCCTTTCCTCACCCAGTCCTCTTTGGTGGGCAAATAACCCAGTCCAAAGGTATGCGGGTTGTGTGGCACTTCGGCCAATGTTGCGACGCCTTTCTTGCCGCTCCTTCCTAATCCCATCCTGGGGATGTGTTGTAGCCTGTTCATGAGGTAGACGGATTGAGCACTGACGTACATACCTTCATTCACAGCCATAATGTTTTGCACAACCCGGGCCTCAGCCAGAGTAAATCCTGATATAAACACGTCCTCCATGCCGTGTTCGATTTCTAGGACTGGTGTAGACACCTCCGGAGGGGGATGGATCGATGAATTCCCAAATACAATGGCTACTCCCTTTTCCATAGGGGTATTTCACCATTTGATGCAGAGTGGACGAGACGGCCTTCACCTGGTGTAACCACGGTCGCCCCAAAAGTAGGTTGAAAGTTGCAGGAACCTCTAAGACATGGAAATCTATTTCGTGTTGTCCAGGTCCAACCTTTGTCTGAATCTTGACGGTCCACATCACTTCTCTGCTAGTATTATCGTATGCTTTGATCACCTGAGTTGTCGGGATGAAGTCGGCGGGCTTCAACTCGATGGCATACGCTGTTCTGGCTGGGCAGACATTGATAGCAGACCCGATATCAACAAGTACCACCGGTATCCACTTGTCTCTACATTCCACGGAGATGTAGAGAGGTTTGTTATGATTCACGCCCTCGGGCGGCAGTTCCTTGTCTGAAAAGGTTAATGCCGGGAAACCTCCTCCCGGAAAAACCAGCCCAACCAGCTGTTCCGGTGTAGTATCGATGGAGAGTTTGGCCTTGTCTATGGCAGATAGGACAGCCTGTCTGTGCACCCGCGAGGCCATAAGCAGTCCCCAGATGGAGATGTCTGCTTGTATCTTCTTTAATTGTCTCAGCACAGCTTCTTCTTCAATTTGTCTCTCTCTCTGTTTCTCAGCTTCTTTGTCTTTTCCAGATGCTTCGGGCTGGTCAAGGTGTGGGGGCTTGAAGTACCGCCCACTTCTGGTCATGTGGTCCACTTCATCGAGGTACCACGTGCTGTCTGGTTGATTTACTCCCCAATCTTCGTCTGTGTGGGCAAGACATAAGTCGTTGTCTTCCCACCACATCCCGTTAGCATCCAAAAGACATCTGTCTGGTTCTGGCAAATGTGTACTCTCAGTACCTTCATCCCATATGCTCACAGCATTTTCTGTTCTTGTGCCCACAGCACTCTCAGCCCCTTCATGGGCTTTTGCCTTTCTGATTCTCTCGGAATCCCAAAACTTCTCCTGTTCTGTCTGCGTCGCTGCAGTTTGTTGTTCCACTGTCTTTGCATCCACAATGCTTAGGTCCTGAGCAAAATTCTTTGTACCGGCGCTCTCCGGCAATCCATTCTGACTCTCGACCCTTCCGGCCACCATTGATACTTTTGCCCCTGCCGGGTCTTGCTCTGGCTGAAATTCCACAATATCAGGCTGATCATCTAGCCACCCGGCGGCCTCCGCTGACTCCTCATATTCGAACCAGTTGACTGCTGCATCTCCTGATTCTTGGTCGTTGAAGAACTGGAGGTTGGCGAAGTCCTCTTCTACTGTTGTCAGATCACCTGCCCCCTGTTCAAGTCTGTCCCCCTGAATCATACACAGTTCGGCTTTTTCCGGCAGTCCCACACTCGGCTCAGACTGACCCACTGCTAAGATGTACTCGCTTGGATCATAGGCTCTTCCAGCATAATTCCCGGGCTGTTCCATCCCAGACTCAACAACTCTGTTCTCCTCTGAAACCTGCCCTGTTTCCTCTTCAGTGGTCACCACCTTTGACTCAGATTGGGTTGTGAAGGTGTCCAACATGCACAAGGAATCGGTGCAGTCAGGAAGGATCACCTCCGGCTTGGGTAGGTGAGAGGGAGTAATATAGATACTAGGATCGTAGGATACGACCCCAGTTTGGATGAGGTTGACTCTTTTGGGTGGTGGATCTTGGTTATGGGTAGGGAGTGGGTTGGTTGTGACGTTAGGTCTATCTGGAGGTAGAATAATATTTTTGTCGATGAGGTCCTGAACCTCGTGACGCAGCCTGTAACAATGGTCGGTATCATGACCGTGCTGCTGGTGGTAGGCACAGTACTTGGCTGGGTTGTGAGAAGCGGGGAGTGGATTTGGTGGCGGCCTCGGCTCCAGGGGTTTTAGATGTCCCTTTCTAATTAAGACCCCCAGAACCTTGGACAAAGGCATGTATAGTGGAGTGAAGGTTCTTTGGCCTCTGGACTGATATTTCGGGGCTTGGGTACTGCTCCCGGATGTACTGGAAAAGGGTGTGGCCGCCATGGGCCTTGGCTGGGGAGGGGGATTGGTGGTGACCATACTGACCTCCGAAGTTCTGGTATTTGCAGCGCCGCTCGGGCCTGCGTTGTTGTTGCAGTTAAATGTCCTCCGGGGTTGCTCTCGGTCCTGGTCGATCAGACCTTGCTTCATCGCATCCTCGATCTGTACCCCCATCTCGTGTAAATCTGAGAATGTGGGAAAGGGAAGTACGATCATCTTCTGCATTAACTTCGGTTGGAGATTGCGCACAATCATCCTAATTTGATCTTTGTCTGTAGGCCTCAAGGTCATCATCGATGCCTTTGCCCTCCATCGAGTTACAAAATCTGAGAAAGTCTCCTTGGCCTCTTGCCTCGTCGTTTCGAGATCACGAGTTGTAATCTCGATCTGTGTATTGTACGAGTACTGTGCAACGAAGGCCTCAGCCATCTCATTCCAGTTTCTCTTTACCTCATCTTCTAACTTTGCGTACCAAATGGCTGCCACACCCGACAAAGTTCGACCAAACAGGGAAAGCTTTTGTGGTCGGGTTAGGCCCATTGGCCGCAGGATGTCTGAGAATAGCCGGAGGTGGACCATAGGATCCCCGGACCCATCAAAACGATCAATCTGTGGCATCTTGAATCTGTCTGGTAGTGTTACGGCCACGTCGGTGTACCCATTTTCGGTGTCTGGGATGGCCTTCACCCCCTGGGACTTCTTAAAAAGCTTCTCCAGTTTGTTCAATTTCAGAGCTGTATGGTCTACCTCGAACTCGAATGGAGAGTCCGGATGGTTGGCAGGTGTATGGGTCTTGGGCAGTTGAGGCAGAAGCGGGGGCGGAGCCAGCCCCGTTGGATAGCCTGTGTCCTCTTGAATATTCTGGGCATTGGGTAGGGTGCTCTGGGTGTTCAGGGGGGGTATTCTGGGGATTCGGCAGGGCATTCTGACCAGTGGATGCCTGCTCGGGTAATGGAGCTCCGGGTGGAGGAGGAGCCTGATGTGAGGTTGATGTTCCGGTTTGCTGCTGGAGCCTGGTAATGAGCTCAGCCTGTTGGGCCATGACTGTGGCCTGTTGCTTAGAAAATTCCGCTTGGCGGATGGCATCCTCTTGCATTTGTCTCATGCTCTCTTGCATTTGGCGCATTATCGCCTCTATCCCTGATGTATTCGGCGGATCCATCTGAATAACCGGTAAGTGTATCTCTATAGCGGAAACAGAAACCTCAGTCCGACTGTTTGCTGCTAAAGTGAACTGCTGCCCCGGTAATCTCTGCTCTGACACACTGCGCCTCCTCGGCCTTCTTCTAACAACCGGGGGTAGAGAGTGGAACACTGGATGTCCGTCAACCAAATCCTCGGATCGAATGAGTCGGCAACCTCGTGTCCAAAGTGCTTGGGGTATATCTACGGGTTCAGAAGCAATTGTGCTACAAACCTGCCCTAGCAAAAAGATAAATAAAGCGAAAAGGAAATAAGTAACCAGAAAAACGGACAGCATAACAGCTTAAATTAAATACACAACACACAGTCGGGCATACAACACACGGTTGATAAGCTGGGTATACACTGTCCTCGATCACTGATTACTGTCCCTATATCACTGTTCCCCAAAACTGAATCCGGTATCCGCGGATAACTGATTCTCAGATACTGACTGATGCCCGCAGGCGTGATGCCCAATCTCAAAACTGATGCCCGCAGGCCTGATGCCCAAACTCAGAAACTGATACATGCATTCCCTGTAGAGACGCACTCTAACAAGCACATAGCAGATAAGTGAGAGCCAAAACACCCCTATGTTGGGGTTGGGTTTCCCTGTCCTATTTTGTCAGGAACTAGGGTTTCACTACGCACGCAGTGGCTTCAAACAACCTATAAATGGGTAAGCAACCTGTCCTAGTTTGGAATGGTCACTATGGATCCGAATATGCACTAGGTCGAATGGTCAAAAAGGGTGCCCCGGTAAAACCGGGGTTTGTGTTCCCATACCGGCAGAGCCCGTAACCGATCAGCCTTACGGACATGCCTTGACAAGACAAGCCTCCGGCAAACCACTCAGGAATAGCAGATGGCAAACACGGTGTCCTAGGCGCACCAATGCAAATGCAATGCAAAGAAACACACAAGTGTAGTCAAAACCAGATATCATGAGTTCGAGTCAAGTTCTCTAAATCCCCAGCAGAGTCGCCAGAAACTGTAGACGTCCCCGAACGCATCCCGGGGCGAGGAGTGCGAACCCCCCCCCCCGGTTCTGGTTCGATATTGGGTCACTACAGTTCGATGGACTCAAATTTCACGGTTCTAAATCTTGAACCAAAGAGTCCAAATCCGGCAAATCGTTTTGAAAACAGATTTTTTTTTAAAGAAGTGCCAAACATGGACTGCTTTGCCAGATACAGAGTCGCCACCTAAATATTTTATTTTTGGGAAATTTAGGAAACCCTGACTCGGTGCCAAAGGCCACGTGTCCGTCATCACCAAAGTTGCCTCGGCTCGAGAACTTGGGTACGATTGGGGAAGGTCACTTCGTGAGCACCCCCGCTCGCCCGGTCAAAGACCGGCCTCTACTAACCATGATATCTTATTTTGAAAACATTGTATGTTCTTATTCCGGTTATTAGCCTAGGTTACTATGTGATGCGCACAGCATACAAGTATAGACTGAGTCGCCTGAATTGGAACAAAACATTTCATGTTTGTTTGTTTGAAAGATGGTTTGCTACCCGCAGGTAGGCTTAAGATGCAGATTTTGCCACCCTCAGGTGGGTTTAGAAAATATGATTTTGCCACTATCTAGTGGGCTTAAGACTCACAGTCAATACATTGTCCCAATTCAGATAACCCAACCTTCACCCACAGGCATTCAAGCAGGTATATCACATAAGCAAATAGCCTCATGGTAAGCATGCTATCATGGCAACACTCACACGCATGCAAGGATGCTAAAGCATAAAAACTCACCGAGTACTCCAAGCCAAAAGAGAAACTACGTTAGAAATCATGCATGATCCTAAGTATACTGAAATGCCTAATGCAGCACATGCAAAAATGCAAACTATAGCAGGCTCGGCTATTCTAAACATGGCATATGGAATGCTACAACTAACACGTATTCAATTTGGAATTGAAATACAAATGCAGTTTGTATGATGCGCCGAGCCCGGTGCGTGCAAAACAGATGAATGATGCAAACATGCTGTCATACTGTATGCTAATTGAAATATGCCTTATATCTAACCATCATAAGCGGGTAAATAAAAGGGAAGAAAGACGTGGGGTTGGAAGACATACATCACACTCACCCACACTTATTACAATATTGCCCTCGCGCAGAGGGTCCGAAAGAATATACAATCCCGAATGAAAGAATAGTACAGTCCGAATATTACAGTCCGAATAATATACAAATCCTAATTAATTAACAAATTAAATAAGAAAACTGTAAACTGGCATGCAAGCCAGGGACTGCCTTGATTCTGATGAACGATGTATGATTGGGCTGCGTTGCGCGGAAATCCAATGGGATGCCCCAATTAGCCTCTGTTTTGCAATGTTTCTTGAAAAGCGTGCCAAGCCTCGGAAGATTGCTGATTCTTGATATGCTGCAACAGAGAGCAGGAAAGGGGCATAGCAATGTATTTCACAAATATATGCATGCCTCGATCCTTGTGCCACCAATCACGCATCTCGATGCATGATGGCCGAGGAGCCGAATTGCACAACTCAATATAGGATGAATGCATATGAATGCTACAATAAAACCTAACTCCATCACGGATAATCCGGAGTGTCGGTGACTTGGGAATTGAGACATGCTCCGTTACTCGGGATACGAAACGCGCCTCGTTTCCCATGCCCGGACTAACTCCTATCCCGAACACAATGCAATATGCAGGATATGCATGAAATGCAGCTAATATGCAATCCTAACGTACACAATGTCATGGAATGGCATACACGTTAAACGAGGTAATACACAACCGGGCATACACAATGCTACGGATGAAATGGCACACGCAATGCAATAATGGGCTTACACCAACATGAGAGAGCCTCAGCCACACTCACATAGGAGGTCGAGAGATGAAAATGAGATGCCTCGAAATGCGTGCACACGGGCACGCAAACCGAGGCAATGGCATACACGATGCAATGAGACTAAAATGGCATACAGAATGCAAAATGGACTTACACTAACATGAGTGGACCTCAGCCACACTCACATAAGAGGCCGAGAGATGAAAATGAGATGTCTCGAAATGCGTGCACACGGGCACGCAAATTGAGGCAATGGCATTAAGGCATGAAATGGCATGGAAAATGATATGCAAACATGCCAATGGAATTTCAGCACTGAAATATGGCAGAAAACAGTCCCGAAAGATGGCGAAATGACACCAAATGCAAGTAATGGTCCCGAAATGCGAATTTAGGCACCCAAAATGGCCTACAGCTATGCAATGCATGCACAATATGGACATGGAATGAAAATACAGTAGCAAGGCAGCCCCAAAACAAGCATTTTCCAGTCTAAAACATGGCCAAACAGCAAGCATAGATAGGGCAACAATGGCATGCAAAAATAGGGGCCAAAAGAGGGGTATTGAAGTAGATGGTAAATGCAAAGCCCAAAAAACAAAATACCCTTCTACAACACTGAAGAGGGACCAAAAATATGAACATTTACAGTTTATGACAGCCCCAAAATCAGTATACAAACATGCTAAAAATGCCATGCAAGATAATGGCCAACAAGAGGCTATAACATGAGGTATACAAAGCATTCACCAAACAGACAAAGACCCTAAATGAAACATTCCAAGAAGGTCAAAATATGGCCATTTTCAGTTCTGATCATGGCCGAAAACAGAAGCTAGATAAGCCTAAAAAAGCATGCATGGGGGCCAAAGAGGAGTATAATGGCAAGTACAACATGGAGGCCCCCAACAGTGTTGATCCCTTCTACAATATTGTAGAGGGACTCAAAATAAGCCTACTCACAGTTCATGGAACACTCCAAAAAAATTTACATATAGGCCAAACAAATCATGCAAATTTACGGTAAATAGGAGGGATTATGAAGTAAGTGCAAGATAGGGGGCCCCAAAAGGGTTGAGCCCTTCTTCAATGTTGAAGAGGAGTTCAAAATAAGCCCACTTACAGTTTACATTATGCTCGAAAACAGATCACACATAGGCTAGAAATTTCATGCAAAAATGTGACATACCAAGGGGTATTGAAGCAAGTACCAAATGGAGGGCTCAAACAGGGTTGAGCCCTTGAACAAACATGAAGAATGGCTTAAAAAATGCCTAGTTTCAGTTAGGGTCGGAGCCCAAAACAATAAACAAATAGGCTAAGAAATTGGTGCAAAAATGAGCTACAAAAGGGGGAAAGTCTACTTACCCTTGAAGACCAATACTTTGACTACTTCTTGGACCAAATTTGATGACTCTAAGCTGCTGGAATTCCTCCCTTTGCTGCTGGAATGGAGTGGTGATGGTAGAGCTTGAAGATGATGAAGAAATGGAGCCTAAACTTGAAGGAAATGGAATGATATGTATGTATATGCTTAAACCAATTCTTGTAACCTTTTTTCTAGAGTTGGGAGGCCCTCTATATAGACAAGAGATGGAGAGGAGAATCAAGGCAAAAGTGGAGGGAAATGAGCTCTTATTTCCCCCCAAAAGGGTCCCCCGGATAGAGATATTTTTGGGGAAAAACCAAGGCACAGCTGGAATGTACTCAACCTGAAGAAGCAGGTCGGCCTGGCATTTTTGTTCCAGGTGGCCGGCCGGCCACCCCCCATGGCCGGCCGGCTAGGGGTCAAAAGGGTCAAGTTGAGTTAATGGCCGGCCACCAGATATTGGTGTCCTCCCATGTCCCCTCATCACAACCATGTGGTTCAAATTTGGAAAATGTAAAACAGGAGAGAGAACAAGCCACTTTTAGGAGGGTTCAAAAGGGTCAAATTGAGTTACTGGCCGGCCATGTGATATTAGGGTCCTCCCATGTGTGTACAACACAAATATGTGGTTTGGGGTTGAAGAAGGTGGCCCTAGGGTGGTCAACATTGGCTCGGAAGTGAGAAAAACGAGCGTCGGAGGGCGCCGGAGAAGCATAACTGGTTGTTGAGACAATTGGTGGCCTCCCACCCTTCAGTGACCTTCCCGGTGATAAAACAGAGGTACCTGCCAAAATGAACAAAAACCGATGCAAAACGAATGCTCGGGGGCCAAAACACGCAGTTCGGGGTCCCGAAAATAGGCCGTTAAGCACCGAAAGTGGCATTTGGGCACGAAGTGGGTCTCTCAGGCCCCAGTGTCCCTCAAAAGGGAGTAAATGAGATGCATGCCAAAAACCGGAGCAGTCGGAGATGGTTAGGCGGTCCCGAACCGAGGCACACGGCCTGACGGCTCCGAAAACTGGGAACCGGGCTCCAAAATGGGCAAAATGGCCTACGGCCACAAAATGTAGCCCACGGCCACTGAGAGATGGTCCACGGGACCTCTCCCTCCCCTCAGGAAGAAAAACAGAGAAAACCGAGCCTGGCTCGCAAACCGAAGCAAGGCACAGAAGAGGGTTCGGAAGTCCGGAGGCAGGGCTCACGGCCGCAACTCTGAGACTTCTGAACGAGCACGATATGCAACATCACCGAGCGCTCAACCGGTGACGTCTGAGTCTTAAGGTCGGTCAAAAATGGGGTGTCTACAACTGGCAGAATAGATGACACCTGACTAACCTGAAACAGAAAGAGAAGATTCCGGCGGTGGTTCCTCCACCCGGGGTACTCCGATGATTAAGTCAGTATATCTCTCAAAGTTAATCAAGTGTTAAATTCACTGCTCAAAGCATAAATTGCGTACCTTAGAGCCACAGGGGTGCCTCTCCTTTTATAGTTTACTCCCTCCTAGTCCCACTAGAAGCCTGACTTCTATGGACTCCCATTCCATGCTTACTTTGGACTCTGCAAGAGATAAGGATAGACTCCCTAAGAATACTATCATTATCCATCTCGAAGTCTTTCTTCATACTAGGACTCTTGTCCCTTATCCGCTTATCTCGGATTCCGACATCTTCGGAGAAAACCTCAGCAACACCAAGATTACCTCGGCAAAACGACCTGAACACGTGGCACCTCGGCTAACACGTCGATGTCACCTTGCCACATGTTGGTACTCAGAAAATATTTCCCCACACATGTAATACTCTCAATAAACCTAATTTTTTTTTTTTTTGAACGCCTCAAAAAACTTAATTTGAACACCAATTAAAAATCTATTGATAAACCATATGTTAAAAAAAAACCTTACGATAAACAAAAAATATAATCTACTTTTTTTCTTCTTTTTTTCTTTTTTTTTTTCTAATTAGAAGTATAGTCTATTTGATTGGTGTGAAATCAAGTTCAACAAAACATTTTTGGGTAAAAAGAAGCGAAATTTTGTTAGAGTAAATAGATTGGTTTTCTTATAATTAATTATTTAAATAACTTGTGAAGCTTTACAAGCTTAAATATATTGAATAATATTCAAATAATTACATAGGCATATGAGAGTGAGTAGCATATCTAAATTGAGAGTAGTTTTTTTTTTTTTTTTATTACATTAATTGGCCTATATTATGTATTATTTTATTAAATATTTAATCTATTAAAACTCGATCTGACCCACCATCTGTTGACAAAATTTGCCACATGCCTTTTTTTTTGACTCGAGGAAATTGTCTCAGCCCAGTATATGAACGAATAAGATTTTTTTTAAATAAAACCTACCAAATATTTTTATAAAATTTTAATTCATCCATACATATATATATATATATATATATATTGTGTTTAATTTTTATATTGATCAATAAATTTTATTGGTATTTTATTGTATATATAATCCAAAGGTAAAGAATCTTTCATAATCATTTTCATGACATTTTTTTCATGATTCCTAACATTATTGAAAAGAGTAATATTAGGAATCATGAAAAAAATATTATGAAATGAAAAATTTTAATCCTTTGATTAGTGTGTGGTATTTTATTGTATGTATAATTCAAAGATAGAGAATCTTTCATAATTATTTTCATGACATTTTTTCATTATCCCCAACATTACTCATTAAAAGTAGCAAGCAAGGTGGCATTGTAATCACATGTAGAGAGAGAATGTCAAAATGGAATAATTTGACATGAGAATGGCTCCATCCACAGGAGGAAATGGCTCTTTGGGGGGGGGGGGGGGGGGGGGGGGCGCCGCGGTCTGTACAGAAAATGTGTACCTTCAGTTTGACGGAAAATTTCTGAGAAAATTCTTCAATATGATATTCGAAAATAGAACTTTCTATTCCATAGATATATATGTGTATATATATATTCCCTATCAAATTTCTAAAATTTTCAACTTTGTGTGGGGGACCGTTTGGATGACCATTTTGCAAATCTTTTTCTTTCCTTTGAGTGAGATTCGGAATTCTTCGGTTGAATATAATGGCTGCTTCGTTTAGGTCACTACGGGAAAAACGAGTATTAGCGGCGTTTTAAAAACGCCGCTAAAAGCCTAAAAAACGCTGCAAAATGTTACAGCGACGTTTAAATTTTTCGTCGTTGATACGGCCGTCGCAATAGCTTTGCAACGTTTATAAAACGTCGCTGAAACTATTAGACATCCGTCGCAATAGCTTTGTAAAATCTTTGACATCCGTCTCAACTTCCGTCCCAAACTAACTTCCGTCCCAAACTAACGGATGACGTCACAATGACGTCATTTAGTGGCGTTTTTCAAAAAACGCCACTTTTTTTAAAAATTATTATTATTATTATTATGAAATGAAATGAAATATCAATGCTACCCCCCACCCCCACCATCCCCAACCCACCCCCGTTGCGGGTGACCAAAACATAATTCACTCCCGCCCCACATAAGTGTCGGGTGGGTAAAATCCGCCCCATTCAAGTGGGCATGAGCGGGCCCCCGTGGATCGAATTTAAATGGCCATCCCTAGTTTTACCAAAACATTTACTTTTCGATGTACAATTGTTTAAGCATGAAATTTCAAATTTTAAGCAAAATATGTTGCAAATAAGTTTTTCCAAATGAGCCCTAATCAAGTTTTGCAGGTAAAACTATTTTTAGGCTAGGCAGCAGCTATTTTCACTGCATCTTTGGCGTTCTTGATACCAAAGTACAATAGACCATTTTATTTACTTTTGTGTTTCATACAAGGCTTAACTTCTTGATACTTTGATATATCATCCAACTTATATACTTTGATCTACTCATTTTGGTGCACCTGAATGATTCAGGGTTTTACCACTCTGCCACCCTAAACACACATGACATAAAAGGGAGAGAAACGCGTTGGGATCTAGCAATGAGAACATACAATGCATTAGCGAATTCAAAGAAGAACAATAAGCATTTCTCTGACATGGCAGACATTAATTTCCTCATGTGCAAGGTCATTGACAACCTTGGTTTGACTCCTTCATCGTCCATGAGGACTTCATTCATCTCTGTGTTTGAGGAACCTGTGATCGACCATTCTAGTGAAATGCACAGAGAGATCGGATTACAGGACTACATGGGGTGCGCTTCTGTGCACGGAGTTGGGCTGTCCATTGCTATATTTGACACTATACGCGATGGGGCATTGGATTGCATGTGCTTGTATCCTTTGCCATTGCATTCGAGGGAGCAGATGGAAGAGGTGGTTGAGGATATGAAGAGGATTCTTGTGGAGGGTGGAAGCTAATTCTTGTTTCATTTGGTTGTGGTAGTGAACATGTTCTCTAAGGGGTAATATGTAGATTTGCCCTAAATAAATTTTATTTTCAATCTCTCTCTACGTCACAAAATTGCCATCATCAATTATTATTAGCATATGATGCAAAATTTTTAGATTGTTTTGTAAAGAAAGATGCTCAAGCAAGTAAAGACTCCTATAATTACATCCAATATGAATTGTCACGCTTATCTTTTTACGAAATTTTTTCTTTTTTTGATGGCATGCAAATAACTGTGACAATACACATTATTTGCTTTTCAGATTTGGAGACTTTTTTACTCTCGAAAGGTAAGATTTTCCAATTCCAAAGGAAAAAAATATCTGATAAACGAAGGAAATATAATTTTTTATTATTCCACTTCAATCTTGTCGTCAAACTCAAATGCTATGATAAGAAAAGAACACACAATTCAAAGTGTTATAATATGACTCCTTTAGAGGAGATAAATATGAAAAATACAAATATGGTAATACAATAATAAAGAACTAGATAATTAACAATTAAATTTGAAATTAAATAGTAAAACATTAAAGAGAAAATTGTTGAAAAAGCCTAAGTTAAGGAAGTTATAAGACATTAATTTCAGTTAATATTTTTTTGTTAGCGAAAGGTCCACAATTTGTGAAATTGTTTGGCGAGAAGTCTTTTGTTAGTTTGGGAGAACGTTTTGTTTTTAATTTTACTCCTTAATTTTTCTGTGGACTTTCGTTAACTATTTGTTCAAAAAAATTTCCCTATATATTCAAAAAATTTCATATCTGTTCAAAAATTTCCCTATCTGTTTAAATATTTGTCCAAATTTTATTATCTGTTTGTTTTTTTTATCTATTTAATTTTTTTTATCTGTTTAAATTTTAAACATATTTTATTAGCTGGTCAAATCTTTCCAACAGATTTGTATTCAAATCCAACAGGATTCCTACTATCTGTTAAAAATCCCACAGATCTGTGTTGGATCTACTATCATTCCTCTTTCCAATTTCTTTATTCGATCTCACTCAAACGCTAAATTACTGAATCAACACACCACAGAGAGAGAACCTAGAAAAACACCACTTTTTTCATTTTTCAGACTCCCATTTTTCAAATCACATCTCCACTATCAACAAAACCCCACTTTGATCATCTTCTCTGTCATTGATCGATTTCTCTGTTTCTTTCAATCTTTCAATCATGGAGATTTATCATAGATAAAGAAAAAAAAATTATATATAAATACATATACATATACATTTACATAGAGAGAGAACTTAGAAAAGAGGGATTTCGATCTCAAAAAGAAGCCAAGGCATCGTCGCGATCGAAGGGACGCAGAGAGAAATCTTCACAAGGTTTGATTGTATCAGATCTGAAGACTCAATCGAGACGGCAATTCTGGAAGTCGATTGCTACCGTGCATTGTCGGGTTCGGATATCGGACAGTTCGTCATTTCTGTCGCGGTGGTGGTTCGGAGCACACATCTGGACGCTGATGGACATGGCGGTGATTTCCGGTGGCGGAGGAAGCACAGAGGTTACGCGGCAGTCAAGGTGGCGGATGAGGAGGCGACGACGTGGGAGACGTCGAAAAAGGAGGTGAAGAGAGAGAGAGAGGATGAGAGAGATATATTTTGGTCATCTTATTTAAGACCATCTCTAACCCTTCACCAAACCTAGCATCAAATTTGAAATTTGGTGAAAAAAACATTGTTTGGAACTCCAACGGTTTCACAAAATTGATATCAAATCGAGAATTCACCAAACGTTTTACCAAAATGAGGACAGGCTCCACATTTCACCAAAACACTGTGCATGACCGTTGGGGGAGACCAACCGGTCGACCAGCCGGTTGACCAACCGGTCGACCACCAAAAGGTTCAAACAATTCCAAAAAAAGGTTCCACCAATTATAAAAAAAAAAAAAAAAAAAATTTGCCTTACCGGTCGACCAGCCTGTCGACCACTAAAAGGTTCAAACAGTTCAAAAAAAAAAAAATTGGCTTAACCGGTCGACCAGCCGGTCGACCAACCGGTTATCCAGGCACAAATTTGATGAAAATTTGATGAAAATCAACCGTTGGAGCACTCGGTATCAGATTGAGAAAAAAGTCATTTTTTTACTCAGATTTAATGAAAATTTTGGTTCAGGTTGGAGATGCTCTAAGTTTGTCCTTTTAGAAAAAATATTTTAGTAGGTGACTATTCCACCAAACAAATTTAAATTAGAATTTTCAACTAAGCGCCCAACATTAAAATATACATAAATAAAAAAGTTAGAGTAAATTTTAACTATTTTCATTAAAATTTCACTTATAGGGTGTTTTTGTTTTCAATCATTTTCCCCCTACAATCAATGCTATGTTTTGAGTTCTAAATAACAAATAATGTATCATAACTTAAATAGAAAATATGATAAATTACAAAAAAATTGTACTTTTTTTTTAAGGAATAAAAACTACACTTATGATAAAATATAAATACATTGGCTCTGTTTAGCTTAGTTTTAGAATCATAATTTAAGTGTGGAATTGTGATTTAAGTATGGAGTTGTGAGTTAAATTTTTAAAAAAAAAATTTGTTTAGTTATGAGTTTTAAAAAGAGTTTTGAGTTTTTAAATTTTGAAAAGAGTTTTGAGTTGTATTTTGAATTTTTTGAAAATTATTTTATTTTTAAAAAAAAATTAAACTCAAAAGATAACTCCTTAAATCATAACCAAACATATAACTCAAAACTTAATTCCAAAACTATTTTCAAAACTCATAACCAAATATTTAACTCCAAATTCAATTCAAAATTATTTTTCAAAACTCACAACCAAACTCTTTTCAAAATTCTATTAAAAAAAAATCATTTTTTTATTTTGTTATTTATAATTATTTTTTATTTTTTTATTTTTTCAAAAAATATTATTTGTTTTTTTAAGCATTGGCTAAATAATTTGTTATAATTTAGATATATATATATATATATGGCGTTTCAAATTTTTTTAAAATTTTAAAAAAAGTAATTTTTTTTAAAATTTAAAAAAAAAGTAATTTTTTAAAAAAAATATCTAAAAAATTTAAAAATTTAAAAAATTATTTATAAAATAAAATAAAATATTTAAAATAAAAAATAAAAAAAATAAAAATAAAAATTATATATTTAAAAAATAAATAAATTTTTTAAAATTTTAAATATTTAAAAAAATACAACTCAAATATTTTAAAAAAATACAGCGCACAATTGTATGAAATACAATACATATTAAAAAAATACAACTCAAAACTCTTTTTCAAAATTTATAACAAAATAAATTTTCTCTTTTTAAAATTCAATTCAAAACTCATAACTTAAAACATAACTCCACAATGAAATCATGATTCTAAAAATAATTTTAAAAAAAAATTAATTTTTTTAAAAAATAGAGTTTTGAAAAGAATTTAGGTATGAGTTTTGAAAAGAATTTTGAGTTGTGTGTTTAATTATGAGTTTTGAAAATAGTTTTTGATTGAATTTTGAATTATGTGTTTGGTTATGAGTTTTAAAAATAGTTTTTGAATTGAGTTTTAAGTTGTATATTTGGTCATAAATTTTAAATTTTTTTGATTAGAATTACAATTTTAAAACTAAACCAAACTGAACTACTATTTTTCCTAAAAATTTTATAATTTTAATTTGCCATATATATTAGATGCATCTAATGATATAGTAGACTGTGTATATAATAATTAATTTTATTTGTTTCTTGTAGTAATGTTTTATTTTTTATTTTTTTTAGAACTCGGTCAAGCATAGTATGTTTAAATCAAAATCAAATTCAGTAACGAAACGAGAGGGATAAACAACAAAATACCAGCGACCCATATACCTGTGTCATCCCACGAATCAGCCTTCATCCCATGAATTATAACTTTCAGATTTTCTAACACTTGTTATCTTTGGCAGATCATTTTCTTATCCTCACTCATATTCATTTTGTAATTTTCACAACTCCAATCATTCTTTAACCTTTTCTTTTACGGGAAATTACTCAATAACCTCAGAATATCACGTAGTTATACTCCAAACTAATAATTAATTATTTAATCTCATGTTGTTCCCTTATCCCCAATATAAATTACGGACTCTTATGTCTTTCTATCAATCAAAACCTAATAGAGCACCACATATTCATACTCTGAAAATACTGAATAATCACTCCTTTCCTTCCCAGGCATTATAACTTTTCTTTCAATAATCGTTGCCTTATCGCCACCATTTTGTTAAATCCTTAAGTTCAGTTATATTTATATATAAAATATTAAATTTAGCTAACCTACATATATAGCCAAACATATTTGGCTTAGATCCTCCTGACCATGAACTATCTTCGAGCATTTTATTAGTCAATACCTAGCCCATTAATAAAAAGTTTAGTCAGTCTTTATAATTTTTTAATCGAATTGGACATCTCATTTGATCCAGGGTTGAAATTTGGGGATGAAAATATCGTATTTACACACTCTCACACCAGTGTAGGTTAGAATGCTATGCAGTAAATTAAGGCTTTTTTTTCGAGGTTGAAAAAATTCAATTTATTAGTTTATTAATTAATTTAGATTATATTATCTTTTTATTTTTTTTATATTATTTTAAAAAGCAATAAAAAAAATTAATTATTTTTCAAAACAAGCCTAAGTACATATATTTTTACTCATTGTTATGCATAACTCACTTTAAATTATGTATCTTTAATAGATTTTTAAATTGAGTTATGTCAATTTTCATATTTGGATATCATGTATGACATCTTACATGACATTAATCATATTATTTGATAGGCTCCACATAATATATATATAATTTGTTTATTGTAAAGCGTTACGTCAAATGTGATCAAAAAAAATTATTAACATTATATTTTGAACATTCTTTTTGTAGATTGCAAATTTAAATAACTAAATCTTAAGCAAGAAGAGATATATGTTACTATGCATAGATTCTTTCACAAATGTGTTTCTTATGAAAATTTCATTTATGTTATAGAATATTTATATGAAAAATATATATATTTTTTTCATATATATATATTTTTAAATTTTAAATTTGAACTTCAAATTTTATTAGTTATTGTTTAAATTAGATTTGGCCTAAACATGAACTTTTCATCTAATTATTTTTTAAACTTTAAATTACATAGGTTTGGATGAGTTAATAATCTTATGAGACATGTATTTATTAATTTTTATAAATTTAAATTAATATTTTGAATTTCTTAAAACATTTTAGATAGAAAGTCATTTTGTGTTAACCTATAGATAATAATAGATTTGGAAAAATTATCACTCACTATTAACAATAAGTATAGTTTAATTTGTCAATAAAAAATAAAGTGATAATTTCTAAATATGTATGTTTTCTATTGTAGAAATTAAAGTTGGATTACTGCTCATTAAAGATTCAGGATCATAATCAAAAAAAATTTAAATACTTACCATATTGATTAACAAAATTTTTCAATTAAATGGAAAAAATAATAAACAAAGAAGAACTAATAATATAATTAAAGAGCCCATAACATTTTGTTAAATAGATAGTAGATATGTAAATAAATTTTAAAAAGAATATCATGATTAATAAAATCTATTATTTATTAATTTTATTATTTTATAACATGTGTATTTTCATACTATAAATTTAAAAAAAGTATCTTGATTTTAGAGAATATATTACCTTATTGATCAATAAATTAATAATGACATGAATTTTGGTATTTTGAAATATAAAAAAGTTTTACTTGATTTCCATAAAAAAAAATATTTTAAAAGAGTTAAGTTTAAATGTAAATGTATTGCCATAGTGATGACCAACAATTTCTTGACATATGTATTTTTATATTTTTTAAATTCAACAAATTGAGAAAAAAGTTTGGAGATTTGAATCACAAAAATCCTACAACGTTTTTGCTTATATTATATAATGAATATACATATACATAATATATTCAAACGCAGAAATTTTGATTTCCAAAACAAAATTTTCATTTTTAAGAATCAACAACTAACATGAAGCATAAAACTTGAAACATTTTTCTTCTCCTCTTTACTTTTCCTTAAATTTCTAGCTACAAATCATAAAATACAAATGCATGAAAAAGAATTCAAATTGAACCCAGAAAAACCCAAAAAGATAAAATCCAAAATATTTTGAAATTAAACATTTAAGCAACATGAAACAATAAGATAAAATCAACAATAGATTCAGCACATTCCAATGACACACTGAGAGGGAGATTAACGATCTGAGATTGGGCCGTGGAATTAGCCGGACGAGGTTGGGCCGAGGTATTTGGCTCCGATATTGGGCCGTGGTCTTGCTCGGTAATGACAAAGGCCTTGTGGAACCGAGCTACCTGATTTCGTTGGCACAGAGGCCGGTCAGGTTAGGGTTCAGTCAAACAAGGGTTCCACAATTCGGTTGTAATACACGCGCCCTCAGCCGGGCATGACCAAGGTGATCAATCTCCAACTCAACTTCGCCGGAATGCAGTCGAGCACGACTGGAAATGAGCCCGGTTGGAGGAGCACTACGACATCAAGTGCACTTGGGCTTGAAGTGCAGTATGGCCATTGATAGCCGAGATAATGTTGCCCGGCTGCGGAGCTCCCAGTAGAGTGGGCTGGCAGTTAGGTTAGGTGATGCTCAGCATGACTTGTGCTGACAGATGGGATAGCAGAGCCACGTGTCGAGAGATCACTGGGAGTAGATTTGGGGCGCAGAGGGTATTCAAGCATGTCTGCGCCCCCCATACGGGACAGACGAACATTTTTGTAAGAAATACTTACACTCAAACACTCTCTCCTTTTTCTCTCTCTATCCCAAGGTGTGTGCTAACTTGATCGTCGGAGGGGTTTTCCGGCCACACACTGCCAGGTAGCTCACCGCCGTTGTGCTCGCAGGTGATCGGATAGAAACGGAGCTTGGAAGAAAGGAGTACGGGCTTGCCTGAATATTTACTCTCCGTACAATTGGCGCCGTCTGTGGGAAGCTTTACAGACAAAACCTTGTCTTCCAGCCTCATCTGATCGCCATTCATGGTGAACAACGATGAGTTTCCGTTGTCCGCCATCGACGGAGTTACCCCGGAGTCAGGCAGACAGAGAGAAGGACGTCCCACCATCCCTCCAATGGCAGACTTGGAGACATTCCCAAGAGGGTAGTTGGGAGACGCGCGGGAGGAGCTATGGTCACTCGCGGAGTCCAGACGGTCATTGGCGGTGGAGAGAATCGCACGCGAGACGCCTGGAACACAAACTCCGAGACCAAGACGCCGTCATCCGGCGAATGACGGCGGAGATGGAAGAGTTGAAGCGGCATGTCAAAGGGAAGGGTGTAGCTGGAGTGGGAGACCACAGTGAGCGCACCCAACCCCGCCGCTTAGGAAGTCAGAGTCAGCGGCACACTCCGTCCATCTCTATTACCAGAAGTTACAAAGTTGGTGATTCCGATGTGCGCACAGAAAAGTCCAGCGCGCATGATAACACTTACCAGCCCTCACGTCCGGAGACGACGTCGAGGTACTCTTATTCCGCCCGATTAGAGGATTTGCGGGCAGTCTTGAGGGAACGGGCTCGCCGGTGGGAGGCTCAGAGGGTGCCGGTGTTCCAGCAGCTATCCTACGGAGTTCACGCCAGTGAGGAGGTCGGAATGCCTCCACCCCGTTAGGCAGCGCCGCTCCTTGTAGGCTCAGACTTGGCGAGGCTGAGCGCCACCCCTTTCTCCCTAGAGATAGAAACAACACCGTTTCCGGCAGGCTTCCACCAGCCTAAATTCACACTTTACGACGGGAAGACCGATCCCTACATGCATGTAAGCCACTTCCGACAGGTCATGGCCGGACATAGGCGGAATGATGCTCTTATGTGCCTCATCTTTCCGTCAAGTTTGGGAGAACTAGGCTTGAAATGGTTCGAACGGCTGCCAGAAGGGAGTATCGAGAGGTGGCATCAGTTGGCCGAAGCCTTTGTGACGCGCTTCAAAACCAACACCAAAACACCAAAGGAAGTTGACCACCTGCTGAGTGTCAAGATGGAACCGAGCGACACATTGAAGGCATACTACTCCAGATATTGGGAGACCTTCAACGAGATTTTGGATTGCCCGGTCAACCTTGCAATCACTCAGTACAAGCGTGGTCTTCTGGTCGGACATAGACTACGGGACTCGCTTACCATGCACCAGCCAACGTCCATGGGCCAGCTAATGCAACGCATCAATAAGCACATCCGAGTAGAGGATGATGCGTCAGCTTCTACCGAGAAGGCGACTCCGATAGTAACAGATAAAAGGACAGCTGGTAAAGTGCACGCAGTTGGACAAGAGTCCAGCTGATCAAATGACCGCACTGAGGAATCGGATCGTGGCTCAAATCGCAAAAACCGGGGTAGGGGACGTCGGGATGATCGGGATGACTACCCCCGGGATGATGTAGCTGATACGAACAGAAGATTGAAGGCCAGGACGGGCATTACCACGGTCTTCAAAATTTCGATCTATCGCATACTTAGTGAAATCCGTGACGAGGAGTACGTCCGATTTCCTGCTAAGTTGGGCGACGGTCAGAAGGGCTTCAATCCGCGGTACCGCTGCACGTTTCACCGGGAGCGCGGCCACCGGACAGAGGATTGTTTGCCTTTGAGGCAACACTTGGAAGAGTTAGTCGCAGCCGGACACCTGGACCTTTACATCGATGGAAGTGTTAAGGCGAATCAAGCTCCGGTTGATCCGTGGGGACCGGATGACCGTGATGCACCCCCACAAGGAGTTGTTAATGTCATTCACGGCATAGTGGAACCGGCGCGGGTATGCGAGCTCCGGGGTATGATAAAGAAGGCAGAACACATGAGGGAAGTCTTGTCGGTTCAGCCTGCAATCAAGAGGGGGAAGACCGAAGAAAGAGATGTGCTCAGTTTCTCCTCGAGGGATCTAGAGCGCATTCAGACACCGTACAACGACGCCTTAGTAGTGACGCTCCGCGTCAAGGAGTTTGATGTCAAACGGATCTTGATCGATCAGGGAAGCTCGGTCGAGATCATGTACTACGATGCATTCAAGCAGCTCAACCTCCGTGATACAGACTTGGCTTTGGCAACTTCGCCCCTAGTTGGTTTCAACTCACAACCGGAGTGGCCTTTGGAAAAGATTATCCTGCCGGTCAAAGCGGGATCCGTAGTCAAGCAAGTGGAGTTTTGGGTACTGCAAGTACCATCTACTTATAACCTGATCCTTGAAAGGGGATGGCTTCACGCGATGCAAGCCGTGGCGTCGACCTACCATCAGGTAATGAGATTCCCCTCGGCTATGGGGGCAATCGAAGAAATTTGGGGAGATCAAGTCATGTCAAAGCAGTGCTTCGTGGTGGTCAATGGGAGCCAGGCTGCCAAAGGATTTGTTCAAATGATAGAAGGACCGGAAGACCAGGGAGTTCTTGAGGATGTGGGCACCAGGGCAGAGGACAAAGCCGTTAAGGAATTAGTGGAAGTGCAAATTGATACAAAGCATCCGGACAAGTTCTTCCTGCTCGGCCCAAGCCTTACTACCCGAGAAAGGACCGAAATGGTTGAGTTTTTGATGGCCAACATCGAGGTCTTCGCATGGTCGCCTTACGACATGCCCGGCCTTGATCCAAGTTTTATCTGTCATCACCTCAATGTCTTCCCCGGAGCAAAGCCAGTCATTTAGCGAACAAGGAGGTCAGCGCTACATCACGCCGAGGTAGTTGCGGAGGAAGTGAAAAACTTGCTCGAGGCACGAGCAATTCAGGAAGTGCACTACCCTCGGTGGATTTCCAACACCGTAGTGGTGCCCAAGAAGAATGAGAGGTGGCGAGTTTGTGTCGATTACAAGACAGTCAACTGAGCTTGTCCGAAAGATAGCTTCCCTTTGCCCCGCATTGACCAGCTCGTGGACTTGACAGCTGGACATAATAGGCTCAGCTTCTTGGATGCCTATCGCAGCTACCATCAGATTGCCATGCATGGGCCCGACCGAGAGATCACCTCCTTCACGACTCCAAGGGGACTCTTCTGCTACAAAGTCATGCCTTTTGGTTTGAAGAACGCCGGGGCAACCTTTCAGAGGATGGTGACTAAGATGCTTGCTCCGTTGCTTGGCCGGACAATGGAGGCTTACATTGATGATATGGTGGTTAAAAGCCGGCATCAAGCAGACCACTTGTCCGACTTGGCCGAGATGTTCGCCATTCTCAAAAAGCACAAGCTACGCTTGAATGCGTCTAAGTGCGCCTTTGGTGTGGGGTCCGAAAAAATTTTGGGATTCCTAGTCACGAACCGAGGCATCGAAGCAGACCCCACTCAGATCAGAGCCGTGTAGGAGTTGAAACAGCCCAGCTCGGCTAAGGACGTACAACATCTGGCCGGAATGACCGCCGCACTTAATCGATTTATAAGCCGGTCATCAGATCGCTGCCGCCCTTTCTTTCAGGCATTGAAATCAAAGTTCTCGTGGGATGAAGAGTGTGACCGGGCTTTGGCCAAGCTCAAGGAATATCTGTCTTCTCCGCCACTATTGGTTACACCGAAGCCAGACGAGGAACTCTATCTTTACCTTGCCGTCTCACAGCATGCAGTCAGTGCGGTGCTAGTCCAAGCTGAAGGAATTAAGCACCTCTCAATCTTCTACGTCAGTAAAACCTTGCTGCCGACAGAGTCGAGATACTTGCCGTTGGAAAAGCTTGCGTTGGCATTGATGATGGCTTCAAAGAAGTTGGCGCACTATTTCCACGCCCATACCATCATCGTACTGACGGAGTTACCCCTTAAGGCTTTGTTTGAACGGGCAGACTTCTCTGGCCGAATTCTCAAGTGGGCGGTCGAATTGGGTCAATTTGATGTTAAGTTCCAGCCGCGCACTGCTATAAAAGCCCAGACCTTGGCCGATTTCGTTGCGGAATTCTCACCTGGAACTCATCCGGTGTGCCCAGTCGACATTGCCGCGGCAGATGATGAGGTGAACGCAAGCACGACCGAGACACAACAACTTGGTGGAGTTGGCGACGCGGAATTTGCGCGCCCCTCCGGAACACCCTCAGTTTGTACAAATCCACCGCCTGGTGATGCGATGATGGAATTAGGTATCACCGACCAACCTGCTCTGTCCAGTACCGCATCACAAAGGGGGAAAGAAATGGAAGCACTCAGCACAGAGCCTGCGGCCGGCATAATACCGCAACCTGGAGATTCGCCTACGGACTTGGGCATTGTAGATCAACTTGCTAAGTCCGGTGCCGAATCACCAAGGGGGGCTGAAGTGGAACCAGTCAGCACAGAACGTGCAGCCGAACAGTCGAACAACCGTGATCTCATCGACCTTCGAAACTCTTAGGACCCTTCAGAATGTTGGAAGCTCTTTGTGGGGGAAATGTGGAAACTTTTCGTTGATGGAGCGTCTAACCGTCACGGCGCCGGGCTAGGTATCGTTCTTATCTCGCCGGATGGCCTAACTATTGAACATTCTATCACTCTTGGCTTCCCAGCCTCCAACAACGAGGCTGAGTACGAGGCACTTCTGGTTGGACTCCAGAGCGCTCTTCAGATGAAGGCTTCCGAGCTAATGGTGTACAGTGATTCCCAGCTTGTGGTTAACCAAGTCGCTGGGATTTATGAAGCAAAGGATGACAGAATGGCAAAGTACCAAGCTCTGGTCAGGGAACACATCAAGCAATTTCAGGCAATCAGAGTTCAACAGATTGGCCGTGAAGAAAATAGCCGAGCAGATGAGCTGGCCGGTCTTGCTTCAATGGTTGATAGTACATCTCCTAACCCCCTGTTGATTGAATTCCTTCCACGGCCAAGTATTGAGGAAGCCGGGCAGACAGATGTGCTCTGCGCCGTGCTAGGTCCTTCTTGGATGGACCCTATAATCCTGTTTCTCAGAGACCGGACTCTGCCAACCGACAAGAAAGAAGCGCACAAAGTCCGGGTGAAGTCAGAACGGTTTTGGCTCTCTCCATCTGGAGTGTTGTATAAAAAGTCCTTCACCGGTCCCTATCTGAAGTGCGTGCACCCGAGTAGCGTAGAGGCCTTCTTGTACGAAATTCACGAAGGCATCTGTGGCAGTCATATAGGGGGCAGATCCCTGGCCTACCGAGCTATTTCGCAGGGCTACTGGTGGCCGTGTATGCAGGCCGACACACAAAACTACGTTCGCAAGTGTGAAAAGTGTCAGAAATTCGCCCATCAGATCCATCAGCCGGCCAGGGAACTTCTTCCCCTCACCAGTCCTTGGCCCTTTACAATGTGGGGGCTAGATATAGTCGGGCCGCTACCAACAGCACCAGGCAACCAGAAGTTCTTCATCGCGGCCACAGATTACTTCACCAAATGGGTTGAAGCTGAGCCCTTGGCAACAATCAAGGAGAAATACGTGAAGCGGTTTATCTGGCAGAATGTGGTCACGCGGTTTGGCGTCCCCAAGATTTTGATCTCTGATAACGGCACCCAGTTTGACGGTCGCCTATTTAGAGGATTTTGTGAAGATCTAAAGATTGAATTCTACAACTCTACTCTGGCTTACTCGCAGTCCAACGGTCAAGGCAAGGCATCAAACAAGACCATCCTGGATGGGTTGAAGAAACGACTGGAGAAGGCAAAGGGAAAATGGGCTGAGGAACTTCCCAGCGTCCTTTGGGCATACCGAACGACCCCGCGGAGATCTACCGGGGAAACTCCATTTGCTTTGGCTTATGGCATGGAGGCGGTCATATCTTTGGAAATTGGCATGCCCACCCTAAGAAGTGAAAGTTTTGAGCTCGAGCTGAACGCCGAGGCTATCGTCCTGGAACTAGACCTAGTGGAAGAGCGTCGGGAGAAAGCCCTCATCCACGTGGCCGCCTACCAACAAGAGCTCTCAAGGAAGTACAACAAAACGGTGCACCCCAAACCGTTCAAAGTAGGTGATTGGGTTTTGAGGAAAGTTATGGGCAATACCCTGGTGCCAGGTGAAGGCAAACTAGGAGCAAATTGGGAAGGACCCTACAAGATAACCGGTCTGGCGGGCAAGGGGGTATACCACTTGGAGGATCTGGATGGAAGAGGAATACCCCGGCCATGGAATGCGGCCAACCTCAAACTGTATTATTTCTAGCTTTTGCTTTCTTTTTGCGCAAAGGAATTTTTTGCCTTACACTTCAGGATGTAATTCTTTTTGTCAATATATAGAAGTGTTTCTTCTTTGCTTTAGCATCTAGATTGTTATTTTGATGAAAAAACCGAGATGTTTACTCCGGTTGGAAGGGTTGATGTTTTGTTCAACTCTCAGAATTAGACCGAGATGTTTACTCCGGTTTAAAGAGTTGATGTTTTGTTCAGCTTAATTATTCTCAACCGAGATGTTTACTCCGGTTGAAGGGTTGATGTTTTGTTCAACTATCAGAATTAGACCGAGATGTTTACTCCGGTTTAAAGAGTTGATGTTTTGTTTAGCTTAAGTATTCTCAATCGAGATGTTTACTCTGGTTGGAGGGTTGATGTTTTGTTCAAATCTCGGAATTAAACCGAGATGTTTATCCCGGTTGAAAGAGTTGATGTCTTGTTCAGCTTAGGTATTCTCAACCGAGATGGTGTACTCTGGTTGGAAGAGTTGATATTTTGTTCAACTTAGTTATTTCCAACCGAGATGATTTATTCCGGTTGAAGACGTTAATGTTTTGTTCAGCTGTTACTCTCAACCGAGATGTGTATTCTGGTTGAAAAGTTGATGTTCTGTTCACTTATGAAGCGTGAGCAGAGCTGTCTTTTTCGATTGTGTGAATTACTTAATGTGGTTTGTATAGCCGAGGTGTTTTGTTCGGCTGAAGTTGTGAGACATGTACACTGCTCAAACACTTGATGAAATTGGAAATTTTCATTGATAGAAAGTAAATACAAAAGATGGGGAACTTAGCCCGGTTACATTTGCAGACAAACAAAAAAAATGGGGAGAACACAAAACTAAGCTAAGGGGGAGAGGTCTGGGAATTCCTCATCAGCTTCCAAGTTGACCGTTGCTGTCTGGTCCTGGACGCCGGTCCCGGTCTGGTCGGGCTGCTCCTGTTCGGTTTGGTCCTCTCCCTCAGCATCTATCTCGACCTCTTCTTCGAGACCTTCCTCGGCCTCAACCTGCAACGCACTGAAGACGTCGTTGGCATATGGCACAAGATAGGTCGGTAGGAAGGCAGGTGGCGGAGTGGCAAACACGTCGGTGTCTGGACCTTGACCGAGATGTTCGCAGGCAGCATTCCAGCCGGCTTTGAAGTAAATGTCCTGAGTCGCGAAGACTTGCTTCTTATAGTTATCCTCGGCTTCGTTGAAGCCGGCGTTGTTAGCATCTTGGCAGTCTTTCTTCCGGGATTTCTTGAGCTCATCAAGCTCGGCCTGGAGCTCGTCCCTCTTCTTCTCGGCCTCGCCAAGCTGACCGAGCAACCTGTTGTTGTCAGCATTGGCGATTTCAGGCGAGGACTTTGCTCGGCCGAGCTCGGTTTGGAGGCTTTGGACTTGGCTGGCGGTGTCGCTCGCCTTTTGCTGAAGTCTGTGGATGCGCTCCATGACCAAGTGCTGCTTCTGGATGGCCTGCAAAAAGAGAATTCGATCAGAGAAGAAACCGTGCAAACACTTGTGAAAATTTGAGTAGAAGATTGAGATTCTTACCCTGGTCATGGACTTCACGGCTGATTTCACCAGCCGGGTGTCAGGAACGTGGTCGCTGCCAACCACGTCGCTCGGCAGCAGCAGCGCCTTTGAGAGGTCGAAGGCAAGCAGGTGCTCCTTGTCGCCTTTGACCGAAGCATTTGCCGGGATCTCTTTGCCCCGGTGCTTCAGCTGCGGCCGCTATGCTGGAATGAGGTCGACCATGTCAGCAGGTTGCTCGGTTGTTAGCTCGGCAACTAGCTCGGCAAATGGATCTACGCGAGGTCGTTTGCCAGCACGGCGGGTTTCCTGTCTGGTTTGCCCGGTGGCTGGAGATGCCAAAGCAACCACGGGGCCGCTGGATTGGCCGGCAGCTAGGAAACGTGTGGCGATGCTCGGTATCTCGGCTAAGGTGGCTGTGAGCAAATTTTTGATGCGGCTTCTTTTTCCCATCTCCTCGGCTTCTGTCAACCGAATTAGTGGGACGTCAGGCAAAGTTGGGTCTGGAGGAGGTGATGGAGCACGGAGAAAGTCTGTTACTTTACTCCGGCGTGGAGCTGAATATCTGTAAGTGGGGATGTAGCCGAGCAACTCGTTACAATCCCGGTGGTTATAGCGGGGCACGGTCCTGATGGCTTCAACGTTGGGGAACTGGTAGTTGGCTTGCAGGGCTTGAATTGCTGCAAAAGAAACAAGCAAAATGGTTAAGTACAGAATAATGAAGGAAGCCAATTGACCGAGCAAGGTAGCACAGCTTACATGTGGAACCGAAGTTCTTGCTTATGAACCAGCCTGGTACCTCGGCTGTTTCATGATTGCCTGACACCCAGAAGAAATCATCATCATGCAAGTCCTTGTCTGGTGTGCCGGTCACTATTTTTTCTTTGCCCGGCCTTATCATAAGGTAATAGGCGAGGCCATCGCCGGTGTGCCCAAGTGTGTATTGCCGCAGTATCTCGGCTAAACCTAAGTTTGTGCCTAGCCTGTTGTTTAGCTCATGCACGCCGTTTATTATGCGGTAGGTGTTGGTTGACACTTGTGTGGGTGCTAGCCCGGTGCGGCGCAGGAACTCGGTGATCAGTGGGTTGAGCGGGAAGCGGAGGCCTCCTTCGACGATAGACAACACAGTGAAGGGACACTGTTCTCTGCCCCAAGGCGTTGTCTCAATTTTTGCAAGTTCAAGGTGGACGTCGGCCGGGATACCGTACTCCTCCCTGAAAGCAGCCAGAGTAGCCGGAGTATCGACCAGGAAGCGAAATTTTCCCATTTACGACCGGCCAAAGTTAGCTCGGTTGAGGGGTTTGGCACTGTGGTAATAGTGGCAGCTCGGTTCTTAAGAGCCTTGGTAATGGTCAATGGTCCCCTTGGACTCTGCAGGAAAAGGATGGCAAGGGTAAGAGGGAGCGCGGTCGCGCTAAACGAGCTCAACTTTAGCCCGGTCATGGATTGTGCCAAACCACCTCGGTCAGAAAGGCTAACCAAAGAGCCGGGTCACCCAAACGGACCAGTTGTTAGCACGGTCGAGCGGCCAAGTCCTTTGGTTATCCCGGTTTTTACTAAGGTTGCAGCAAACAGTTTATGTGCTCGGTCAGATTGAATTTTTAAATCAAACGAAGATTTGGAGCCCGGTCAGCCCCAGATCTTCAGTGTTCTTCAAGAAAGATGAAGAACAGTTTGAAGAACAACGAAGAAAGTAAGGGGCATTGAAGGTTTTGGATGGGGAAGGCCCTAAAACCTACGGATTTGGTGCCATAGAGGAAGAAATATCAAATGAAAATAGTAATAACAAGGGTTAGAGGACTTACCAATGAAAGGCAGGGCCTGCTTCTTCGAACACAAACGCAGAGGATGGCTGGGACGAGGTCTGGTGGAGGATGCTTGAGCTCTGAAATGTCGAAAGCTTGAGAGGCAGTAGGGACGAAATGAGGGAAAAGGGGCATGTTTGTATAGGCAGAAAAACCGCCCAAATTCAAATTCTGTAAGACGGCTGGGTTGGCTGCTTGAGGACCAATGGAAGCTTGCCACGCGTCCCCGTTGACGGCTGTGTCAGAATTGAAGAGACAGAAAGGTCAGATGAGGCGTCAACCGGGCAAGTCAAGAGACAGGTCAGATGAGGCGTCGACCGAGCAAGCCGAAGAGACAAGAATGTCAGACCGGGCAAGTTTGAAGACAAGCATGTCAACTGGCCCGGTTGCCGATTAGTAAATTGAGGACCGGGGAGCTACTACCCCCGGTCAGAGTAGGTAATCCCGGTCACGCTTCAGCGGATGGAATTGTAATAACCCCCATACTGTTTACCGAAAAGTTACTGAATTACATACTGATTACTGCTAAACTGGACCGCTTATGATTGATAATTGAACCAACTGAAGTACTGAATGGACTGATTGAAAATTGAAACCGAATTGACTCAGCATGTTCATTGTATTGCATTTTTTATCTTTTCGATCATTTGATTATCTGTTCGTGTTTTTATGTTTAAACTGCAAATTGAAGGCCTTATCGGCGGCCGAACTGAAAATTGTTTAGTGTTTCATGATCAGTAGGATTTTTGTGATTTAATGGTATATTCAACTAAAATGTGATTAGGTATGATTGAACTAGATTAATTTGAGCCAATTAATAGAGTTCGCCTTAATTACAACTTTGCCATTGAGTGGGGCATTTGTTTATTCATGTTTGAGGCCTTGATTACACTTGAACAAGTGCATTTCATCAGCCCTTTTCTTCACTCTAGCCGACCAAGAGAGGGAGTAAGAGAGAGTTGAGTTCATTTTGATGATATTGCTTGGAAATTAAGGAAATTAGAAGAGTTCTTGTTTGTTTGAGCCTCTACACTTGTAATTGAAGACTTAGGCAAGGTAATTGAATCTCCCATTGTTGCATTTAAGGTTTTCTTGCATGAGTCAAGTTAAATTGTGGAGTTAATACATGAATTGGTTCAAAAGTGTTGATTTGGAGTTTAATTCATGCATGCATGTTTGAATTGATGAGTTTTGAGTTGAATCCATGGTAAAATTGTACATGCATGTTCATGTTTAGGCTTGAGTCCATGATTTCATCATGTTCTTGAAGAAATGAGTCCATTTGGACAAGCTTTGAAGGTTGAATTTGGTTTGAATCCATGCATGTTTGCATGTCTCCATGTTCATGAAAATGGGTTTGAAAAATGGTTTTAATTGACTCACTCTTGGGCTTTGAATTCACAAATTGAGCTTTGAAACTTGTTGTATATTGAATCTAGAGGTGTTTTCCAGAATTTGGGCCCAAGAGGTCGAGTAAAGAGTGGTAGAATGCTTGGTTTGAGCTTGGAAGGCAAATCTGGAAATTACAGATTTGGTTTCTTCGCTCGAGCGAAGGATTCCTTGCTCGAGTGAGCACCTTTATCCAGGGCTCCGCTCGAGCGAGCATCGAGCGACCATCGCGCGTAAAATTTCAGCATCCAGTACTTTTACTGTTTCGACAGCTCGCTCGAGCGAAGCCTTTGATTTTGGAAGCTCGCTCGAGCGAGGCTCCTATTTTCAGCAAACTTTGCAAAATGTTTTCTAAGTGTATTTTTGCATCCTCATCCCATTCTAGGCATTCTTAGGCCTAGTTTAAGACATCTTAATGAGGATATAGATGTAGAACACACCAAGGCAAATTAGGGATTAAGTTATGATATTTCCCAACTGTGTAGCTTAGTGTGTGTTCAACCTGTGAACTGTGTAGGGTTGGCGACTGGGGAGTCACGCTCTAGCATACTGTAGCCCAAACTCTGTGAGTAACAATTGTGTAAAGATATGTTCAACTGAGAATGTTTTCTGACTGTTTAACAGAACTGTTTTCTGAAATAACTATTGTTAATTGATTGAATGTATGTCCTATATTCTGAAATGTATTGTGGCATCCTTAGCAACTATTGTATACTGTTATTGTTACTGTTACAGAGATCTCTGTCAGTTCCCTCGTGGAACCATTACTGTTTACTGATTGATGGCCATCACTACTGTTCGGTTTTTAAGACCTACTGTTTACTGCTATGCTAATGGATGTACCACATATGATTGAATAACTGTTCTGACTGAAAGACTGAAATACTATTTAATGAACTGTTTTCATTACTGTAAGGACATTTCATTCTTAACCTCTTTACGCATTATGTTATTCACTGGGCTTTAGCTCACTGTTTATATATATATGTAGGTGCTCAGCCACCAGATCGGAGCTAGGAGCATGGGTTAGACTCCAGTTTTGTCAAGCCAGCCTACGTGCCTCACTGCGAGGTTCCGAGTTGCCATGCTATGGCTTTGGGGTGTTTTGTTTTTCCCCCGTCTGTCTCCGTACTATTTTGGATTACTATATAGACTGTCAGCTGCTAACTGCACTGTTATCAAGGGATTAGGTCCCTTTACTGTGTGACTGTAAATTTTGTATAGACTGTACTGTTCTACATGTGTGAATGCATGAAAAATCTTTTTGGCATACAGACTGTCACAGCTCAATGGACATTATTTATTTACTATATTGGCTTCCGCCAGGCCCTGAACTCTGTTTTACTGTACTACTGTTAAGCAGGCCTTTGGTAATCTCGGATTACTGGCCGGTTACGGTGCTAAACCCATAGGGCCGGGTTTGGGTCGTGACAAGAATTAAGGGGCAATTGAGAGGGAGATTAACGATCTGAGATTGGGCCGTGGAATTAGCCGGACAGAATGGGCCGGACGAGGTTGGGCCGAGGTATTTGTCTCCGATATTGGGCCGTGGTCTTGCTCGGTAATGACAAAGGCCTTGTGGAACTGAGCTACCTGATTTCGTTGGCACGGAGGCCGGTTAGGTTAGGGTTCAGTCAAACAAGGGTTCCACAATTCGGTTGTAATATACGCGCCCTCAGCCGGGCATGACCAAGGTGATCAATCTCCAACTTGGCTTCGCCGGAATGCAGTCGAGCATGGCTGGAAATGAGCCCGGTTGGAGGAGCACTACGACATCAAGTGTACTTGGGCTTGAAGTACAGTATGGCCATTGATAGCCGAGATAATGTTGCTCGGCTGCCGAGCTCCCAGTAGAGTGGGCTGGCAGTTAGGTTAGGTGATGCTCAGCATGACTTGTGCTGACAGATGGGATAGCAGAGCCACGTGTCGAGAGATCACTGGGAGTAGATTTGGGGCACAGAGGGTATTTAAGCATGTCTGCGCCCCCCATACGGGACAGACGAACATTTTTAAGAAATACTTACACTTATATTCATGTTGAGCCAAATCAATTTATAGAGTGAAAATTTAACATTTTTATTTTTAACCGAAAAATATTCACGTTGAGCCAAATCAATTTATATACAAAATTTTGTATTAATTGTTTGTTGGTACATCATAATGCCTTATTAGAAAGTCCAGTGTTTAAAAAGTTTTGAAGTAATATATGGTATTGTTTGCAAATGTCATATTTGTTTGGATGGATTGAACTAGATGGATAATTTTTGAGTGTAAAAGGCCTTTTACTTTCATGTTTTTGTGACTTAAGTTATACATTTGTGTGAGAATTTACAACACGTTTTATGGATTAACTTACGCGAATTAGTGTTAAGTTGCGTAATTTTGTGAGGTGTAAAATTAAGTAATTTTATGAGGTGATTTACGTATATTTGTGAAAACTTATATCAACTTGTGATTTTTCAAATTTTTATAGGTTAACTTACGTGAATTTGTGTTTAGATTATATGATTTTGTGAGGTGCCTTGAGTATGTTTGTGAGAATTTACGCCAAATTGTGAAATCTCAATTTTTTATGGGTTAATTTATGCGAATTTGTGTTTAAATTATGCGTGTTAATCATATTATTTAATTTTGATGATGTCTAAAATATTATTTGTAAAATATTTGATTTTTTAATATACATATTATTTGACACAAAATATTATCTGTTTAAAATATATATATTTGCTAAATATTATTTAAACAAAAATATTTTTCAAAACTCTACTATTCACTTTTTGAAAAATTAGGCTGATCACTATTTACTTTTTGACAAAATTAAAATTGATTAATTATATTATTTTGACGACATTAATTGATTGATTGGTTGTATTATCTTGACAAATGTGATATTAACGAGTTGTCTTCTTTTGATAAAAGTGATATATCCAAATGTAATGGTAGATTATGTTTAGTTGAAAATTTCTACAAAAATTTAAAAAAAGATATATATGATCAGATCTTATATAGAATGCATATAATATAAATAGAATACATCACGTAAGCAATTAAACTTTTTACACTACATCAATTATATCATATCACACTACACTACATTGATTATATATATATTATAATAAAACAAGATAGTGCAAATCATTTGCTTATTTGAAAGTTGTGAACTTTGTATTAAATTGTCTACAAAAACGGTGGCTCTATGTTTGAAAAAAAATAAAAACAAAAAAATGAAAAGAAAAAATTAATCTTACTTTTATCTTTTTAATTATTAACATTTGCTAACTATTTTAAATCAAGAAGCGTGCTTATGTAAGCCATGATGTCAGCAGCGTGCTTATGTAAGCCATGATGTCAGCAGCGTGCTTATGTCAGCAATGAGCGTTCAATGGGTATATTTTTGTGTATAAATAGAAGTGTTGTGTGTGGAGAAAAATCAAAAACTTGAAGAAAAAAATTCCTGTGTGCTCTAAAATTCTGAGTATATTGTATTCTGCTCTTTCGCTTTCAAATCTAAGTGTAGCCATTGTTCTTACACTTTCATATCTACTCTTTGTGAGAGAATTATTGTAAAAGACAGTTTAAGTACCACTTATTTTTATTCATTATTGTTGTGAGAGATTTTGTAAGGGTGAGACATTTATTGTTGAGTGAGGCTCAATAGATAAGAGTAAGTCCTATGCCAAATCCACAAGCTTGGTAGTGTATTTATCCAATTGATAGTAAAAAAATTCTCAAGGAGGTTCCTTAGGGAGTGGATGTAGGCCTGGCATACCGAACCACTATAAAATCTCAGTGTTTAATTTTCTATCCCTATCTCTCTTACTTTTATATTGATAATCATTATTCTTTTTTTTTTATTTGTTAAAATTCTGAATATTGTGTTAATTTTAATATTGTAAATTTTTTTAATAACCCAATTTACCCCCCTCCTGGGTTACCTACCTGGGATAACAATGCGATTTTATGAAATAACTTACGTGTATTTGTGAGAACTTACGCAAATTACATATGTCCAAGGCCGGCTTTGGCCCAAAGCCAGCAAAACCGTCACTTTGGACCCCAGAAATTGATTAAAAAAAAGTCCCCAAGATATTTTTAGCTATTGTACTAGTTCATAAAAGAAATCTACTTAAAATTAAAAGGCCTCAACAAAATTTGATGAAAATTCAAAACTAACAATTGGTTAATGTGATGAATTATTTAAAACTAATAAATGATTGTTTTTATTCTAAAAAAATTGAAAAGCCTATTGATTTGATGAATTATTTGAAATTAATGGATGATTGTTTTCTAAATTTATAAATTGTGTTCAAAATTCGATTAATTATGCCAGTTATAATTGTTTCTAGAGAGAAAAAAAGCAAATTTAAAATATCTTACCTATGTCACAATAAAGATTAAATGGATTAGTAATTGTAGCCATTGAAAAATATTTAGTTGATAAGTTGAATTATGCAAATTTGATTAGCAATTTTGCAACTTAAAATGTGAGAATTGTGGTGTTTAAGCGATATTTTATTATAATTTGTGTACTTTTTATTTAATACTTGAGTTTAGATTATTTTGGTTATTTGTCTTATTGTAAACTGTTATATATTTAAGTAATTTTGTTGTTAAAAAAAAAAATTAGTGGGTAATCTTTTGATTACAATTATTATTTTCAGCAATGCTAGGGAGCTCGAATTTGAGCTCCCCGAATCCCCCTAATCCCAGAAACGACGTCGCTTTTGATTTTTTTTTTTTTTTTTTTTGTTCAATCAGAAACGAAGAAGAAGATGAAGAAAGAAGAAGAGAAGAAGAAGAGGAAGAAAGAAGAAGAAAGAGGCAGAGGCAGAGGCGCGTCAATGGCCGGCGATCTGCGACGAGCTGCGACGATCGGACGAGCTGCAATGTTCCGGCTGGGCGATCGGCGGAATGCAGGGGCCATAATCTGTGTCCATTCCCTCTTCCCCTCCATTTCCTGTTCCTCCTCTTTCTCTTCTCCTTTTTTCTTCTCTCTTCTCTCCCTCTGTTTCCCTCTCTTCTCTCCTCTCTCTTTCTCTCTCTGTCTCTCTTGCCTTCGATTTCTTAAGATTCGGGGGATTCGGGAGGGCTGGGATTCGGGGGAAAAAACATTTCCCTATTATTTTTTTAAACATATAAACAATCCTTTATCTGGAGGTCATTTTGGGACCCAAAAATGTCAGAGCCGGCCCTGCATATGCCCTTGCGTATGGTGTGCAACCCTTAAGGGGTTGGGCATCCAAACATTTCTCCAATTAGATATAATTAGGCGTTTATTGGACTATTAGTTTTAGGATTATCAATTGCTTTATCACATCCCAATATTTGGATAGGCATAGAATTATGGGAGAGGGACTAACAAATTTTATCAATTTTGTAATTTAACTAACCATTCTGTTTCTCCATAGTCAAACATCAAATTATGTAGTTTATTAGATTATTAATTCAATCTCAAAGTCCTATTTGTATAAACAAACATGCCAGTAATGCTCTTAACCAATAACATAACAAAAAATTGTAAGAGTATTCTATAATTTCTCATTTATTGGGAGCACCCGACAAAAAATAACATGATACTTTAAAACAAATAATTATTTAATAATTTTAGAAAGCCATACCACAATAATTAGGAAGTGTTCCAAATTAATCATATTTCAAAAAAATTTATAGATGTTTCATGATTACTCATTTTTATTAAGTAATTGAAGAAAAAAAAGATATCCATTTTAACATATATTGCAAATTTTCAATTACTAAATATATTACCTAAAAACACTATCGCATAATTCTTTGATCCTCTGACAAAAATTTTACCTTGGAATCTACCTCATAATTCTCCTTTATCAAACCAACCCTCTCATGTTATATATCCAAAAAATGAAATGAAGGACGACGCTTCATAGAGAGCCCAAAGAATATGAGAGAGAAAGACAGACAAAGTGACAAAGCTAAAAACAATTTCATCATCGAAAAATTATTACATAGATCGTTCCATATCGTGGTATGTCGTTATAAGCATTACATAGCCTAATTAAAAATTTGGTAAATTATACTTACACCCCCTGAGATTTTGGTTTAATAGATATCACCCCTGATATTTGAGAAATTACACTAATTCCCTTATCATTGTAATTATTTAGATAGAATGAAAGTATTGAACTCATGCACTATCTCTTCTTTTGCTTTACTTTATTTTATTTTCTTTTTTTTTTTCTATTTTCCTTTACTTTTTTTTTTTTAAATGTAATTTCCTCTGTTTTTCTACTAAGAGTTGTTGCCTTTTATGTAAGTAGGGGGTTTGTGAAATGAGACTATTAACCACAGAAGTAAGAATATAATTTCCAAAACGTCAAAGAGTGGATAATAATTGAACCAAACCTCAAGAGTCATCAATATAATTTATCCTAAAAATTTTTAAATATAGAATAATTCCTTCTCATCATCAATTTGATCAAAACTACCGCACCAATATGTACAAGTAATCCATATCATCGTCTACATCATTTAAATACAAACCCATGTATATAATCATCTCAAAACCTTTAAAAAATAAAAAAAAAATTCACAAAACTAAATTTTATTTTATATAAACTCTTCAACCAAGTGTCCAAAATCAAACTTGGCATTGCAGCATTGAACAGCACTCACCACCTCTTGAAACGCCGCCACGCTACAAGGAATTACCAACCCATCTCTCTGCTCGAACCCAAACTCATCATAAGCTTTCTCTAACAGCATCTTGAACAGCGGATGAGAGAGAAACCCTGTCGGCACCACGAACCGCCGCCTCTCCTCCCCCACGTAGACTGCAAAATGCCCAGTTGGTGTCCCCGGCGACGCCGTCTGCGGCAGCGATGATGATCCTTCTTCTTCGTGGTCGTCGCATTTGGTTTGGAGAAGACATTCTTTTTGGGATGGATTTGGGTTGCCGCGTACTTTCACTTTCTTTGCTAGTTTCTTGACTGAATTTATTTTCTTTCCTAGCATTTTTGGAGAGAGAGAGGGTGGAGGGGGACAAATGGCTTGCGGGGGAGAGGTGAGTGTGGGGTGGATTTGTGAATTGTGGGTTTAAGAGGAGGAATGTCTCAAATATTTGATACGGCACCTTTTTAACTTTTAAAACAATGAAGAGAATTTATGATTGGGTATGAATCTTTTGTCATTTGGGGAATATTTGGAATATATTATATAAGTATATTTTATTATTATTATTTTTTATGGATTATATTATATTTTTATTTTTGTGCACATTTTTTTAAAAAAAAAAAGCTAAAAAATAGGTGTGTTGGGTATATAGTAAAAGTCAATATTTTGACTTTTTTAGCCTTTCCACTCAAAAAAGTCACCAAAAAAAAAAAAAAAAAAAATTCACAAAAAACTAGCTTTTTTAGTACAAAAAAGCCAAAAAGTTTCAAAAAAGTCAAAAAGTCAACTTTTTACTAAGACCTCGTTTGGCAAGTGCCCTTTTTAGCAAAAAAAACTAAAAATTTAAAAACCAAAAAGCCAACAACCCATATCAAAAAGTTAAAGATTCCCTTTTTCTCTTTACTTTTTGCACATCTTTTTGTAAAAAGCCAAAAAGTCATCCCAAACATACTAGTTTTTTTTACATCACATTTTAGTCAAAAATTCAAAAAGTTACTAAAAAAACCTATTCCCAAACGAGGTTTAACTTCCCAAAACACCACTTATTTAAATCATTTCAAACAATTTCTAAATTTATATTTGTTTTGTTTTAATGCAATTTCAATAATACATATGATTTTCCTGTAGAATTTAAGATTGAAATGATATAATAATAACATGAAAAATAATATTCAAGTTTATTTTTAAACACATTTTCTAGATCTAATAATATGCAAGTGAGATGATTGATTAGAGAGAGAAATTCGTATAGATTGTCGCATTATTAGATTTGAAAAGTGTGTCTAATTTTTGAACTAAAGTAACATTATCCCTAACAACATTTTTCAATTGAATTTAAATCATCCGTTCCATTTTATGCATCATTTTGTATCCAGCAGGTCTACGTACTTTTTTTTTTTGAGGGGGGGGGAGAGGGGGGGAGAAATTAAAAAACTACCTAGAATTTAAAATCTAAGGTTAATAATCATTCATGAAATGGCTCCGCAACTAGAAGATTAAAACTACGTCTTATGTAATGGAATTCTAAGTAGATAGATTTTATATTTTCTTGAAATTTATTGATTCATAAGGTTAGTTTTGTTGATATAAACAACCTTATAAACTAATAAAATATAAGAAAATAAAGAATAAGACATAAAGGGTGCATGTGATTTTGATTTATTGTGATTATAAATTATAGTAACAAATATATTAACTTGCAATAAATAGATATAAATAAGACATTTTTCTATATATAGTTTTTGTATGTAAATTTTGTATATATAACATGGCCATGTCAAAATTATCCCATGATTCAATCAGCAATAGTGCATCAAAACAAAGGAAAAAAAAATTTGGTGACAAAATCCCTAGTTCTATGATTGTGGTGGTTTCCATTGTCTTTTTTTAAATGGGTTTTAATTGTCTTTAGGAATTGTCTTCATGTTATTTTGACTTATCAATAGTTTATAAGAGCAATAAGAAATGATTTTAATATATAAGAGCAATAAGAAATGATTTTAATAATCCTTTAAACATTGATAATATAGCCTACATTAGGCGGCTTCACTTACCAAATGATAAGGCTGCCCACTTAATTTGTTGGTTATACAAGAGGAATATTATATATATACGTAGAGTGGTGCTTTATTTGTATCAGGATCCTCTGAAGTGTTGCCCCTGAAGTGATCCCTGAAGTGTGTTGATCGAATGGCTGAAAATATAACTAATCAAAACGACGTCGTTTTGGTTAATAATTTCAATTTTTTTTTTTTTTTTTTTTTTTTTTTTTTTTTTTTTTTTTTTTTTGGATTTCATTCAAAATTCCCTCAGCTCTGTGATAAATGAGTAAAAACAAAGATCGGAGGAAGCTGGATTCATCTTCATCTGGGTTCGTTGCTGGATTCATCTTCAAGAGAGGAAGCTGATATTCTTTTTCAAGAGAGGAAAAATTAATTGGAAAAGAAACTGAAGCAAGAAAAATCCAAGAGATCTTCATCAATTTCTTCGAATAATTTTTTTTTCAAGAGATCTTCAGTTTCTTGCTCTCTTGTATATACCATTTTCTTCATCTCTTGATATTCTTTCTGCAGAATTAATTGGATTTTTCTTCCTCTCTTGCATATACCATTTTCTTGCTGGATTCATCTTCATCTGGATTATTCATCTTCATCTTCATCAACAACAACACAGAGAGGAACATCTTCATCATCAACAACACAGATCTTCATCAATATCAACCGATCTTCATCTTCATCATTTTTTTTTTCGTTGTTTTTCTGCAGATCTTGTTCAGATCCAGAAGATAAACTGTTGATCTGGATTTTTTTAGTTGATCTTCATCATTTCTTCATCAATATTTCAGAAAAACATTTTTTGTTCATCTGAAATATTTCATCTGATCTTCATATAATATTTTTTTTGTTCATCTGAAAAAAATTTTGTTCATCTGAAAAATAGTTACCTAAATAATAATAATTTTTAAAAAAATATTTCATCTGAAAATTTTTTTTTTGTTCATCTAAATTTTTTTTTTGTTCATCTGAAAAAACAAAAAATATTTCATCAAAAATATTTCATCTGATCTTCATCAACTATTTTTCAACATCTTCATATAAGCCAGATAAGCCAACACCTCTTCTCCTTCATCTCCTTCTACAAACACAAAATATCTCTCTCTCTAACAATCTCATTCTTTTGTTCTTTTTTCTCCTCAAGTTTTGTTCGTGTTGACTTCGTATCTCACTCTTTTGTTCTTTTTTCTCCTCAAGTTTTGTTCTTGTTGACTTGGTAGAGAGAGAGAGAGAGAGAGAGATGAAGATGAACACCGTCGGAAGACAAATGCAGAGATCTGGCTTCAATCTGCTGCTCTACAGGTCCAAACATATACACATTCTACATATAAATAGATTTTAGTTTCTGGGTATAAGTGTTTGTGATTTGAATTTTGTTTTTTGAACAAGAACAGAAACAAGGGTTTGGCAAGTTTTTCTCTGTTAGAGAGAGAAATCAAAACGAATCACAGAGCTGAGGGAATTTTGAATGAAATAAAAAAAAAAATTTATTTTTTTTTTGAAATTATTAACCAAAACGACGTCGTTTTGGTTAGTTATATTTTCAGCCATTCGATCAACACACTTCAGGGATCACTTCAGGGACTATACTTTAGAGGATCCTGATACGCTTTATTTAATGGATGGCCAATATCTAAAGTTGCTATTATATGTATCAAAATAAATTAACAAAAATAAATAAATAAAAATAAGGATTGCTTATAATGATGAAATGCCACTAAATTATAGCTTTCACATTTACTCTATAAATGTCTCTTCTTCACTATTATGCAAAATGTAAAGTATTGGCTAATTATCTTTTAATATAAAATATTTCAATCTATAAAATTTTTAAAGAAGGTATGGAGTTGCTCTATAAATGTCACTTCTTCACTATTATGCAAAAGGGACCGTGCTGTTGGGCCCGTGGAGGCCCACCACGGGTCTCGTTTTGATAATTTGAACCGTCAATATGTAGAACTCGTCGAGTACTATATGTTTGTAAAAAATCACGTTGATCGGATATCGATAGCTATGTGATCAAAACAGATTTTTGTCAACCGTTAATTCATTCACCGTCCGTTTTTTTATATACAAAACTGATTTGATCACATAGCTATCGATATCCGATTAACGTGATTTTTTATAGGCACATAGTACTCGACGAGTTCTACACATTGAATGGTTCAGACTATCAAAACGGGACCCGTGGTGAGCCCTCACAGGCCCAACAGCACGGTCCAGTCCGATTAAGGACTGGACACAAGCCATGCCCTATGCAAAATGTAAAGTATTGGCTAATTATCTTTTAATATAAAATATTTAAATATTATAATTATAATATTTCAATCAATATTTATGTAAAAAGATTTAAAATAAAAACAGACCGAATTTTATAATTTTTTTTCTTGCTCTCAACCTACTATATAAGTAAAAAAGAAGATTCAAATACCAACCACTTAAATAATATATGTCTAACCTTAAATCTGATCCCAAAAAAAAAAAAAACCCTTAAATAATAATTAAAAAAAAAACTTTTTTTGATATATATCTAATCTTTTTGAGAAGTGGAATATGGTGAATCCAATCATCTTTTAATCGGAAAAAAAAATGATTTGTTATAACCATTCAATATAATTGAGTCAAGTGCCATATTTTAAGACCTAATTAGCTTCCCTCTCTTCTCTACCAATAATTATTTAACAAAAAAATGAAGAAGTTAATTTACCAAGCAAGAGAGAATCCTTATACCCACCTCCCTCTATAAACCAAAGAGAGAATCCTCAAAACCTACTACACAATATTAAGAGAGAGAGATAGAGGGTGTTTGGTGGAGGGCTGAAAATGATGGATTAACATGAAGAAAATGGGAAACTTGTAGGGTTTATCATGTAATTTACCTCTAGGGTAAATCGTCAACTTTAGTATGTGACCCATAACGTGCATGGAAGGAAGTAGAAAGTTGAAAAGTTTTCGTGATCAATTAATTCCAATGAGTTTGATTATGTGATTTGTTTTTGTACAAATACAAAGACTACAAAGAATTAAGAGATATAGAAATCAAACACAAAGATTCCATAAAAAAATCACTTTCTTCTTTTTAATATGAGTGCAACTGTTTAAAAATTAGAGTGCCTCATGTAATTCCCCCAAATTAAATTCAACATTCTCAAATTTTTTGGAAAGCCTACTTTGTATAAGGGTTGTTTTATCAAAATTTAATGTTTCATGTAATTCTCTCAAAAAACTTCAATTTTTTTTTTTGAACGCCTCAAAAAACTTAATTTTGAACACCAATTAAAAATCTATTGATAACCATATGTTAAAAAAAAACCTTACGGTAAACAAAAAATATAACCTACTCTTTTTTTTTTTCTTTTCTCTAATTAGAAGTATAGTCTATTTGATTGGTGTGAAATCATGTTCAACAAAACATTTTTGGGTAAAAAGTAGCGAAATTTTGTTAGAGTAAATAGATTGGTTTTCTTATAATTAATTATTTAAATAGCTTGTGAAGCTTTGCAAGCTTAAATATATTGAATAATATTCAAATAATTACATAGGCATATGAGAGTGGGTAGCATATCTAAATTGAGACTAGTTTTTTTTTTTTTTTTTTTTTTTTTTTGTAGTTTTTTATTACATTAATTGGCCTATATTATGTATTATTTTATTAAATATTTAATCTATTAAAACTCGACCTGACCCACCATCTGTTGACAAAATTTGCCACATGCCTTTTTTTTTTGACTCGTTATTGGAGGAAATTGTCTCAGCCCAGTATATGAACGAATAAGATTTTTTTAAAATAAAACCTACCAAATATTTTTATGAAATTTTAATTCATCCATACATATATATATATTGTGTTTAATTTTTATATTGATCAATAAATTTTATTGGTATTTTATTGTATATATAATTCAAAGGTAAATAATCTTTCATGATCATTTTCATGATATTTTTTTCATGATCCCTAACATTATTCATTTGAAAAGAGTAATATTAGGGATCATGAAAAAAATATTATGAAATGAAAAATTTTCATCCTTTAATTAGGGATCATTTTCATAATATTTTTTCATTATCCCCAACATTACTCATTAAAAGTAGCAAGCAAGGTGGCATTGTCATCACATGTAGAGAGAGAACGTCAAAATGGAATAATTTGACCTGAGAATGGCTACGTCCACAGGAGGACATGGCTCTTTGGGGGGGTGGGTGGGGGACCGTCTGTACAGAAAATGTGTACCTTCAGTTTGACGGAAAATTTCTGAGAAAATTCTTCAATATGATATTCGAAAATAGAACTTTCTATTCCATAGATATATATGTGTATATATATATTCCCTATCAAATTTCTAAAATTTTCAACTTTGTGTGGGGGACCGTTTGGATGACCATTTTGCAAATCTTTTTCTTTCCTTTGAGTGAGATTTGGAATTCTTCGGTTGAATATAATGGCTGCTTCATTTAGATGGTATTTGAATTATGAAATTTAAGTACGGATTTGAAAAGAAAAATAGAAATGTGAATAAAATATAATTACATTTTATCTACTTTTTTTTTTTTCTTTTCAAATCTCTATCAAAATCTATGATCCAAACATAGTGTTATGGTTTGTTTGATTGAGCAAATTATACACAGGATTAATATTATTAATCTATAGGACTCACATTCTAGTATAGTAGTATTTGATTGTAATTTTTGTTATGCGAATTAAATTTCAATGGACAATTGATCTAACAAAATTGATAGATTTTTTAATCTTAAAACTAGTAATGCAAAATAAACATAGGGGTACTTACCAATCAGTCCTATTAACTAGACTTATTTACCTACAGGTCCTAACTAATAAATTTAACACTATAAAAATAAGAAATTGATAAATTTATCACTATAAATTTATTCATAAAAATAAAGAGACTGATAAATTTATCACTATAAATTTATTCATAAAAATAAAAGACCAATAAAGTTATCTTTATCACTTAATGAATTTATCAGTAGGACTTAATGGGTAATAAGTCTCAAAAGTAGGACCTATTGGTAGTTTACCCATAAACATATAGTAATTAAGATCACATATTTTCACATGCATTGTAAAATAAGCATGGATAAGTTGGGATTATAGGCCCTGCTTGTTTAAATGGTTTAGATAAAGAGAAATTGCAAACACAATGAACTGATAGTAGTGGGATAAATAGTCTCTGTGTTATTTGACAAAATTATGTGTATTTTATGTTTGTTTTGTTTTGTTATGAGAATAGATGTCTGAAAATAACTTATTATTGTGAATCTCATTTGATTATAAATTACGATAACTTTTCAAGAAGCATATTATGTTCTTTTGAATTGTTTATAATAGCAATACTAAATTTGAAGTATATTTTATTTTATTTTTATTTGAAATATATTATATTATTTTACTGACCACTTTTAATTTTATTCAAATACAACATTAGAATTATATTTTTATTTGTGATTTTGCTAATACAAAAAAAAAAGAAAAAATAAATAAGAGAAGACTATTATTTATCATGAGATTAATTTAAACATATTTTAAAAAATCCAATATGTTTCAAAAAAAAAAAAAATATGTTATATATTATTTTCCTTTTGAACATTAGAAGTATATTCCTTTTTTTTATTTTGCTAATACAAAAGAAAAACAAAAAAGAATCATGAGATTAATTTATACATATTTAAAAAATATTCAATATGTTTAAAAAATATATTTAAAAAATAAATAAATATTATATATTTGAGGGCAATTAACTATCTAATTCTCGGAGGTTGACTCAGGGCTCTTTTGGGAACTGTGTTTAACGCATGGTTTGCGTTTTGTGATCAAAACGCAGCAGGCGTTTTTGTTGTGATTTGGGAAGCGTGAAAATTGAGTTGGAAAATTACATATTTACCCTTCCTATTTATATTTTGTAAGTTTGGGTGAAATGTAAATTTTTTAAGTTGAGTGGGGGTATTTTAGTCAAATCACTTCCAAAAGTTTGGTTAAAATCAACTTTTTACCAACTTCCCAAATTACTCCCAAAAAGCTTGGTTAAAAGCAAAAAGTTGATTTTTACCATCTTCCCAAAATAGGCCTCAATCCGCTCATTTCTATCTCACACCCTTCTCATGGGATTGAGTTATCTCACATATAAAAACCTATTAATCTGATCAAATTATTAGTCCGACCTTCAGTTTTTTCAACTAAACATTAGATTATTTATTTTGTTAGACATAGAGTCTAATCCTATGGTCCAATCCCACCAAACAAACACTTCCATATATCCCACTAATCTTGTTGAATAACCAATCTTACATTAATTATATACATCATTAAATCTCTCACTATTAATCTTACTAATCAAACACAACCTTACCACCATGCATGTCTCTCGTGCTTGATTTTTAAACCAAAATTCGGGTTGACTACAGTATTGTTCAATTGAAAGCAAACATCTTATTTAATTTTTATTTACATGATTTCTAAGCTGAAATTCAAGTAAAAAATGATTGATTGTGGTTTGTACATTTAAAATTATGCCATTGACAAATTATGGTTTGTACATTTCCTTATTTATGCATTTATTCCCTCGGTCGTATTAGTTTAGCCCTTTAGAGAGAGAGATTAGACTAATAGTTCATTGGACCTATTTAAAGAGTGTTTGGTTAGGGACATAAGTTAGAGGATTAGCTATCCCCTTAGACTAGTAATCCTCCCATTGGTAGTAGGAGTGTGCGTTGTGGTGCGATTTGGACGATTTGAGAGTAAAATTACAAATCGAATGACGGATTGGCGGATTAATGGATTGGCAAATCGCAGTTTGGATGGTTTTAGGCGAATTGACGAATTGAAGAACATTATAATCAATTATGAAATATTTGCATAATATATAATATTAATTTGCATAATTTTTTTTATATATATAACATAAACTAATTTTACATAATATGTTTTATATATATAACTATTAATTTGTAACAAATTTTACATCTTAAATCTCTCTCTTATACTCATTTTTACTTTGATATTTCATTGGAGGTTAAAAAATATATATTCATTAACTATAGTAGAGGAGAACAGTTTGCGAGACAGATTATAAATTTTAAAATTTAATTTGCGGTTAGCGGATAGAGCGGTGCAGATTGATGCAGATCGATGTGATTTTAGCAGATTGGATGGTATTTTGCACAACCCTAATCGGTAGGACTACTAATCCCATGGAGGAATTGAGATTAGAAATTGAGTGAGAGGAATAGTGAATATTTAAATGATTTTTATGCAAAATTTATATTTTTTAGAACAAAAAAATAACTATAATTTAAAAAAATTCTAAAAATTAAAAAAATATTAATTTTATATATTAATACTATTTATAATATTACTAATCCGTTGTATGTAAATAAATACTCATTATCTTACATCTTCAATCTAATATCACCGCATTAATAATTTTCTCACTTAATTCTGTTGTACTCTTAATCAACATACGTGGCCTAATTTCAAACATGTCCCCTTCTTCCAACTTGCCACCAAACTTTTTCCTGGATGGTGATATTGGGATTTCACTTAAAAAGGGCCTCATGCAGTCTAGGAATGTTAAATTTTATTTATTTTTTTCCTTTTTATATAGATTCATGTCATATATTTTCATATTTTTAAATCTAAACTGGCCATCAAAATTATAAATTTTAAATTATCAAGACATTATAATTTTCTTTCCCCTCATTTTTCTCGTGCAAGTTCATTTAGTTGACTCAACGATTCAATTTGGGCACCCTACTAACTTTGCCTCAAAATTAAAGTGGGATATCGTTTAACTTGTATTATTTTGACTTCTTGTATTTTAGTCTGAAAAGTCTAAAATATGATCTTTGCATATTCATGGATGCTTTTTTTTACTTGGTCTTATTAAACTAGTACTAGTATAAATGATTATTGAAATGATTGTAGGCCCTCTCTATTTTCTTGCTTCTAAATTATAATATTAGTATAAATGATTATTGAAATGCATTTTGTGTGCTTAATGGAAAAGTCATTTGTTAATAAATGATACATTCAAAGTTAATGTATATATAGTAAGAGTAACATTACATGCACATAAAATATATGCATAGAAACTCCTACATGAAAGTGGGCTCACACATGTGAGACTCATGTAAGATCAACCCTCATATAATGTGGACTTCATAAATTTTAATGAACAGAATAATTCACAAACACACATTCTAAAAACTTAATAGACGTACATGATAACAAGGAATATGCCCTGTTTGATATGATTGAAAATTATTTACTTTTTTTAAAAAAACTAAAATTCTATTGTTGCAATTTTAAATACAGATTTTTTTTCAGATAATTATGTGACTTAAGAATACAAGTGAAAATTGCCTTCCCCTAAGCATATTCCAACATTTCGTGTTAAGTCAAGTCTCTCTTTCACTTAAAATTAGTAAGACTTGTTTTTCAGTCAATTTTTAGATTTTAGTGATGAATATGCTTTACAAATTACTTGTGAAGTCTTCCATAGTGGATGAGGATGTTTTCTTGTCAATCTTGATGCTCCACCACATGTGAAGTACAAAACAACTTGTAGATAAAAAGTATTAGACAATTTAATTTACATAAATGTGTGGGGGTGGAGATGGCCGCCGGAAAATATGAACGCTCAGCAAAAGCTAGATGCCTAAGTCAAATGTTTTAACTTAGAATGCTAGATGTTGTGTACATGGTTTGCTGGGTTCTCAACTTACTTATAGTGTGAGTGTGAATTACTGTTGTGAGATTTTAGACACCATTTCCCTTTATGTTCTGCTTTTGGTCGATCATGTCCCATGTACGTGACATCCCAAGTAAGGACAATCTCGTTCCTACTCAATGTGGACTTTCCCTTAACCTGGCCCATCCACTGCTTGGGCTCGGGCCTGTCCAACTGACCAACTATGTAGCTTGACTGCCTGGTTGGCTACTTTGCTCGAAGATGCTGCCGCGTGTCCTGCTCATCCTTGCAGTGTGGTAGCTCGGAATTTACATCCACAATAAATATATATTAACATAAGAACATTGGCTATATGACATGGTGGAGGTTAAGTGCATTTTCAATTTTGATACTCCTGTAAAAAAAAGAAAAACAAAATGAGTGCATAAACTTGGGCACCAAGACTATGGTTACAAATTTTGCAGGGTTGCAAGTCAAGAGGTATTGGACTATGCGGGGCATTGGCAGCTGCTGGATTGATTGCAGCTCGTTCCTCTAAAGGCCTGCCTGATGATCAGTGGGAGAAGTATGCAGTTGTTACCCTCATCGACTGCCGTCCGATTCTTGATCCAGTTCTTAGTAGCAACGATCTAGGTATGCCCTAATCTTCATTCCCTAATCACTCCTCAGTCACTTCACAACAGGGATTTATTGGGCTTCATATATATATATTGCTTGCATGCTATTGCTGGAACTGAAGTTTGTTCTATGAACATCTTAGAAGCGAAACTATTTTTTTTATAAATAACATTGGCAGATAATTAAGGGTCTATTGGGACAAAAACAGAAAATCTAGTCTTAAATTAGCAGGCATAAAGTCAACAAAGAACTTGATTGGTGTATGCCAAGTGGGACCTAACTAGAACTTGATTGGTGTCTCAATCTTAATGTTAGGGACTCAAGTTCACTTATTGATGTAGGACAATTATGGACAGTTCTGTGAGAACGGTAAAGCTGGATTCTGCGGGTTTTTATTGTGATTTCAAGCTGAAAAGTAATAAAAAATTAGGGATTCTACTAGTATACGGAAGAATTAGGGTTAGGGGCTCAATGTAATAAGCTGGAAGACTGAATTTTGGGTACTGTAAACAGTACTCGTGAACACTATTTTGGACTGTTAAAAGAGCTTAAATGAAAGAAGGGAAGAAAGAGAAGAAAAAGAAAGATTTAGACTGTATTTGGTTGTACTCTTCAAACATATTTCTACCCTATGTTTTGAGTGTATTGTTTGTTTAGAGTTTTTAAAAATTAATTTTACACTCACTTTTGAGAACTCTGTCTAAGGCAGGAAAATTTGGGATAACCGGTTGTCCCCCTAGACGTCCGGCCGGTCGTCCTCCCGGACATCCGGCTAGTTGACCAGAACAGTGTATATTTTTTTTTTCAATTTTTTTTTTTAACAATTGGTGCCTGTTATTTTTTATATTTTAAATAAAAAAATTTCAGAATTTTTTTTAAAATTTTTATGAGATTTTGAGTTGTATATTTGGTTATGAATTGTAAGTTTTTGTATCAAATATTACATGTCACATCAAAAATTTCACATTTAATTTAAAACTCTTTTCAAAACTCATTCACCAAACAAATTTTTCACACTCAAATCATAATTCCAAAACCCACAAACTCAAACTAAAACTCTATTATCAAATTATATTTAGAAAACTCTACCAAACACAACTTTAGAAATCACTTATAGAATATCCTAGGCATCACAACTAGGGTTAGGGTTACATCACGCAAACCAAAAGAGGCTTCAAAACTCTCAAAATTCTATAAAATATCAACTCCCTTAAATTATAAGTATTATATGACTTTATATAGGATTAGGAGATTTCCTAAGCCAGTTACAATAAAAAAAGAAAACTATTAAAATATCTTTAATTTCTAAAACTAATTTAAGATCAAAAAGGAAACAAAAACAAAAACTAATTAAATAACTTGATCCATAAGACCATGGGTGATCCATACATCTCATGTCAATAAATATAAAATTACTAAAATACCCTTAACCTTAAAATCCTAGAAAACATAAAAATAATAATAAAATAAAACTACAATAATACTAGAAATATAATTATAGAAGATTTCTATCAATTTTTCTATAATCATGCCAATGTCCAAGTATCATGACTTTCTTAAATTTAATCTTTCTTGAGCTTCTTATACTCCACTTCACCTACTGTCATGCTAAATGATAAAAGAAAGATGAACTTGTTAATTTAGATTGGATTTGATATGTGAAAAGCTCTGTTGATGGAGATTGAGAACTTTAATTATGTAAAGGATAAAGCTTGGGAGCTTGAAACCCCTCCCCCCGAATCCCCCGAAATTCAGGAGGGAGGGAGGGAGGGAGAGAGAGAGAGAGAGAGAGAGAGAGAGAGAGAGAGAGAGAGAGAGGGGAAGAGGGCTAGCAGTCGCCGCCCGATCGTCACCCGGCGTCCTCGCAGCAGCTCGTCGCAGCGTCACGCGGCGTCGCCTCTCCCGATCGTCGTCTCCGGCAGCCCTGCCTCTACCCGATCGTCGTCTCCGGCAGCTCCGGCCTCTGCCTCGCCTCCGCCTCCTCTTCCCCCTGTAATTAGGGCCCCCTCCAGTCCTCCTCCTCCTCCTCCTCCCTTCTCTTCTCCTTCTTCCTTCTTCATCTTCTTCGTTTCTGATTGAACCAGAAAAAAAAAAAAATGCAAAAACGACATCGTTTCTGGGATTACGGGGATTCGAGGAGCTCAGATTCGAGCTCCCTAGCACGACCCTTATGTAAATATCATTTTTGGGAAATGATACAATGGGAGTTTCACTACACAAAACATGTAACAACTAAATCTTGGACATTTTCCCCAGGTTTGAATTAAAAGTATATATTATATATAGTTGCTTTCATAACAGTAGTAGCTAAAACTCTTATTGAGTCTCACTCCTCACTCCTGAACCCCGCTCCAGCCCACCCCAGTCACGCTCCTGCTCCCAACCTTACTCTTCTATCAGACTGTCAATCCCCTGTTCTCACTCCTTAAAATTACTCTTTTAATTTTTAATTTTTTATGACACTTGTGGCGCTTCTAGTTTGAGACCTCTGCAACATTCAACATGTTTAGCGTCTGTTTGGAAAAACTTATTTGCAACTAAAAAAAATCTTGAACCCAGCTTTTTAAAAAAAAGAAAAAAAAAGAAAAAAGAAAAGACAAGAAGCAGCTTTTTGAGCTAAAAAAGCGAATAAATTGAAAGCATGCTAATTTTACCAAATATTTACCTTTCAATGTATAACTGCTCAAGCATGAAACTACAAAGCTGGTTTTGAGCTGAAAAAGCGAATAAATTGTAAATTTGATAAGTTTAACCTAGGATGGCCACGGGACGGGTTTGTCATTCCCCACCCCTGTCCCCGCCGACCAACTCCACCCCCACTCCCGCCATTGCCCCACCCTCGCTACGGGTGAAATTTTTCAACCTCACCCCGCCCCCGCCCTTGTGGATACCCGATATCCGCGGATATCCGACCACATTTTAAATAGTCAAAAAATTAAAAACCATTTAAATTCTTAGCACACTAAATAATTTTTTTATTTTCATATATATAAACAGTGAGACTTTTACGATTATTATTTATTTATATTTAAACAAAATCATAAACTTTTAATATTATTTTTTTATATCTAATTATATTATTTATTTATATATTATTAATTATATTGGGTTGGGTTTGGATCGGGGGAAGTGATACCCATCCCCAACCCACCTCCGTTGCGGGTGACCAAAACATAATTCACTCCCGCCCCACATAAGTGTCGGGTGGGTAAAATCCGCCCCATTCGGGCGGGCATGAGCGGGCCCCCGTGGATCGAATTTAAATGGCCATCCCTAGTTTTACCAAAACATTTACTTTTCGATGTACAACTGCTTAAGCATGAAATTTCAAATTTTAAGCAAAATATGTTGCAAATAAGTTTTTCCAAATGGGCCCTAATCAAGTTTTGCAGGTAAAACTATTTTTAGGCTAGGCAGCAGCTATTTTCACTGCATCTTTGGCGTTCTTGATAGCAAAGTACAATAGACCATTTTATTTACTTTTGTGTTTCATACAAGGCTTAACTTCTTTATACTTTGATATATCATCCAACTTACATACTTTGATCTACTGATTTTGGTGCACCTGAATGATTCAGGGTTTTACCACTCTGCCACCCTAAACACACATGACATAAAAGAGGGAGAAACGCTTTGGGATCTAGCAATGAGAACATACAATGCGTTTGTGAATTCAAAGAAGAACAATAAGCATTTCTCTGACATGGCAGACATTAATTTCCTCATGTGCAAGGTCATTGACAACCCTGGTTTGACTCCTTCATCGTCCATGAGGACTTCATTTATCTCTGTGTTTGAGGAACCTGTGATCGACCATTCTAGTGAAATGCACAGAGAGATCGGATTACAAGACTACATGGGGTGCGCTTCTGTGCACGGAGTTGGGCCGTCCATTGCTATATTTGACACTATACGCGATGGGGCATTGGATTGCATGTGCTTGTATCCTTCGCCATTGCATTCGAGGGAGCAGATGGAAGAGCTGGTTGAGGATATGAAGAGGATTCTTGTGGAGGGTGGAAGCTAATTCTTGTTTCATTTGGTTGTGGTAGTGAACATGTTCTCTAAGGGGTAATATGTAGATTTGCCCTAAATAAATTTTATTTTCAATCTCTCTCTATGGCACAAAATTGCCATCATCAATTATTATTAGCATATGATACAAAATTTTTAGATTGTTTTGTAAAGAAAGATGCTCAAGCAAGTAAAGACTCCTATGATTACATCCAATATGAATTGTCACGCTTATCTTTTTACGAAATTTTTTCTTTTTTCGATGGCATGCAAATAACTGTGATAATACACATTATTTGCTTTTCAGATTTGGAGACTTTTTTACTCTCGAAAGGTAACATTTTCCAATTCCAAAGGAAAAAAATATCTGATAAACGAAGGAAATATAATTTTTTATTATTCCACTTCAATCTTGTCGTCAAACTCAAATGCTATGCTAAGAAAAGAACACACAATTCAAAGTGTTATAATATGACTCTTTTAGAGGAGATAAATATGAAAAATACAAATATGGTAATACAATAATAAAGAACTAGATAATTAACAATTAAATTTGAAATTAAATAGTAAAACATTAAAGAGAAAATTGTTGAAAAAGCCTAAGTTAAGGAAGTTATAAGACATTAATTTCAGTTAATATTTTTTTGTTAGTGAAAGGTCCATAATTTGTGAAATTGTTTGGCGAGAAGTCTTTTGTTAGTTTGGGAGAACGTTTTGTTTTTAATTTTACTCCTTAATTTTTTTGTGGACTTTCGTTGACTATTTGTTCAAAAAAATTTCCCTATATATTCAAAATTTTTCATATCTGTTCAAAAATTTCCCTATCTGTTTAAATATTTGTCCAAAGTTTATTATCTGTTTTTTTTTATCTATTTAATTTGTTTTATCTGTTTAAATTTTAAACATATTTTATTAGCTGGTCAAATCTTTCCAACAGATTTGTATTCAAATCCAACAGGATTCCTACTATCTGTTAAAAATTCCACAGATCTGTGTTGGATCTATTACCATTCCTCTTTCCAATTTCTTTATTCGATCTCACTCAAACCCTAAATTACTGAATCAACACACCACAGAGAGAGAGAACCTAGAAAAACACCACTTTTTTCATTTTTCAGACTCCCATTTTTCAGATCACATCTTCACTATCAACAAAACCCCACTTTGATCATCTTCTCTGTCATTGATCGATTTCTCTATTTCTTTCAATCTTTTAATCATGGAGATTTATCATAGATAAAGAAAAAAAAATTATATATATACATATACATATACATTTACATAGAGAGAGAACTTAGAAAAGAGGGAGTTCTGGAAGTCGATTGTTGCCGTGCATTGTCGGGTTCGGATATCGGACAGTTCGTCATTTCTGTCACGATGGTGGTTCGGAGCACACATCTGGACGCTGATGGACATGGCGGTGATTTCCGGTGGCGGAGGAAGCACAGAGGTTACGCGGCAGTCACGGTGGCGGATGAGGAGGCGACGACGTGGAAGACGTCGGAAGAGGAGATGAAGAGAGAGAGAGAGGATGAGAGAGATATATTTTGGTCATCTTATTTAAGACCATCTCCAACCCTTCACCAAACCCAGCATCAAATTTGAAATTTGGTGAAAAAAGCACTGTTTGGAGCTCCAACGGTTTCACCAAATTGATATCAAATCGAGAATTCACCAAACGTTTCACCAAAATGAGGACAGGCTCCGCATTTCACCAAAACACTGTGCATGACCGTTGGGGGAGACCAACCGGTCGACCAGCCGGTTGACCGGCCGGTTGACCAACCGGTCGACCACCAAAAGGTTCAAACAATTCCAAAAAAAGGTTCCACCAGTTACAAAAAAAAAAAAAAAAAAAAAAAAAAAAAAAAAAAATTGCCTTACCGGTCGACCACTAAAAGGTTCAAACAGTTCAAAAAAAAAAAAAAATTGGCTTAACTGGTTGACCAGCCGGTCGACCAACCGGTTGTCCCGGCACAGATTTGATGAAAATCAACCGTTGGAGCACTCGGTATCAGATTGAGAAAAAAGTCATTTTTTTATTCAGATTTGATGAAAATTTTGGTTCAGGGTTGGAGATGCTCTAAGTTTGTCCTTTTAGAAAAAATATTTTAGTAGGTGACTATTCCACCAAACAAATTTAAATTAGAATTTTCAACTAAACGCCCAACATTAAAATATACAAAAATAAAAAAGTTAGAGTAAATTTTAACTATTTTCATTAAAATTTCACTTATAGGGTGTTTTTGTTTTCAATCATTTTTCCCCTACAATCAATGCTATGTTTTGAGTTCTAAATAACAAATAATGTATCATAACTTAAATAGAAAATATGATAAATTACAAAAAAATTGTACTTTTTTTTTTTAGAAATAAAAACTACACTTATGATAAAATATAAATACATTGGCTCTGTTTAGCTTAGTTTTAGAATCATAATTTAAGTGTGGAATTGTGATTTAAGTATAGAGTTGTGAGTTGAATTTTGAAAAAAAAAAATTTGTTTGGTTATGAGTTTTAAAAAGAGTTTTCAGTTTTTAAATTTTGAAAAGAGTTTTGAGTTGTATTTTGAATTTTTTGAAAATTATTTTATTTTTTTTAAAAAATTAAACTCAAAAGATAACTACTTAAATCATAACCAAACATATAACTCAAAACTTAATTTCAAAACTATTTTCAAAACTCATAACCAAATATATAACTCAAAATTCAATTTAAAATTATTTTTCAAAACTCACAACCAAACTCTTTTCAAAATTCTATTAAAAAAAAAACATTTTTTTATTTTGTTATTTATAATTATTTTTTATTTTTTTATATTTTCGAAAAATATTATTTGTTTTTTTAAGTATTGGCTAAATAATTTGTTATAATTTAGATATATATATATATATATGGCGTTTCAGATTTTTTTAAAATTTTAAAAAAAGTAATTTTTTAAAAAATTTTAAAAAAAGTAATTTTTAAAAAAAAATATCTAAAAAATTTAAAATTTTAAAAAATTATTTATAAAATAAAATAAAATATTTAAAATAAAAAATAAAAAAAATAAAAATAAAAATTATATATTTAAAAAATAAATAAATTTTTTAAAATTTTAAATATTTAAAAAAATACAACTCAAATATTTTAAAAAAATACAGCGCACAATTGTGTGAAATACAATACATATTAAAAAAATAAAACTCAAAACTCTTTTTCAAAATTTACAACTAAATAAATTTTCTCTTTTTAAAATTCAATTCAAAACTCATAACTTAAAACATAACTCCACACTTAAATCATGATTCTAAAAATAATTTTTAAAAAAAATTAAATTTTTGTTTAAATAGAGTTTTGAAAAGAATTTAGGTATGAGTTTTGAAAAGAATTTTGAGTTGTGTGTTTAATTATGAGTTTTGAAAATAGTTTTTGATTGAATTTTGAATTATGTATTTGGTTATGAGTTTTAAAAATAGTTTTTGAATTGAGTTTTAAGTTGTATATTTGGTCATAAATTTTAAATTTTTTTTATTAGAATTACAATTTTAAAACTAAACCAAACTGGACTACTATTTTTCCTAAAAATTTTATAATTTTAATTTGCCATATATATTAGATGCATCTAATGATATAGTAGACTGTGTATATAATAATTAATTTTATTTGTTTCTTGTAGTAATGTTTTATTTTTTTATTTTTTTTAGAACTCGGTCAAGCATAGTATGTTTAAATCAAAATGAAAATCAAATTCAGTAACGAAATGAGAAGTAACGAAACGAGAGGGATAAACAACAAAATACCAGCGACCCATATCCCTGTGTCATTGTAGACACCCCATTTTTGACCGACCTTAAGACTCAGACGTCACCGATTGAGCGCTCGGTGATGTTGCATACTGTGCTCGTTCAGAAGTCTCAGAGTCGCGGCCGTGCGCCCTGCCTCCGGACTTCCGACCTCTCTTTCGTGCCTTGTCTCGGTTTGCGAACTAGACTCGGTTTTCTCTGTTTTCTTTCCTGAGGGGAGGGAGTGGTCCCTTAGACTATCTCCCGGTGGCCGTGAGCTGCTTTTTGTGGCCGTAGGCCATTTTGCCCGTTTCGGAGCCCGGTTCCCGGTTTTCGGAGCCGTTAGGCCGTGTGCCTCGGTTCGGGACCGCCCAACCATCTTCGATTTCTCCGGTTTTTGGCATGCACCTCTGTTTTATAGTTCCGAGGAACACTGGGGCTTCTGATGCCCAGTTCGTGGCCGTATGCCACTTTCGGTGCTTACAGTCGGTTTTCGGGACCCCGAACTGCGTGATTTGGGCCCCGAGCATTCATTTTGCATCGGTTTTCTCTGATTTTTGGCAGGAACCTCTGTTTTGTCATTTTGAGGGACACTGGGGTCGCAGATGCCCACTTCGCTGCTGAACACCACTTCCGGCACCTGCAGCCCATTTTCGGGATCCCGAATTGCCCGGTTTTGACTCCGAGCGTTCATTTCTCATTAGTTTTTGTTCAAACTTGGCAGGTACCTCTGTTTCAACACCAGGAAGATCACTGGGGGGTGAGAAGCCAGCAATTATCCCAGATAACCAGTTTCGCTCCTCCGGCGCCCGTTTTGCTCACTTCCGGGCCAATGTTGAACACCCTGGGGGTATTTTCTTCCCACCAAAGCTACATATTTGTGATCAGGGGATATGGGAGGACACCAAAAGAGCATGGTCGGCCAGCAATTCAGAATTTCATTTTTGGGCCTCTCCTTCAAGCTCTATGTTGTGACTCCTGCTTCAGTGTTGCCAATTTCCGACCTTGGAACCTTGTTCCACACATCTGGGAGGACCCTAAAAGTTGGTGGTCGGCAAGCAATTGTTGATTTCATTTTTGAGCCTCTCCTTCAAATGCAATGTTGTGACTCCTGTTTCAGTGTTGCCAAATTCCAACCCTTGGGCCTTATTCTACACACTTTGGAGGACCCTAAAACTTGGTGGTCGGCCAGCAATTGTTGATTTCATTTTTGAGCCTCTCCTTCAAATGCAATGTTGTGACTCCTGTTTCAGTGTTGCCAAATTCCAACCCTTGGGCCTTATTCTACACACTTTGGAGGACCCTAAAACTTGGTGGTCGGCCAGCAATTTTTGACTTCATTTTTTGGGGTGGCTGGCCGGCCATGGGAGGTGGCTGGCCGGCCATGAGGGGTGGCTGGCCGGCCACTTGCAGCAAAACCACCTGGCCGGCCAGCTTTCTGCTTTCCAGCTCTTTACAGCTGTCCAGCTGCTTTTTGAAATATCTCCCCCACCCGGGGGATATTTTGGGAGGGAAAGCTTGGATGCATTTCCCTCTCCTTTTACACCCCTTCTTCCCTATTTAAAGGGCTGCCCTCCTCCTTGGTTAGGGTTAGCAATTTTCACCTCAAGAACCTCTCCCCCAAAATCTCCATTTCCACCTTCAAATACTCAAAAAAACCTTCAAGGTTCTAGTGCACTCCTTCACCAACCCTAAGCACCACTATCACCAACTCCATTTCAGCAGCAAGGGAGTGATTTCCAGTGGCCAAGGATCAACAAATTCAAGCCTAGAAGCAAAGAAAGACTTGTCTTCAAGGGTAAGATTCAATTTCCCTTTTTCTACCATTTTCTTGCTTCCGATTTTTACCCTATTTCCTTTTGGTTTTTGGGCTCCGACCCCTACTGGTTTTGTGCTCATTTTGAGCCCCTCTACAACATTGTAGAAGGGCTCAACTCTATTTGGTGTCTCCTTGATACACTTGCTTCAATACCACTCTTGATGCCATGAAATTGCATGCTTTGTTTGGCTTTTGAGTGATCTGTTTTCGAGCATACCATATACTGTGGGTGGGCTTATTTTGAGTCCCTCTTCAACATTGAAGAAGGTCTCAACCATGTTTGGTGGCTCTAGAATGCACTTCCTTTGAAATTCCTCCATTTTACCGTAAAATTGCATGCTATTTTTAGCCCATTTGTGATCTGAGTTGGAACATGAAACCTACTGATATTGTGCTCATTTTGAGCCCCTCTTCAACATTGAAGAGGGCTCAACCTGGTTTTCATCCTCTATCATGTCACTTGCTTTGAATTCTTGTTCTACTCCCATGTTGCATGCTTCTTTAAGCTTACCATGCTTCTGTTTTGGGTCTCCATCAGGCTTGTAAAGTGTCATTTTTTGGTCTGTTCTTTGTGTTTTGTTAAGGGCCTTAAGCCATTTGATGTTTGGTTTTGGTACTTCATGTTGTATCCATCTTATTTTCCGTAAAATTGCATGATTGTTTAGGCCATTCTACCTTCTGTTTTAGGTCTTCATCAGGCTTAGAAAGTGTCTTGTTTTGGTCTGTTCTTTGTGTTTTATTAAGGGTCTGAGGCCATTTGATGTTTTCTTATGGTACCTCTCTTTATAGCCCTTGTTGGTCCATATATTGCATGCTATGTTTAGCATATATACATACTGATTTAGAGGTTGTCATCTCTTGAATTTGTGCATATTTTTGTTCCATCTTAAATATTGTAGAACTGTTTTTTTGGGTTTGAGCATTGTACATATCACTTGCTTTGTAATTGCCCTCTTTTACCGTTTTTTTGCAAGCTTTTGTTTCCATACTTGTGAGCATTACTTGGCCTGGCTTTGTGCTGATAAAATGCTAGTTTAGGGGCTGCCTTGCCACTGTTTTGCATTCCATGTCCATATTCTGTATGTTTAATAGGGCTGTAGGCCATTTCGGGTGCATTTCATCGCATTTTGGGCATCGGTTGCAATTTTATCATAATTTGGGGGCTGTTTTTGCATTATTTTAGTTGCTGAATTTTGCATCTTCCTTATGCCATTCGCCACATCTCATTCGCATGTCATTTTGGTGCTTTAGAGCCTCGCCTCGGTTTGCGTGCCCGTGTGCGCGCATTTCGAGGCAGCCTCGTTTTATCCGCCGGCAGCCTATGTGAGTGTGGTTGAGGCCCTCTCATGTTGACGTAAGCCCAATTTGCATTTTCATGCTTGTATGCCATTGCCTCGGTTTGTGTGCCCGTGTGCACGCATTTCGAGGCACTTTATTTTTTATCCGTCGGCAGCCTATGTGAGTGCGGCTGAGGCTCTCTCATGTTGGCGTAAGCCCATCACTGCATTTCGTATGCCATTTTATGCATTCCTCAGTTTGCGTGTCCGCGGGCACGCATTTCGAGGCAACTTTGTTTTTACCCGACGACAGCTTATGTGAGTGCGGCTGAGGTCCTCTCATGTTGGCGTAAGCCCAATTTGCATTCCGTATGCCATTTCATTTCATTTTAGCATCGCCTCAGTATGCGTGCCCGTGTGCACGCACTTCGAGGCACTTCGGTTTTATCCGATTTGCATTTTAGCATCTCCGCCTCGGTATGCGTGCCCGTGTGCACGCATTTCGAGGCACTTCAGTTTTATCCGATTTGCATTTTGGCATCTCTGCCTCGGTATGCGTGCCCGTGTGCACGCATTTCGAGGCACTTCGGTTTTATCCGATTTCCATTTTCATCATCGCCTCAGTATGCGTGCCCGTGTGCGCGCATTTCGAGTCACTCCGATTTTATTCGATTCGCATTTTACATCATCGCCTCGATTTGCGTGCCCGTGTGCACGCATTTCGAGGCATCTTCATTTTCATCCGCATTGTGCATACTAGGTTGTATATTAGTTGCATTTCATGCATATCATGCATATTGCATGGGAAACGAGGAACGAGGTATGTTTCGCACTCCGAGTGACGGAATGTGTCTCAATTCCCCAGTCACCGACACTCCGGATTACCCATGATGGAGTTAGGTTTTGTCGTAGCATTCATGTGCATTCATCTGATATTAAGTTGTGCAATTCAGCTCCTCGGCCATCATGCATCGGTATGCGTGATTGGTGGCACGAGGATCGAGGCATGCATATATTTGTGAAATACATTGCTGTGCCCCTTTCCTGCTCTCTGTTGCAGCAAAATCAAGGATCAGCAACTTTTCGGAGTCTGGCACGCATTTCGAGAAACATTGCGAACAGAGGCTAATCGGGGCATCCCAGTGGATTTCCGCGCAAGGCAGCCCAACATGCATCATCCGTCAGAAGCAAGGCAGTCCCTGGCTTGCATGCCAGTTTACAGTTTTCTTATTTAATTTGTTAGTTAATTAGAAATCTGTAATAATCGTTTATTCGGGCTGTAATATTCTTTTATTCGGACTGTATATTTATTTGGACCCTCTGCGCGAGGGCATAATTGTAATAAGTGTGGGTGAGTGTGATGCATGTCTTCCAACCCCCATTTCTTTCTCCCTTTTATTTACCCGCTTACGATGGTTAGATATAGGGCATATTTCAATTAGCATACAGTATGATAGCATGTTTGCGTTCATTCATCTGTTTTGCATGCACCGGGCTCGGCGCATCATACTAACTGCATCTGTATTTCCATTCCAAGTTGAGTACTTGATAGCTGTTGCATCTCATATGCCATATTTAGAATAGCCGAGCCTGCTATAGTTTGCATCTTTGCATGTGTTGCATTAGGCATTTCAGCATACTTAGGATCATGCATGATTTCTAATGTAGTTTCTGTTTTGGCTTGGAGTACTCGGTAAGTTTTATGCTTTAGCATCCTTGCATGCGTGTGAGTGATTGCCATGATAGCATGCTTGCCATGAGGCTATTTGCTTATGTGATATAACTGCCTTGAATGCCTGTGGGTGGAGGTTGAGTTATTTGAATTGGAATAATTCATCGATTGTTTGTTTTAAGCCCACTAGATAGTGGCAACATCACTATTTTCTAAGCCCACCTAAGGGTGGCAAATCCGTATTTTAGCCTACCTGCGGGTAGCACCATCACACCATTTTCAAACAAACAAACATGAAATGTTTTGTTCCAATTCAGACGGCCCAGTCTATACTTGTTTGCTGCGAGCATCACATAGTAACCTAGGCTAATAACCGAAATAAGAGCATACAATGTTTTCAAAAGCAGATATCATGGTTAGTAGAGGCCGGTCTTTGACCGGGCGAGCGGGGGTGCTCACGATGTGACCTTCCCCAATCGTACCCAAGTTCCCGAGCCAACTTTGGTGATGACGGACATGTGGCCTTTGGCACCGAGTTAGGGTTTCCTAAATTTCCCATTTAAAAAATATTTAGGTGGCGACTCTGTATCTGGCAAAGCAGTCCATGTTTGGCGCTTCTTTCAAAAAATCTGTTTTCAAAACGATTTGCCGGATTTGGACTCTTTGGTTCAAGATTTGGAACCGCGACAAAATCGAGTCCCGAACTGTAGCGAGGTCCCCCGCGGACTTGTTACAGTCATCCCACAAATCAACCTTCATCCCATGAATTATAACTTTCAGATTTTCTAACACTTGTTATCTTTGGCAGATCATTTTCTTATCCTCACTCATATTCATTTTGTAATTTTCACGACTCCAATCATTCTTTAACCTTTTCTTTTACGGGAAATTACTCAATAATCTCAGAATATCACGTAGTCATACTCCAAACTAATAATTAATTATTTAATCTCATGTTGTTCCCTTATCTCCAATTGTGTGAGTGATTTTCTTATCACACTGCCCTCCTTAGTAATTCAGCTGTAGACCATAGGCAGAATAGATGCACCCTGTTGTCCTGCACAGAAAGAAAAGGCTCCGGCGGTGGTTCTTCCACCCGGGGGGCACTCCGACGATCAAGTCAGTATATCTCTCATAGATAATCAAGTATTTAACTTACAAGCTTGAGTATATAAAACATACCTTAGACCCATGGGGGTGCCTCTCTTTTATAGCTAATATAATCCTAGTACCAATAGGAGCTTGGCCCTAATGGACTTAGGATTACTGCTAATCTGGGACTCCCAGTAGGTTTAGGATAAACTCTCTAAGAGTCTTATCTTTTCCCAAACTGAAGTCTTCTCCCAATCTAAGACTCTTGTCCATATCCAGGTTGAGTTCCCTCTTCATTCTAGGACTCTTGTCCCTTATTCGCATATCTCGGATTCCGATATCTTCGGAGATAACCTTGGCAACTCCGAGATCACCTCGGCGTAACTACCACGACACGTGGCACCTCGGCTAAAACGTCGGCGTCACCTTGCTACGTGTTGGTGATCAGAAAATATATCCCTACAACTGCCCCCTAGGTTCTATTACCTCGGCATTCTGAGGTGATGGAACCTATATAACTCTTCTTTCCAGTACTTCGGCACAAGAACCCTTTAGCCGAGGTCGTTCATCTCAGGCCGACATGTCTTCTTTCAAGAACAAGAATTCAAATGAACTCTCCTACGCGCATGAGCTGTCATGCATCATTCCTCAACCGTTTCACGTACGCGTTTCGTTTCTATTGGCTCGTGCCTATGACGCGCTTGCAAGCCATCTTTCATCTGTCAGCGCCATCTGACGTTTGCGTTACTCCAGGCGCATTAAATGCTTCTATTTTGCCGCCGTTTCAAGTTTTTGACAAAAACCTTTTGTCTCTCTCTTTTAGCTCTTCACTTTTGCATTTCGATTTCTCTTACTCTCTCTCTCTCTAAGACTCTTGCTTAGATTCGCCATTACTCAGGCTCAAGCTCTGCAATTGTTTCCATTCTTCCATCCCAGCGAAGTTTTCATCGTTCCGTCGTGTCTACAACCGTTACCTGACCTCGGCGACCTTTATACCGGCTCTACTTTTCCTGGTAAGCCCCTGTTCCTTTCGTTCTCAATTCTTTTATGCTCTTTTGCTTACCTGCCGCCATTGCTGCTTTATTCAAAACCTTTGACTTTACTGAACTATCCATCTGGATGCGACTATTCATGATTTTGCTCATGTTCTTGAACACTTGTACTGTTTCTCCACTTTTTCTTGCCACTATTCTTTGAACCTGTATTTCTTGTTTTCTTTGTGCTTTTGAGAGCCCCGCCTCTGTTTTTGATTCTGAAACTTCGTCTTTTGTTTCTTGTTTTCTGTGTTATTTTTTCCAGATCTGTGCCCCCAATCTTTGTCTTCATAGACTCAGGTTTTGGGATTTGTCTATAAAACCCTTCAACTCTTAGGAAAAACTGAGACAAGCTTTACCAGTGTTTACCTAGGTTTTGACGAGGTCCCAATAACCTTTTAAGAACATCTTCTTTCTGTAACCAAATTCCTTTACGCCGAAATCATGGGCATGTGGAGACATAGGGTAGATACCCCGACCAAACTTGAATACTTTAGGGAAGAGTATGAAATTCCCGCCGACGTCCATCTGAGACTGGCTGGGGATGATGACTCAATCATGCCCACAGATGATACGATGCCCTTTCCCATTGTAGCCTTCACTGAATATGGACTCTGGCTTTCCACTTAATCCCCTTTTTTCATGAAGTTCTCCACTATTACAAGTTGAACCCCATGCAACTTACCATCAACTACTACCGAGTGATTAATGGTATCATAGCCTTAGCTAAGCAGGAGAACGTTAGGATCACCCTTGGCGATATCCAATATTGTTATACCATGTGTGCCCTTAACCTGAAAGAAAAGGGTTTCGTCTATTACCTCAAGCCGAGGTCTACCGAATTCAAAATTGTAGCCGACCTCCCAGACTCCAACAAGGGGGCTGGAGATGATTATGTCATTGCTTCGGGAAATTGGGAGTTTGGCCTAGACGAGGATGTTCATCTATACCCTCTTCCTCGTACAATTAAAGAGGGCAAGGGTAAAAGCCCAGTGTCACTTGCTTAGCTGTTTCTTTTCAGGTGTTTCAATATTTTATCCATTTCTAATGTCTGTTTTCTTCTTGTAGACGTTCGCAAGCCACCGAAAAATTTCCGCCAAGCTTACGTTCCCAGCAAGGATCTGAAAAAGCTCCTGGACTTGCCAGTTCATAAAAGAAAGGCCCTTCTTCTTCTCAACTTTATCCCTACATACAAATCAGTTTTGCCCGACATCCCCAGAAAAAAGAAGAAAAGCCTGTCTCCACCTTCTGCCACAACTCTAACCGCTTCTACATCCCGAACAAATCAAGGATCAACATCGGATCCAGCCGATCAACCGTCGACTTCAGCCCCATACTTAATCCCAATACCGGAAAGAAAACGTCGGCGACGACTTGTAAAAACTGCCGAAATGGTTCGCCCAAAGCCTATCGCCCAAGATCTCCTAGCCGACCTTCCAACCGACGTCGATGCTGTTCCGACACAATTTATGCCCCCACCTAAGCCAAAAAGAACCAAGAAGGCCCAGCCTAAGGCCAAGGCTACTGAGGTTGAGGCTGAGGATGCCCTGCCCATCTCCAAGTTGGCTGAGAGTAAGAAAACTGCTTCTGGCTCTGCCAAAAGGTCTGCTGAGGCCCAACCTTCAGAATCTACACAATCAAAGAAGCCGAGGTCATCGTCTGCGACGACTTCGGGGTCCAAAATACCGAAAGTCCCCTGGAGGCCTGAAATCACTTTAGAAGATAAGCCCGTTTTTGCTAATGATAGTGCTGATGATATAAACGTCGGCGTGGCCCTTAGCACAGCTTTACTTCTCCCAGGCGATCTGGAGAAGAACGTCGAGATTAGTGAGTACGAAAATTACGCCTTGATGCTTCAACATTGTGTTCAAGTAAGTTTCTTTGCTTGGTAACCTGTCTCCTTTTTTTTTTTTTTTTTTTTTTGTGAATTTTGTAATAACGTTTTGTTTTGTACTCTTTCAGGCTGTTCAGCATGCCCATTCCTTTTCTATGCAATCTTTTCAAAATAGGGAAAAGTTGTCCGATATCAAGAGGGAGTTTTCTTCCCTTCAGAAGATCAACAAGAGTCTTCAAGCAAAGATGAAGAAATTGGAGGATCAGGCTGAGGCTGCCACCAAAGCCCAAACCTTAGCCGAAGAAAAGGCAGAGTCTGCCGAGGCCATAAGGAAGGTCGCTGAGGCCGAGAAGAGAGAGGCCGAGGAAAAAAAAGTCCCAGGTCGAAAAGGAGCTTCAGGAGGCCTTGTCAACAAAAGAAGCCGAAATCAAAGAAGCTGATGAGAAGGCTTATGCCCAAGGTATAGCCGACGTCACTGAGGACTACAAGCTTCAAGTCAAGCAGGCATGCAACAAGGGATTCTCCCTTGGTTGGATGTCCCTGATAAAAAAACTTGATCTCCCTACTGACTCGCCTTTCCGCAACGTTGATGCTATTCCTCTTCCATTTCCTCCTCCTCCACCTCCAAGTCAGGCTGAAGAAGAATCTGAGTCTGAGCCTGAGGGTGAAGATAATGATGAGGCCTTGGTAAGGAAATCCAAAGATGCTGCTGGGGTCAAGTCTCCTCCTCAGATTGAGCCAATCCTGGACTTAACCCAAGATGAGGAGATTGAGGAGATGCCCAAGGAAGCTGATATAGGGAAGTTATCTTCCGACCTTCTTCTAGCTGAAAGAAGTCTTGATAAAACACTTGCTAAGATTGATGCTGAGCTGGTCGCAGAAAAGGCTGCCGAAGTAGTTCCTCAAGAATCTGCCGAGGTAGTTCTTTAAGAATCGGCCGAGGTCCAGACCCAAATCCCTCCTGAAGCTAAAGAATCATAACTTCAATGTCCTCTGTACTCTTTTTATTTCTTTGGACAATATAAGTTTCTTTGTGCTTCTGGTTTTAAAACACTGCAAGCTCTTTATATAGCCGATGTGCCTCTGTTCCCTGTTTAAATGCTCAATACAACTTTCTTTTAAATGCTTGTACCTTTGTACGTTTTCTGATTGCTTCTGTATGACTCTATACTTAGAATATTTTGCATATATTCTTCATACTTCTTCCTTTTTTGTGCAATCTTCTCAGGGTTATATACCTTGGGTATACTAAGTACAAATTTTACTTCGGCAAGATACTGTCCTGCAAACTTTTTCATAAATTTCAACAAGTGTAAAACATATAGTATAAACTTTTCTCAAGTTATAACAAGTGCTAAACAATGATCTACTTGTAAATTGCTACAAATTTCAACAAGTGTCAATATACTTAGCTTTGACTTCAACCTGTGAATTGCTGCAAGTTTCAACAGATGATCATATGTCGGCTTATCGTCATTTTGTAAATTGCTACAAATTTCAACAAGTGTAAAACATTTTCTTTTGGTTTAACCAACCTGTGGATTGCTACAAGGGTTTAAGCAATAACCTTGGCTTCAGTTCAACTTGTAAATTGCTACAAATTTCAACAAGTGAAGAGAAACAGTAATCATCTCAGCTTATCTTCAACTTGTAAATTGCTATAAATTTCAACAAGTGAAGATAAGGAACCATCTCAGCTTATCTTCAACTTGTAAATTGCTACAAATTTCAACAAGCGAAGATAAGGAACCATCTCAACTTATCTTCAACTTATAAATTGCTACAAATTTCAACAAGCGAAGATAAGGAACCATCTCAGCTTATCTTCAACTTATAAATTGCTACAAATTTCAACAAGCGAAGATAAGGAACCATCTCAGCTTATCTTCAACTTGTAAATTGCTACAAATTTCAACAAGTGAAGATAAGGAACCATCTTGGCTTATCTTCAACTTGTAAATTGCTACAAATTTCAACAAATGAAGATAAGGAACCATCTCAGCTTATCTTCAACTTGTAAATTGCTACAAATTTCAACAAGTGAAGATAAGGAACCATCTCGGCTTATCTTCAACTTGTAAATTGCTACAAATTTCAACAAGTGAAGATAAGGAACCATCTCAGCTTAACTTGAACTTGTAAATTGCTACAAATTTCAACAAGTGTTAAGTGTCTTTGTCTTCTCTCTGCCCCCAATGTGAACCTGAGTTCCACTTGGGTTCTCATTTATTCATGTCTCTCAGGAACAACATTATGTAACTTTATTTAATCATATGTGTTTAAAGGATTCTGAAAAGATTTTATTGATGACATCGGCCAAAAATAAAGCACATCTTAATGATAGAAAAATTTCAAATTACAAGTGTTCCAAGATCTTGGCAATGCTTTGCCCTCATTGTCTTCAAGCCGATAAGCTCCATTGCCTAATACTGAAGTAATTTTGTAGGGTCCTTCCCAGTTTGGGCCAAGCTTGCCCTCTCTGGGATCCTTCTTGTTGCCGACGACTTTTCTCAAGACTAAGTCGCCGATCTGAAAATCCCTTGGATTGACCTTCTTGTTGTAAGTTCTGGCAAGCTGTTGCTGGTATACTGCGAGTTGAATTGCAACTTTCTCTCTTCGTTCTTTCAAAAGATCCAGATCTCGGGCTAAGAGTATATCGTTAGTCTCATTCTCAACTCCCTGGGTTCGTATTCCTGGGATGCCGACTTCTAGTGGAATGACTGCTTCTGTGCCATAAGCCATGGCAAGGGGGGATTCCCCTGTTGATCTTCTCGGGGTAGTCCGATATGTCCAAAGTACGTTGGGTAACTCGTCTACCCACTTTCCTTTCGCTGCCTGCAGTCTCTTCTTTATTCCATCCAAAATTACTTTGTTTGATGCTTCTGCTTGCCCATTGCTTTGGGGAAAGCTTGGTGTTGAAAAGTAATTCTTGATCTTGAATTTTGCACAGAAGTTCTTGATGAGTTTGCTGTCGAACTGCGTTCCGTTGTTGGCAACGATTGCCCTTGGAATCCCAAATCTGGTGATGATGTTTTTCCAAATAAAATTCTTGACATCCACATCTCGGATTTTGGCAAGAGGTTCTGCCTCTATCCACTTTGTGAAATAATCTATTGCTACTAGCAAGTATTTTCTCTGCCCAGTTGCCTGGGGAAGTTGCCCAACAAGATCCATGCCCCACTGGGCAAACGGCCAGGGGCTGGATACTGGGTTCAGGTCGGCAGCTGGCTGATGAATCAAAAGTGCAAACCTTTGGCATTGTTTGCACTTCTTCACATATGCTTCTGTATCTTTTTGCATGTAGGGCCACCAATACCCCTGGGTAATGGCCCTATGAGCTAATGATCTGCCCCCAGCATGGCTTCCGCAAATTCCTTCATGAATTCCATACAAGAAATCCTCAACCTGCAAAGGATGTACGCACCTTAAAAGGGGTCCAGTGAAGGACCTTTTGTAGAGATGTCCGTTTGCTATTAGGATGAATCTTGTCGATTTCAATCTGACTTTGTGTGCCTCCTTGCGGTCTTCTGGCAGCTTTCCTTCTTTCAGGAATGCAACAATTGCATCCATCCAGCTTGGCCCCATGTCCACACACATTGCTTCCTGTTTTGCATTCTGTGGTTCTATGCTTGGGCCCGACATATATTCGATCATGATAGTTCTTGTCTTTCCAGTCTACATTGAACTTGCCAGGTTGGCCAACGCGTCGGCGTGGCTGTTATCATCTCGGCTTACTTGGAGAAGTCGGCAGTTCTGAAATAAGGCTGCCAATCTGATGACCTCTTTTGCATATGCCGACATCCTCTCGTCTCTGGCTGCAAATTCCCCTGTTGACTGGTTAACAATAAGCTGAGAATCACAAAAAACTATTACCTCATCTGCTTCTGCTGCTGCTGCCAGTTTTAGTCCTGCAATTAATGCCTCGTATTCTGCTTCATTGTTTGAGGCCTTGAACCCCAAATGGATGGACTATTCTATTATTTCTCCGTCTGGAGATATGAGCAGTACTCCTGCCCCCGTCCCTTGCCGATTTGAACTTCCATCGACAAACAGTCTGAACGAGTCTCCGATGTAAATGATGCAGGGTCTAAGCTTTTCCTTCCTTTGTTCTTTTGTCTTTGGATGGGTTTTTCCTTGCTTGCTTGGACATCGTTCATCATGGCTCAACGGAGCCCGATGTTCGATTGACACGAAGTCAGCCAAAACTTGGCCCTTAATTGCTGTTCTCGGCCTTAACTCTAGGTCATACTGGCCCAGGGCCACTACCTATCTTGCAATTCTTCCTGTTAAGTCTCCTTGTTGTAATAGGGACTTCAGTAGGTGTTCTGTTAGTACCTCAATCTTGTGTGCCTGAAAGTAATGGTTCAACTTTTTTATGGCCATCACCAAGGCTAGCATTAATTTCTCTAGTGGTAGATACCTTGTTTCTGTGCTGGCCAAGGTTTTACTTACATAGTAAACAGCCTTTTGCTCCCCTTTTTCTTCTCGGATTAACACCGCACTTACTGCGTGTTCTGAAACAGCTAAGTACAAGAACAGCTCTTCTCCAGGTTCAGGTGTTGAGAGGACTGGCACTGTAGTCAGATACTTCTTTAGGTCGGCCAATGCGGCCTTACATTCCTCTGTCCAAAGGAAGTCTGTGGCTTTCTTCACTAGGTTGAAGAAAGGTTTACACTTGTCTGAGCTTCGGCTTATGAACCTGTTTAGGGCTGCGGCCCTTCCGGTAAGTTTCTGTACCTGTTTTGCCGATGTCGGGCTCTGTAAATCTAGGATGGCCTTGATCTGATCTGGGCTGGCCTCGATGCCCCTTCGTGTCACCAGGTATCCCAAGAATTTACCAGATCCAACTCCAAACGCGTACTTTGATGCGTTGAGTCGGAGCCGATATGTTTTGAGTATCTCAAATACCTCTTTCAGGTCGGCAAGATGACCCTTAGGATCCTTGGTCTTCACGACCATATCATCGATGTAGACTTCTACTGTTTGGCCGATCAAGTGCTTAAACATTTTGATTACCAGCCTTTAGTAGGTTGCTCCTGCGTTTTTCAGCCCAAAAGGCATCACCCTGTAACAGTACAGGCCTTTTGGGGTAATGAATGCTGTCTTCTCTTCGTCTGGGGGGTACATGGCTATCTGGTGGTACCCCCTATAAGCATCCAGGAAGCTCATCCTTCCATGTCCAGATGTGGTATCCACTAACTGGTCAATTTTGGGCAGAGGGAAGCTGTCTTTGGGGCAGGCTTTGTTCAGGCTTGTAAAATCTACGCATACCCTCCATTTACCGTTTTTCTTCTTTACTACCATAGTGTTTGATAGCCATGTCGAATAATTGACTTCTCTGATGGCCCTGGCTTCTAGAAGTCTGTCTACTTCCTCCTCTACTGCTTCGACGTGCATCAACGTCGGTCTTCTGGCTCGTTGTATTACAGGTTTGGCCGACCTGTCAACGTTCAATCTGTGGCATGTGACCTCGGGGTCAATGCCAGGCATTTCATAGGGTGTCCAGGCGAACACCTCTATGTTTGTTCTCAAAAAGGCTTCCAGTTCCTTTTCTTCTTCTTCGGCTAAGCCTGAGCCGAGAAGAAAGAAGCGTTCTTCATCGCCCTCCTGGACGAGGATTTTCTTTAGTGTTTCCTCACTCTTCTCGGTCGGCTCCTTGCCGACATCATCTAGGACCTGCATGTCCTCAACTTCAATCTCTGCCTTCCCTGGTTCTTGTATGTTGCAGGTTATTTTCATTGCTGCCATGGAGCAATTCTTTGCCTGCAGCTGGTGTCCTCTGACTTCTTCAATTCCATGTTCTGTTGGGAACCGCAATAGTTGATGCAACGTTGAGGGAACTGCCCCCATTGCATGCAACCATGGCCTTCCCAAGATGATGTTGTATGGTGAAGGTGTGTCGATCACGATGAACTCTGTCCTGATCTTCTTAGTGCCGGCTTGTATTTCCAGGTTTGTAGCTCCCAGTGGCCATGTCGGCGTTCCATTGAAGCCGACCATCGGGCCGTTCGATTGCTCCATGTCATCTGGGTGAAGGCCCAGCTCCTTGTAACATCTAACATACATGATGTCACAAGAGCTTCCTTGATCTATTAGGATGCGCTTCACTTGGCACTCCCCGACCTGGAGGGATATTACCAAAGCATCATTATGTGGGTGCTGGACCATCTCTAGGTCGGTTTCGGTGAAGGCTATCATCGGGCCTGGGTACTCTTCAGGCCGAGGTCTTTTCTGTCCGACCTGATTCACGTGCTGCAGGTGTTTTACTCTTTGGGTTTCCCCCCGTATGTCGTTTTCGTTCACCTTGGAGTGAATTACGTTAACCACCCTAGGTCCCCCTCCCTATGGTTGTTGTGCTGGGGGAGGTGGGGCTGCTGGTGCTTGAGGCAACCTTGCCTGCTCCTCTCTGGTCCTTGTTTTGTCGATAAGATCCCTCAGATGACCTTGTCTTACTAAATCCTCTAAGTATGCTTTTAGGGCTCTGTAGCCCTGAGTTGGGTGCACTTCTTCATTGTGGTAAGCACAACGCCTACCAACGTTCCTGCCCATGTATTCCCCTGGGGCCTTTGCTGGTGCTCTGAAATAGGGTTGATTTCGGATTTGATCCAGGACTTTGTGGACCGGGATTCGGAACACGGTCGTCACTGCCTGTTTGCCCCTCAATTCTGTCTCTGCTTTGCTAAATCCGTTATTACTTCGGCCTCGCTTCGGCGAGCCGTTCCCTTTTTCCTATTTTACCTCCTTATTCCCCCATGTATCCTCCTCGGCTCTGGCGTACTTCTCGATTCTTGCCATGAGCTCCTCCATGCTCTTCGGTAATGTCTTCACCAAAGATTTTCGCAATGAACAATCATCTTTCAGGCCATTCTTGAAGGACACGACCACCACTTCTTGGTTGCATTCGGGTATTCGATTGAACACCTCGTAGTATCTTTTTGCATAGGCCCTAAGGCCTTCATCCTTGCTGATTTTTAGAGCCATTAATGCGTATACCCTCAATGGCTGCAGCTTGTTTGTCACGAACCTGGCCACAAACATCTCGGCCAGGCCTTCCCAGGTCTTCACGCTTCCCTTTGGCAGTTTGTGGAACCAATCTGATGCAATCTCCCCAAAGGACGAGGGGAACACTTTGCAGAGCAACAACTCGTTTCCACTGTATAATGCCATTGAGTTCAAGAATAATCCAACGTGGAAGTTAGGGTCTGACTTACCATCGTAGATTTGAAACCTTGGCATACTGAATCTCTTTGGTGCCTCAAATTTGTCCAGTTCTATCGAGAACGGTGTTCTCGGCTTGTCGGGTGAGGTAACCTTGGCTTCCGCATTCTGTTCCTTTCTCTTGAGGTAGTTTCTCAAGTCTTCTTTACTCCTCCCCGGAGCTCGACTATCTTTTGACTTCAGTCTTTTCGGCGCACTACTTTCGGCCTCGTGTTGGGCCCGTTTTGATCTTTCTCCATGGGTTGTGTCAAAGCAGAGTGCCTGCCCTTGGACATGCCGATGTTCTATGGGCTGTGGGTCCTTCGTGTGATATGTCCTTTGGGACTTCTCTTTTCTCGGCTCTTCCTGTCCGACCTCCCTGGAGGTCTGGTGGGAGTGTCTTCCACTCCTGGTGTGCCGAGGTGCTAAAGGGATCTGTCCCCCCTTCTGGGTGTTGGCTGCTGGGACTGGTGTGTCATGCAGTGGGAAGGGTGGCTGCATGACATTGTTTTGCATCATGAAGTTGACGACCGACTGTAGGTCTGCCGACTTGTCTGCCAGTTCTTTCACTTCCTCATCCCTCCGTAGGCACCTATCCCTCCATACCTGGAGGTTATCTTCATTGTAGTATCTGTCCTGGTCTGGCTTCTTTGAAGTGTCGCCCTCCTGGCCGACGCTTTTTCCTCCGAGCCCCTGGTCGCGGGCTTCTTTGTTGTGGTTGTCTCCTTCAATGTCAAGGTCGATAGGCCTGCCACTCCCAGCGGGAGCGTCGTCCCCAACCTTTTCTTTCTGTGTGTTACTGGCCATCTATTCGTCTTTCATTCCCACAGACGGCGCCAAATTGTGTGAGTGATTTTCTTATCACACTGCCCTCCTTAGTAATTCAGTTGTAGACCATAGGCAGAATAGATGGCACCCTGCTGTCCTGCATAGAAAGAAAAGGCTCAGGCGGTGGTTCTTCCACCCGGGGGCACTCCGACGATCAAGTCAGTATATCTCTTAAAGATAATCAAGTATTCAACTTACAAGCTTGAGTATATAAAAACATACCTTAGACCCATGGGGGTGCCTCTCTTTTATAGCTAATACAATCCTAGTACCAATAGGAGCCTGGCCCTAATGGACTTAGGATTACTGCTAATCTGGGACTCCCAGTGGGTTTAGGATAAACTCTCTAAGAGTCTTATCTTTTCCCAAACTGAAGTCTTCTCCCAATCTAGGACTCTTGTCCATATCCAGGTTGAGTTCCCTCTTCATTCTAGGACTTTTGTCCCTTATCCACATATCTCGGATTCCGATATCTTCGGAGATAACCTCGGCAACTCCGAGATCACCTCGGCGTAATTACCACGACACGTGGTACCTCGGCTGAAACGTCGGCGTCACCTTGCCACGTGTTGGTGATCAGAAAATATATCCCCACACCAATATAAATTACGGGCTCTTATGTCTTTCTATCAATCAAAACCTAATAGAGCACCTGTTGGTTTTTTGGCTTTCGAAGGGTATTTTTGTAAATGCGAGCATGCCAGCAAGGATCAATCAGTCCTTACAGAAATTATAATTGCCAACCAATTATCAGACGATTGTGTTTTAGTTCTTTCAGCCTCAATGAAGAGGACTTTTACTAGTGGCTTGACTTAGGAGAATTTAAGAGAAATAACAGTTAATATGAAGAACAATGGAAGTATTTCATTAAAATGAAAACTTACAATGGTCCAAACTTAGCCTCGTAGAGGTTTACAGCAACAATTTATTTGAATCTACTTGAAACTACTCCTATGAATGAAGTGCAGTGCAGGTATTTAAAGTGCAGGAATGTAAAGAACATGTATTTAAAGTGCAGGAAAGGTAAAGACTGGAAATGTAAAGACTGGAAAAGAAAATATGTAAAGTAAGACTGGTTTGTATGATCTGAGTCCGGGGGCTTTTTCTGAGGGACCTCCTTGCTATTTATACTCCTCAAGGATGACCATCGAACTGCACTTCAAACCGTCGAACTACTCCTCCATGATCGCTGATCATGCTGTCTTAGAAGTAGTTCCACTACGCCATCACTTGCAGTTGGGCTTCCCTCCTGTATTTGAATTTGAATATGAGTAACCGTTGAAGCCACGTCACCTTGTATCTCTTTACTGATCCAGTGCTACTCAGATCACGTGAGAACCAATTTTCACTACCACGTGTACGATCAGGATCGAAGACTTGAGTAGTCTCCCTATATTACCCTTACTCTGTCACGTGTCGAACTGTAATTGGCTTTTACAAAATATGTAGCCAACATTACCCCCCGCACTAATATACCCAATATTTGGTGATATTAGTGGATCAAAGCCTTTCCCGCGCTTTTTGGAACGTGCATGGGGTCTATCTTCTGGAAACACAACCGTCATCTATTTGGTGATCATTTGAACATCCCAATACCTTAGCATTCGAACAGACTATGGCTAAATCAACTTCCCTTTCTATTGATCAAGCATACGAAGAGCCTTGAGTAATGCTGCTTCCCCTCGAAAGAACCTCCACGCATTCATTAGCCACCTTTACCCGCCTTTCTATATTCAGGTCATGGGAGCCTTTGTAAATTACCAACCTTTGGACTACGAACACATTGTCCTTAATCCTTCGATTCAACAAGTTGTAGACACAGATACAGGAAGTTCTTCCTCTAACTCCCTCTTGTACCTCGAACAAACTGCTCTCAAACCTTTGATTTGGCAAGTTGCAAATATAGACTTAGGAAACTCTTTTTCACAAAACTCTGCATGGGATGAAGTTACAACTTCTTCATCTTCTGGGGTTTCTGGCTGGACAAGCTGGTCAACACCTGAGACTTATGATTTGAGGGAACGAATCAACCATCATTTTGTCGAGTTCACTGACCCTTTGGAGTTTCCTTCCTATGCTCAAAGTTCAGTGGTCTACCCTTACGTGCTCATTGACCATCGACGTAGTTTGGAGGAGAACCTGCTTGTGGCATGGTACACATCCTCCATGCCTACAAAGATAATGCACGCTACCCGGCGCCTAGAAGAAGCACAAGGGTACAACCCATCATTCTTAGCCCAGAAGGCGAAGATTTGTTCTTCTGACTGGCTTAATTATATTAATGCCTTTGTTCCTTCTGCTCCCGTGCCATCTCCCATAATAGAAGCATCAACACCTTCTTCTCCATCCACATCTCCTTCTCCATCTTCTGAAACAAAAGCATCCACACCTTCTCCTCCGCCAACTCTTTGCTGGACAGAGAGACTGAGGCTTGCCCTTCCTATGGAAAAAGTCTTCCCACCTTACAAACCTCCACCTTCCCCCATTCCAGCTGAGCGGAAACAAGCTCAACTTCTGCTTGCAGCTTTCTCTCATTTGCCCTTCAATGTTCTTGAGGACGAAGTCCCTCTCAAGAACCTTCGATGGGCTTGTGATATTCTGACTAGGGGCCATGTCCTTAATCCCCTTGCCCAAGCAGAACTTCATATGTTCCTGGACCAACTTCCAGTGCTCCTCTATTGGCATCGAAATTCCATGGTCACTACACAATCTTTGGATCAACTTTCTTCTCTGCGAATTCATGCCCAGTACGAAGCAGAGAACTTCATCGAAGAATTCGATGATTTTAAGAATAAAGATTCTGCGTATTGGGACGATTTGGTCATAGACGAATTGGAACAAAGGTTGAGAGAGGAAGCTTTCGAAATAAAGGCTGAAGAGCTCTACTATGAAGTGAGAGCACATCAACTTATGCAGCCAACATTAGAAGAAATAGAAGATATAATAAAGAAAGAACAAAAACTCATTGATCACTGTTGGACCAAATTTCATGACCTTGTTATTTATTCTATTCCTTATTTTTATGAGCTTGAGTTTATACCCAGATAGGGTCACTCGATGTAATTACTTTGGCTTCAATATAAATAGAATTCTACTGTATTTGGCATTGCTTGACCCTGTTTCCTTTTGTCTTCAAAAGCCAATTCAGAGCTTCGAAGTGAACAAACTCATTCCTCGAGTATGGACTCAATTGTTTGAAAATGAAAACACTAAGAACCAACATGACTTTTCCAATTTATGGAATAAAGTTGACAGTTTTGGTTGATATCATCTTAGAAACAGTGCTTCGAATTTAACAATCTTATCCTTCGAATATAGATCCAATCAATTTCCAATAAGGATGTTGGGATGAATTCTCCAATTTATGGACTGTGATTACCAACTCTTGTTGATTTTTGTTTGAAATTGGTGCTTCAAATTTTAACAAGCTTTTCCCCTCAAAGCCTGTTTTAATCATAACCAAAATATGGTCATGGTTAATACTGACTAGTTTTGCGACAGTCCATACTTACAACACTATGGAAATTGCCTTTGGGGGACACTGTTTTAATCGAACAAACAATTCTCTGTGTAAATTCAAACCAACTATTGGTTTAGATGTTTCGAACAACAAATCACATCCCTAAGAGGCCTTAAGCTTTGCCTCAAGGGTACTACTTTTGTTAAGAAACCTATTACAGGTCTTTGATCTCTTCTAAGTAAACCCATCATTGAGTATCCTTACATTTTTAAGCATCTAGTATGCTTCGAAGCCGACTTCTGTATTTCGAAGCCGTTGCTGCTTGATTTTTGGTGCCAAAATCTGGCTTCGAAGCCAAATATCATGCTTCGAAGCTGGCATCACCATCTGAAATGTGCTCTTCCCTCCAAAAACTATCAATATCGGAAGAGACTCCTCGTATTCGTACTTTTAGTACTTAACGATTTATGGGATACATTTTCCGGACACAAAGGCCTTTTAAAACCCTTTTGTCTCGCGTTCTGGGATTACGTACACACCCTCATCAGCCTTCCACTTCTCTTTACTCCCTTCTTCACTTTCTAAAAAAACATACTATCAATGGCTTCTTCTTCTTCACCAAAAGTGCCAGTCATAGAGCGTGTGAGCTCATCTGTGGCTTTAAAAAGACTCATTGATGCAGAATGTGAGAAATACAAGGCTGGGGGGAAAAGCTCTATTGATGGGCGTATTTTTGTCCCTCGTCGCCATGTGCAATAAGACTATATGCTCGGGCCCATATTCATAGAGATCCTTACTGAGCTCCCAGCCCTATACCCTCGTCTGGAGAACCAATGTCTCCTTTATGAAGGTGGTCTCGACTGGAGGCACTGGAGAATCAATCGCCCTCACCGATGTTGGCCCACGGTGAGACCGGAGTGGCAAGAATGGTACGACCGGGTCATCCCTGCTAGGACACTGGACCTTCAAGAGCTCTGCCTTCTCGATGCTCTCCGACTATCTAGGGTAACTATCTCAGAGGACCCTTTCCTAGTTCCTGCTGCCTTATGTTTTTGGAACCCTATCTTTAATTTCTTTCAATTTAGATGTGGGATGATGGCCCCTACTGTTCTTGATATTTGTCATCTACTAGGAGTATCCCCTATTGGTACCCTCATTACACCAGATTTCCCTGACTTAACAGTCCCTTTCGCCCTCCCCTCTCTTAACTCATCTTACAGTGATTTTGTTAAAGCTGAGAATAAAAGAGAGGGCCTGGTAACCGATAGAGAATTCTTTTCCTTCCTGTTATATTGGCTTTGTAAATTCCTCTTCTGCACCTCCTCCCAAAGAATCATGCCTGAATTTGCCCCTCTTACAAAAGCCTTTGTTTTGCAGAAAAGGGTAGCCTTGGCCCCATATGTCCTAGGCCATGTATATAGAGTTTGTTCCCTTTTTTGCGAAAAACCCTTAGATGCTAATCAAGGGGGGCCATTCTGGATCCTTCAGCTTTGACTTTTCGCCTATTTCACTGAACTACAATCCAAATGCCTTAAATTTTCTGGGCTACACTCTCTTACCCATGGCATAAGACTGGCCAATACTGTACTTTCCCCCTCTACTTTTGTCTTTTATTTCTCTTTCTTCCATCAACTACCAGCTGTTCCTCCTATTCACCATTTTCGTCCCTTCGAACCCAGTATTGGTCTAACTTGGTTGAATAATGTCCTAAATGACAGGCTTTGCGCCTCGCCTGCTCATAAGGGCATATGGGCTTCCCTTCTACTTCCTAGAGAGCTATTTATCGGGACCACGAATCCCAAAGCTTATAAATGCATAGCTGAGCCTTATTGTCCTGCTCAATTTGCCAGACAGTTTGGCTTCACACAAGGGGTCCCAATACCTCTTTGCAGCAACACCAATTTGAGCCTTACTAGGAGAGATTTGAAGGTTCGGAGGTCGAGCCTCGAAGAGGCGACCTTCAAATTTATAGATGACTTGGCCAATTTTGAGTACACCCCTTTCATTCCTCAAGGTACCGTATTGAAAAGATACCAAAATTGGTGGATGAGCAATATGGAAGTTTATTTGGCCATTTCACCTCAAAACCTACTAAAGGTGTTGGATGTGCCTAAGCCCAAGGGAGCTGGAATTGTCACCTCTTCCACCGTTTCAGTTACAGTACCTGCTACAACTCAGTCCACTCTTGTTGCCTCAACTCCTCTTAGAGTCACCCGGGCTGCTCCGAAGAAAGGTATAATTTTGTTTCTTTTCCTTTGGCCTTTTCTATAATGGTTGTAGTCCTATTCTTAATTCTTCTTTTATGAAGGTGGTCCACAACAAAAGAAAAGGAGACTGCTGGAGCCTGAAAATGAAACAATTGAGGTGCAAGAAGAAGAAAAAGAAGAAGTAGATCAAGAGCATGAGTCACCCTTGATAAGAAGGAAAAGAGTGACTGATCTAGTCCGAGAGGAGACAGCTGCCAGGGAGGTAGAGGAGGAGCTCATTTTTAGGGAATCCAGATCTCAGACTGAAGAAGTTGAGGAGGAAATTGAGGAGCAGATAATACCAATTCAGAGAAAAAAGAGAAGGAAGATTACTGTCTCTCCTTCTGATTTCGCTGAAGACTCAGATTCCGAGACAATTGCCCAAGCAATAGAAAAGAGAAGGAAAGTGACTGCTTCAGCCACTGACTTGGTTGAAGATCCCATCCATGAAGCAGCTGCCCAGACCGTAGAACAAGAACATTCCCAGCCCTAATTGTCTTCGAGAGGACTGAAAAGAGGCGGCAGCAACAATTTCTAAGAGAGGAAGCTGCTGTTGATGATGCATTACAGAGGAAAACGGCAAGAAGGCAACAGACTATCGAACATTACTCCCTTCGCAGCTCTCCCATTAGTGCCAACGCTTCTAGGACAAGTAATTCCTTTTCATGCCTCTATTCTTTTCTTGTCAAATCTTTAATATTGAGACTTGACATTACTTTATATTTCTCCTTTTGCAGCAACAACCACTAAGCCTATCCCTCAATTTACTTCTCTTTCGAGCCTTGCTCCTCCCTCTCCTTCCAAGGAAACTCTAACTGCTATTACTTCTTCAAAGGCAGCTAATTCCCCAATTGAGGGTGTTGGTAGTTCTCCCATTCATATTTCATCACCTTTGCCTACTTCCAGCCCCTCTTCGCTTGATTCATTGGTGGCTAAGACCATAGAGGCTGCCAAAAATGTTCCATCCATTTCTCCTATCCCCATGCAGTCTTTTGTGCCTTCCACCACAACACTCTCTGCACTTCTCATGTCTACGGATGAGGTAGACATCTTCGAAGCCAGACTAGCTAGTCTCTTCGATGTACCCTCTACCTCTCCAACATTGAATGTTGAAGCTGAGCCCTTAGATTTAGCTGACTCCTTGCTGGAAATTTTTGAGAGTTCTTCTTCCTCCAGCAGCAAGCCTTCTGCACCTTCGATAGAACTGGACACATGCTTGGAACTGTGGATTTCTTTTTCGAGGATCCCCTTCGAGGCTCTGCAAAGGCCTATAATCAGGAATGAGTTCATCCAATGCTGCAAAACTGCTGAGCAGTCTGGCATGAATGTTTCAAGTCATCTATCTCAGGCAGCGGCTACTGTTGATTTTTACATTAGCATTTGTTAGGCTGCCAAGGTTGAGGATGAGAAACTGGCTAGAGATCAGAGTTTTGTTTCCCAAGTGCACACCAAAGTGTCAAATCTGAAAGAACAGCATTCCTCTGTCTCCCAATTTCGAGTCCAGCTGCTGGAGAGGAAAACTCAACTTGAAGAGAAGCTGGCTGCAGTGAATCAAGCCTTAGTCCGAACTGATACCAAATTGCAAATCACCAACCAAGGACTGGCTGATCGAAAGGACGAGATGGCTGCAGCTATCCAACTAGTTCCCTCACTTAGCAATAGGAAATCTATTATACAAAAACAATTAAGACATTGTAATGAATTTTGGGCCAATTTGTGGCAAAATGTACTTAATTCTTTATGAAAGCACAAATTTTTGTCTATCATTTGAGCAGTCTTGTGTTCTTGTATATAGTGTTTATTTTATCCCTTGTGTTTCCCAAATAGTTGGAAAATAAGGCTTTAAGTATCTGCCATTAATCTTTTTGGGATGCACATAACCATTCAAATTTCTCAAATGGTATGCTCCAAAAGGCAGAACTCTATGAATCTGATATGGCCCTTCCCAGTTAGGTGACCATTTGCCAAACTTATGGCTCTTAATTCCTATTGGGAGTATTGTTTTCCATACCAAATCACCTTCATCAAAGCCAATGTGTTTGACTTTCTTATTGTAATTCTTGGCTGCTTTCTTCTTTTGGAAAAGAATGCTATTTAATGCCAAAATTCTGGCCTCATCTATGCCTTCTAATTCCAAGCACATACTCTGATGGTACTGCTCCGGATCTAACTGGTCTTGGCATCTTACCCTCAAAGATTTAACATTAATCTCCACAGGTAACACTGCATCATGCCCATATACTAAGGCATAAGGAGTAACTCCTGTGCTTGACCTTGAAGAAGTTCTGTAAGCCCACAAAACATCCAACAACAGGTTATACCAATCCCTAGGATTATCTTCCACAACCTTTTGTATTCCTTTTTTCAAAGACTTATTGGATGATTCAGCTTGACCATTGGCTTGTGCATAATAGGGTGTGGAATTAACAAGGCTAATTCCAAACTCTGCCACAAAAGATTTCACCATTTTCCCATCGAACATAGTCCCATTGTCCACAGTTATGGTTTGTGGGATGCCAAATCTATGGATCAAATCTTTAATGAACCCAATGACTTCTGTCTGGTCTACAACCTTATATGGTTTGGCTTCGACCCACTTAATGAAGTAATTAGTGGCCACTAGAATGAAACAATGATGCTTCGAAGAAGGTGGGTGTATTTTTCCCATCATATCCATGGCCCATCCTCTAAAAGGCCAAGGCTTCACTAATGCATGTAGGTCAGTTATGGGCACATGCCTTATTATGCCATGCTTTTGGCATGCCTGGCAACCCTTTGCATATTCTATGCAGTCTTTAAGGATAGTTGGCCAATAGTAGGAATGCCTTCGAAGCAGCCATCTCATCTTCACACCAGGCTGATGAGCACCACAGATGCCTTCATGAACCTCAGCCATAGTTGTTAACGCTTCTTTTGGACCTAAACATTCTAGCAACAAACCATCTCCCCCCCTTTTGTAGAGAGCATTACCATATATCATGTATTGCATGGACTGCAATTTAATTCTCCTGCTGGCCTTCGAAGATGGACCAGCCAAGTACTGCATTATTGGATGTCTCCAATCTTGTTCTTGTAAGTCATTATGATTGACTTCCAAGACCACATTCCTTTTATTCAAAGGTGGTATCAATTTCTGATATGTTGTTTGGCTTATGTCCCTTTGGGCATTAACCCTTCTCTTGAAGTTCGAAACTTTCTGAGCCACATCATTAGCTCTATTATTCAAGAATCTTGGAACATGAGTTACATTTGCTATTTGAAATTGAGAAAGCAAATGTAATGCAACAACATAGTATGGCAAAATACTTATGCTTTGACACTTGAAAATCCCTTTCACTTGGTTAACCACCAATTGAAAGTCTCCAAATATGTCAACTGCATGTACTTGTAATCCAATAAGGATTTCTAGTCCCACTATTAAGGCTTCATATTCAGCCTGGTTATTGGAACAGCTAGTGTAACAAGTCTGCGAGGGACCTCGCTACAGTTCGGACTCGATTTGTGCCACGGTTCTAAATCTTGAACCAAAGAGTCCAAATCCGGCAAATCGTTTTGAAAACAGATTTTTTTTGAAAGAAGTGCCAAACATGGACTGCTTTGCCAAATACAGAGTCGCCACCTAAATATTTTATAATGGGAAATTTAGGAAACCCTGACTCGGTGCCAAAGGCCACGTGTCCGTCATCACCAAAGTTGCCTCGGCTCGGGAGCTTGGGTACGATTGGGGAAGGTCACTTCGTGAGCACCCCCGCTCGCCCGGTCAAAGACCGGCCTCTACTAACCATGATATCTTATTTTGAAAACATTGTATGTTCTTATTCCGGTTATTAGCCTAGGTTACTATGTGATGCGCACAGCATACAAGTATAGACTGAATCGCCTGAATTGGAACAAAACATTTCATGTTTGTTTGAAAGATGGTTTGCTACCCGCAGGTAGGCTTAAGATGCAGATTTTGCCACCCTCAGGTGGGCTTAGAAAACATGGTGTTGCCACAATCTAGTGGGCTTAAAACAAACATTTGATGAATTGTCCCAATCCAAACAACACAACCTCCACCCACAGGCATTCAGGCAGTTATATCACATAAGCAATTAGCCTCATGGTAAGCATGCTATTCATGGCAACACTCACACGCATGCAAGGATGCTAAAGCATAAAACTTACCGAGTACTCCAAGCCAAAACAGAAACTACATTAGAAATCATGCATGATCCTAAGTATGCTGAAATGCCTAATGCAACACATGCAAAAATGCAAACTATAGCAGGCTCGGCTATTCTAAACATGGCATATGGAATGCTACAACTAACACGTATTCAATTTGGAATTGAAATACAAATGCAGTTTGTATGATGCGCCGAGCCCGGTGCGTGCAAAACAGATGAATGATGCAAACATGCTATCATACTGTATGCTAAATGAAATATGCCCTATATCTAACCATTGTAAGCAGGTAAATAAAAGGGAAGAAAGACGTGGGGTTGGAAGACATACATCACACACACCCACACTTATTACAGTTATGCCCTCGCGCAGAGGGTCCGAATAAATATACAGTCCCGAATGAAAGAATAATACAGTCCGAATAATATACAAATTCCTAATTAATTAACAGATTAACTAAGAAAAACTGTAAACTGGCATGCAAGCCAGGGACTGCCTTGATTCTGATGAATGATGTATGTTTGGGCTGCTTTGCGCGGAAATCCACGGCGATGCCCCAATTAGCCTCTGTTTGCAATGTTTCTCGAAATGCGTGCCAGACTCCGAAAAGTTGCTAATTCTTCATTTTGCTGCAACGGAGAGCAGGAAAGGAGCATAGCAATATATTTCACAAATATATGCATGCCTCGATCCTCGTGCCACCAATCACGCATATCGATGCATGATGGCCGAGGAGCCGAATTGCACAATTCAATATAGAATGAATGCATGTGAATGCTACAACAAAACCTAACTCCATCATGGATAATCCGGAGTGTCGGTGACTTGGGAATTGAGACCCGTTCCGCCACTCGGAGTGCGGAACGTGCCTCGTTTCCCGTGCCCGGGCTAATTCCTATCCCGAACACAATGCAATATGCATGATATGTATGAAATGCAACTAAGATACAATCCTAACATACACAACGCTATGAAAATGAGATGTCTCGGAATGCGTGCACACGGGCACGCAAACCGAGAAAATGATCCTAAGGCATAAAATGGCATACGCAATGCAATTGGACTTACACTAACATGAGTGGACCTCAGCCACACTCACATAAGAGGCCGATGGATGAAAATGAAGTGCCTCGAAATGCGTGCACATGGGCACGCAAACCGAGGCAATGGCATACGCAATGCAATGAGACTAAAATGGCATATATAATGCAATATGGGCTTACACTAACATGGGAGAGCCTCAGCCGCACCCACACAAGAGGCCAATGGATGAAAATGAAGTGCCTCGAAATGCGTGCACATGGGCACGCAAACCGAGGCAATGGCATAAAGGCATGAAATGAGACTAAAATGACATAAACAATGCAAAATGGACTTACACTAACATGAGTGAGCCTCAACCGCACTCACATAAGAGGCCGTCGGATAAAAAAGAGATGTCTCGAAATGCGTACCCGTGGGCACGCAAACCGAGAAATGGCCCGAAGGCATGGAATGACATGCAAAATGAGACGTGGCATATGGAATATGAAACATGCAAATTTCAGCAGCCAAAATGATGCAAAACAGCCCCCGAATTATAGCGAAATTACACCCGATGCCCGAAATAAGTCCCAACATGCAACGGAATGGCCTACAACTATGTTAAACATGCACAATATGGACATGAAGTGTAAATAAAGATGCTAGGCAGTCCCTAAACTAGCATTTTTCCAGTACAAAGCATGGCCAAACAACAATCATAGATGGGGCAAAAACAGCATGCAAGAATGGGGGAAAAAGGGGAAATAATGAAGTAAGTGGTATATGCAATGCTCAAACTGAAAAATACAATTCTACAAAACTGAAGAGGGACAAAAAATATGAACATTTATAGCTTATGGTAACCCTCAAAACAGTATGCAGATATGCTCAACATAGCATGCAAAATATGAGCCAAAAGAGGGCTATAAAGAGAGGTATACCAAGAATTCACCAAACAGCCTAAGACCCTTAATTAAATATGTCAAGAATACCAAAACATGACTCTTTCCAGACCTGATGATGGCCGAAAAGAGAATCTAGATAGGCTTAACAAAGCATGCAAAAATGGGGGTCAAAGAGGGGTATAATGACAAGTATAACATGGAGACCCCCAACAAAGTTGATACCTTCTACAATGTTGTACAGGGATCCAAAATAAGCCTACTCACAGTTCATGACATTCTCCAAAACAGATCACATGTAGGCCAAACAAATCATGCAAATTTACGGTAAATGTGAGAGATTATGAAGCAAGTGCATGATAGAGAGGCCAAACAGGGTTGAGCCCTTCTTCAATGTTGAAGAGAGGCTCAAAATAGGCCCACTCACAGTTTACATTAGGCTCAGAAATAGATCACACATGAACTAAAAAAAGCATGCAAGATATTGACATACAAAATAATATTGAAGCAAGTGCATCATAGAGGGCTCAACCAGAGTTGAGCCCTTAAACAAACATGTAGAATAGCTCAAAAGAAGGCCCCTTTCAGTTAGGGCCGGAGTCTAAAACAGTGAGCAAGTAGGGTAAAGGAATGGTGCAAAAAAAGTGCCAAAAGAGGGTGATTGATACTTACCCTTGAAGATCACACTCTTGTTGCTTCTTGGCTCAAGTTTGCTGCTCCTAAGCCTCTGAAAAACCCTTCCTTACAGCTGGAATGGAGTGGTGGTAATAGATCTTGAAGATGATGAAGAAATGAAACCAAAACTTGAGAATTTGAGAGAGATGGAGAGAGATATGTATCTAAGCTCTTAAGGGAGTTTTTTTCTAACCCTAATGAAGAAGCTGGCCAGCCCCTTATATGGACCAAAAAAGGGTGTAAAGGTGGAGGGAAATGCACCCAAGCTTTCCCTCCCAAAATATCCCCCGGATCCAGATCTTTTCTGGGGAAAACAGTTATACAGCTGTAAAGTGTGGACTGAGGGGATCATGGCCGGCCTTTCACTTTTCTTGGAGGTGGCCGGCCGGCCACCCCCCATGGCCGGTCGGCTAGGGTTCAAAAGGGTCACTGAGAATTTCTGGCCGGCCACCAAAGGTTGGTGTCCTCCCATGTGTGTACAACATGGCCCTGTGGTTGGAATTTAGTAACTCTGAAACAGGAGAGAAAATAGGCCACTTAAAAGAGGGGTTCAAAAGGGTCAAATGCAATTACTGGCCGGCCATGTGTTTTTAGGGTCCTCCCAGGTCTCCTCAACACAAATATGTGGTTTTGGCTCAAAGAAAATGGCCCTAGGGTGTTCAACATTAGCCCGGAAGTGAGAAAAACGGGCGCCGGGGGGCGCCGGAGGAGCATAACTGGTTGTTTGAGACAATTACTGTCCTCCCACCCTCCAGTGACCTTCCTTATGGTAAAACAGAGGTACCTGCCAAAAATGAACGAAAACCAATGCAAAACGAATGCTCGGGGGCCAAAACACGCAGTTCGGGATCCCGAAAACCGGCTGTTAAGCACCGAAAGTGGTGTTTGGCCACGAAGTGGGTATCTAAGACCCCAGTGTCCCTTGAAAGGGAGTAAATGAGATGCATGCCAAAAACTGGAGGAATCGGAGATGGTCGGGTGGTCCCGAACTGAGGCACACGGCCTGACGGCTCCGAAAACCGGGATCCGGGCTCCGAAACGGGCAAAATGGCCTACGACCACGAAATGTAGCCCACGGCCACTGAGAGATAGTCTACGGGACCTCTCCCTCCCCTCAGAAAAGGAAACAGAGAAAACCGAGCCCGGTTCGCAAACCGAGGCAAGGCACAGAAGAGAGTTCGGAAGTCCGGAGGTAGGGCGCACGGCCGCGACTCTGAGACTTCTGAACGAGCACGATATGCAACATCACCGAGCGCTCAATCGGTGACGTCTGAGTTTTAAGGTCGGTCAAAAATGGGGTGTCTACAGCTAGCTTCATCCACTCTGAAACCATGTGTGGTCTCTACCCCTTGTGGAGATTTAATCACAATACCAATTCCAATTAAGCCATTGGCTTTCGATCCATCGAACCGCATCTGCCATGGCTCAACACTAGCCATGCCAAGTTCCATTATCTCTTGGCTCTCTGTTTGAGATGGATGGTCTGCCAGAAAATTGGCCAGAACTTGCCCTTTTACTGCCCTTTGAGGAACATATTCTAAATGAAATTCTGATAAGGCTAGTATCCACTTGCCAATTCTTCCCCTCAACATAGGTCTAGATAACATGTACTTAACCAAATCTGTGGTTGCAATTACTAAGACAGTTGTAGGTAAAAGATAATATCTTAATTTCATTGCAGCAAAATACAAAGCAAAACACAGCTTTTCTACAGCTGAATATTTACATTCACAAGAATTTAAAAACCTACTAAGGTAATAAACAGCTTGCTCCTTGCCTTCTTCATTGTCTTGGGCCAAGAAAGCTCCCAATGAATCTTCTGCTGCAGCTATGTACAACTTCAAGGGCTTATTACCCTTTGGTGGCATCAGCACTGGAGGGTTGGCCAAGTAGGCTTTGATACCTTTGAAAGCAATTTGATGTTTTGCTGTCCACATAAATTCCTCTTCATCTTTCAGCCTTAACAAGGAAGAAAATACTTTATTTTTCCCTGCAGTGTTAGAAATGAACCTTCGAAGAAAGTTAACCTGTCCAAGGAACCTTTGTAATTCTTTCTTACTTGATGGAGGCCTAGCTTCAATGATGGCTTTGGCTTTATTCTGATCAATCTGTATCCCTTTCTTGTGCACTACATAACCCAAGAAGTTTCCAGATGATACGCCAAAAGCACACTTAAGAGGATTGAGCTTCAATTTGAACTTTCTCATTCTTTCAAAGGTTGCTTCTAAGTGAAACAAATGCTCCTCCATGGATTGGGATTTAACTACAATGTCATCAATATAACATTCCAAATACCCTCTAATGAGGTCATGAAAGATAGTGTTCATAGCTCTCTGATATGTAGCTCTAGCATTCTTCAGGCCAAATGGCATTTTAACCCATTCGAATGTGCCAATATTCCCAGGACATCTGAATGTTGTCTTGTGGATGTCCTCCTCTGCAATGCAGATTTGGTTATAACCAGAGTGTCCATCCATCATTGATAAAACTTGATATCCTGCTGAACTGTTTACCAACAGATCCACTATAGGCATAGAGTACTCATCTTTTGGAGTTGCTAGATTTAAGTTTCTGAAATCAATGCATACCCTCATTTTACCATTCTTCTTGACTACAGGCACAATATTAGATAGCCATTCAACATACCTGGCTGTCCTAATAAAACCTGCCTTGAGTAGTCTAAGAATCTCTTCCTTGACTTTCTGAATTACTTCTGGACTCATTCTTCTTGGTTTCTGCTTGTATGGCTTGAAGTTAGGCTTCATAGGGAGCCTATGTTCCACTAATGACCTATCCAATCCTGGTAGTTCATTATAAGACCATGCAAAGCAATCTTTGTATTTCTTTAGAACAACCAACAACTGGCCTCTGTCCAAAACATTCAAACAAGCACTTATATAGGTGGGCTGTTGTATAGAACCTTTCCCTAAATTTACTTCTTCTAAGGGGTCTTGTGTCTGAGAACTTATTGAAACTTCTTCCTTGGTTTCTTCTACCTTCGAAGCAATCTTTTCACTTTGTTTTGCTCCCAGGTTCTTTAGTTCAACATCTTTTCCCTCCTCCTCATAGACAAAATCTGTCCATAAGGCATCATCCTCCTGTATTTCCTGGACTTTTGTTTCAATGTCCAATGCACAGTATTTACCAAGGGTCAAAATTCTGACCTGTTGCTGCTCCTGTTTGTAGCTAATTATCATGGCTTTTCTCTCTTGCTCATGTATTTTCTGGACTATTGATTTTACATCAAATGTTGAGAATTTAATTAGAGCCAAAGACTTGGCTTCTTGTTCTTCATCTTTTTGCCTACAACCAGGCATCATTGTCATCCTTAACGACAATCTCTTCATCAGCACTCTCCTGGACTAAGTGCTTCAAGTGTGTCACTTCCTCATCAGCCGTTACTTCGGCTGAGCCATCAACTTTCCTCAGTATACTGAGTGGTGTTACTCCCTCAATATACAATTTGGCCTCTGCGAAGTCTGCACAAGCTATGAAAGGTTGAGGATCTGCATCAATCTCCTCTGTCTCTCCATTGCCCAAAGCCATCATGATTTTCTGATGCAAAGAGGAAGGCACACATTTGTTAGTGTGGATCCAATCTCTCCCAAGTAAAGCATTGTACTTAGCATTACTGTCAATTACGAAGAATGTTGTCATGCAGTCCCTGGTTGCTACACTCAAGTTAATGGGCAGAATCCCCTGGGCCATCTGTTTGTCTCCAACGAAACCAGCAATGGTTGTGCTAGTTGGGATCAACCTGAGATTCCTTTTCCCTAGTTTCTTCAAAGAAGATTTCGGTAGTAAGTTCACTGTTGCCCCATTATCTATCAGGACTCGGTTCAATTGTATCTCATCGAAGAAAGCCTTGATGTACAAAGGCTTGACATGTTGTGTCATAGCATTCGAGGGATATTCAAAAGGATATGAGAGGTTAATGCTCACCTCTTCTTCACTCTCATATTCAGTTTCCATTGGGGTAGCCATTTCGGAATCATCCTGTACCATACTCACTTGTGAATCTTTACTAGAGACTGGAATTGGATCAACCTCTTGACCATCTTGGTTTTCATCCCCAGCTTCGAACTCGTGAGGTAGTATACGTACCATATTGACTGATACTGAGGGAAATGAGCCAAACTGGATGGCTGGCTGTGTCTGTTTCCTCTCTTGGCTACCTTGCTCAGTTACTTCAGAAGCATCCTGCATGCTGCATTCTGGCACTTCACTGCTAACAGGTTCCTTCGAATGGTTTTCCTCGACTGGTTTTTCAACCAAAAATGTTTGCTCAGCCATGAAGGCTTCAAACATTTCTTCTTCCACCATTTCTTTCTTTTGGCCTATGCTAATCTCTTCTTCTGTCTCGCTACCACTCTCCATCAGAGCCTTCTCCAGCCCTACTAAACTAGCCTTCTCTCTGGCTTTTAGTTCAGAATGAACCTTGGCCAACTATTCTCTGCTGCAAACCACTTTGTTCTGTAGAATTGGCTTTGGAGCATGGTCTAACTTTGGATTTTCCTTTCCTTCTATCTTAACCAGTGAAGAACTCTCTCCACTTTCTTTCAGATCTTGCTGGTACTGGGTGTACCTGCGCTGAATCTTTCTCCTTTGTGATCTTGAAATGACTGGGATCATATCTGGTTCCTTTGTCTTTGGATGTTTAAGCAATACCCAATTATTCGGAGCCACTAAAGGAGGTTTGACCATCCTACCTTGATTTCCAACATCCCTTTGGGTAGGCGCTTCCCTAGGCTTGCTCTGCATTACAAACCAATCTGGGACCCCAGGTACCCACGAACTTACTGATCCAGATGTTGAACTGTTTCCTTCTACCTTCGAAGCCATCTTCGAAACTGGCTGTGAAGGTAAATGCTTGGCTCTGACCTCATGTTTCGAGCCTAATTCAGACCTTCAATGGAAGTAGCAACTTTCTGTCCTGCATGAAGTTGGTCTAGGGGGCTAATCTCTGGCTTTGCTCTCATAACCTGAACTCCTCTCCAGTCTTCTTTCAGAATGACTGCTCTCCATTCTGTAATAGTTAGCTGGCCTGGACTCATACAAGGGTCTCTTGCCTTTAGCATGCATTCTGTCCATTGCGGGCTCAACCACTAATGGCCGCTGCCTGTCACTAGCCGAATACGGCCTTTTGTTGTAAGCATTGGTTGATTTAGGACGTCTCTGTACATCCCTGTAATATTGTTTCCCATCGACTGGAAGGCTTTTCAACCATTTGTAACTCAGTCTGCACCTGGGACACATCCTCTGCATTACAGCTGCTTCTAAGGAATCATCATCCAGTGCTTCTTCATCAGAGTCTCCCCTCTGGCGTAAGAAACCTTGTCCAATGGCTGGTAGATTTCGAGTGTCCTTCTTGGTAGTTGTCTGGTTAGCAATATGCATCTGCACATTGACCTCTTCCAATTCCTGCAGAGATAAATTCTGGAAGTTTGGTACAACAACATTAGCTGCGCTTTCTCTAACTTCTGGAGATGGATTACTGTCAATCCCCATGGTCTTTTCTGCTTTGGTTGGGAATTTCAAACTTCCTTTCCGAATTTGTTCTTGGATTCTGTCTCGAAAAACAAAACAGTTTTTAGTCGAGTGAGACCAAGAGTTATGCTATTTACAATATACTTTTCCTTTAAGTTCATCTGGAGATGGCATTTTTACTCCCTTTGGCAACTTAAGGAAATTGGCCGCAAGCAAATGATCAAAAATGTCATCTGCTTTAGTTAAATCGAAAGAGTACTTCCTGTGAAAGTCTTTCTTCTTAAACTGTTGGTCAATCGTTGTATCCTTATGAATTAATGCTTCACAGATTACAGGTTCTTTGCCCACAATCTCTGCTGCATCGATCTCATAATTAGGATCTCTATAATATGTCTTATACAATGCATTATTTCGATCTTATTCCTCCTCTAATAATGCTTCATATCGAGACACCTTATAGGTTAATTCCACCAAATCTCTGAATTCAGTTGAGTCAAACTTCTTTCGAAACCTGAATTCTAAGCCATTTTGAGCCAATCTTACGAATTTTGGCTTTAGCAGGATGACTCTACATTTATTTCGAGCCCTTTTAAATCTGGCAATAAACTGAGTGGCCTTTTCTTCAGGCCTTTGACTCAATCTTGCCAAGTCTGCCATAGAAACCTCTGGCTCCGATTGGAAGAATTGGGCATGAAATGCCTCTTCCATTTGTTGCCAAGTTTGAATGGAGCCAGGTGTAAGGTTAATGTACCATACAAATGCTCCCCCAATTAGAGAATTTGGGAATAATCTCAGTTTCATAGAGTTATGATTAGTAAATTCACCGCATTGAGTAGCAAATCTAACAACATGCTCTACTGTTGATTGATTTCCACTCCCATAGAAAAGGGTAAAATCTGGTATCCTGAAACCCCTTGGGTATTCATGTACCCTATCCACCCACTCTGGGTATGGCTTTCTGTATACAGGAGTCTGGACCCCCCAAGCCATCGGTCCACACATCTCCCTAACAATATCAACAATTTGGTCCCTAGGGACCATATTTTGTACCTGCTAAACCACTACTAGAGGAACAAACACAGGGTTTGATGGACAAACTTGTGCTTGTGGTCCTCTTGGTCCGTAAGGTGGTACATTTGGGACTGGTTGTCCCTGTGGTGCAAGTTACTGTTGGGGGTATGGGTAACCCCTTTGAGCCTGACCTACGAAGAGACCTGCGAAAGGTACTGGAACAGGTGTTGTGTCTCTACCATTTGCAGGAAAACCCTCCAACCCTCCGGGTATAAATTCAAATAAGGGATTAGTGTACCCCCTTGTGCCAGGTATGGCTTCGAACATGGGATTTGTAACCATTCTTATGCCGGTTTCTTGTGCTTGACCAGATCCACCAACTTGTGTAGCTTCATTGTTGAGTACTGAGGCATTTTGGCCTGTTACAGGTCTCGAAATGGGTTCATACCAAGACTGAGGTGATGGTCTTTCATAATTCTGATTACTAGTTTGACCATTAGAATGCCCATTAACTTGCATAGGCTGTTTATCTCTAGCCAATCTTTGCTGAGGGACATTTAAAACTTCCTCTGTGTGTCTTGTGTTAGTTGGTTAGTGGTTATTCATTCGATCCAAAAAGGATGTTGTCCACATTTTCATTGTGTTCATTAATTGTTGTCCCATGGCATCTACTAGGCCATCCCATGGATTTGTTGGCTGAGTAGATGGAACAGTGGATGGTCCAATTTCTTGGTTTCGTCCAATATTATGAACATATGGTTCTTGTCCAGAAGTACTGGTCTGTTCAACCATAGGTTCTGATCACATGGGAGTTTCCACAAGATGTGTTACCACATTATCCTCTGGATTAGGTATTTCTACCTCTCCTTCTACGTCTTCTTCAAAGCGTTCATTTTCTCCTTGTCGTTTTCGTCTAGCCATTTTAAATTGGTCCCACTGGGCGTGCCAAAAATATATGTTGGTTTTTTGGCTTTCGAATGGTATTTTTGTAAATGCGAGCGTGCCAGCAAGGATCAATCAGTCCTTACAGAAATTATAATTGCCAACCAATTATCAGACGATTGTGTTTTAGTTCTTTCAGCCTCAATGAAGAGGACTTTTACTAGTGGCTTGACTTAGGAGAATTTAAGAGAAATAACAGTTAATATGAAGAACAATGGAAGTATTTCATTAAAATGAAAACTTACAATGGTCCAAACTCAGCTTCGTAGAGGTTTACAGCAACAATCTACTTGAATCTACTTGAAACTACTCCTATGAATGAAGTGCAGTGCAGGTATTTAAAGTGCAGGAATGTAAAGAACAGGTATTTAAAGTGCAGGAAAGGTAAAGACTGGAAATGTAAAAACTGGAAAAGAAAATATGTAAAGTAAGACTGGTTTGTATGAACTGAGTCCGGGGGCTTCTTCTGGGGACCTCCTTGCTATTTATACTCCTCAAGGATGACCATCGAACTGCGCTTCAAACCGTCGAACTGCTCCTCCATGATCGCTGATCATGCTGCCTTAGAAGTAGTTCCACTACGCCATCACTTACAGTTGGGTTTCCCTCATGTATTTGAATTTGAATATGAGTAACCGTTGAAACCACGTCACCTTGTATCTCTTTACTGATCCAGTGCTACTCAGATCACGTGAGAACCAATTTTCACTGCCACGTGTACGATCAGGATCGAAGACTTGAGTAGTTTCCCTATATTACCCTTACTCTGTCACGTGTCAAACTATAATTGACTTTTACAAAATATGTAGCCAACAACACCACATATTCATACTCTGAAAATACTGAATAATCACTCCTTTTCTTACTAGGCATTATAACTTTTCTTTCAATAATCGTCGCCTTATCGCCACCATTTTGTTAAATCCTTAAGTTCAGTTATATTTATATGTAAAATATTAAATTTAGCTAACCTACATATATAGCCAAACATATTTGGCTTAGATCCTCCTGACCATGAACTATCTTAGAGCATTTTATTAGTCAATACCTAGCCCATTAATAAAAAGTTTAGTCAGTCTTTATAATTTTTTAATCGAATTGGACATCTCATTTGATCCAGGGTTGAAATTTGGGGATGAAAATATCTTATTTACGCACTCTCACAATGCTATGCAGTAAATTAAGGCTTTTTTTTCGAGGCTGAAAAAAGACAATTTATTAGTTTATTAATTAATTTAGATTATATTATCTTTTTATTTTTTTATATTATTTTAAAAAGCAGTAAAAAAAATTAATAAATTAATTTTTTTCTTAATTTTCAAAACAAGCCTAAGTACACATATTTTTACTCATTGTTATGCATAACTCACTTTAAATTATGTATCTTTAATAGATTTTTAAATTGAGTTATGTCAATTTTCATATTTGGATATCATGTGTGGCATCTTACATGACATTAATCACATTATTTGATAGGCTCCACATAATATATATATATATATAATTTGTTTCATGTAAAGCGTTATGTCAAATGTGATCAAAAAAAATTATTAACATTATGTTTTGAACATTCTTTTTGTAGATTACAAATTTAAATAACTAAATCTTAAGCAAGAAGAGATATATGTTACTATGCATAGATTCTTTCACAAATGTGTTTCTTATGAAAATTTCATTTATGTTATAGAATATTTATATGAAAAATATATTTTTTTTTTCATATATATATATTTTTAAATTTTAAATTTGAACTTCAAATTTTATTAGTTATTGTTTAAATTAGATTTGGCCTAAATATGAACTTTTCATCTAATTATTTTTTAAACTTTAAATTACATAGGTTTGGATGAGTTAATAATCTTATGAGACATGTATTTATTAATTTTTATAAATTTAAATTAATATTTTGAATTTCTTAAAACATTTTAGATAGAAAGTCATTTTGTGTTAACCTATAGATAATAATAGATTTGGAAAAATTATCACTCACTATTAACAATAAGTATAGTTTAATTTGTCAATAAAAAATAAAGTGATAATTTCTAAATATGTATGTTTTCTATTGTAGAAATTAAAGTTGGATTACTGCTCATTAAAGATTCAGGATCATAATCAAAAAAAATTTAAATACTTACCATATTGATTAACAAAATTTTTCAATTAAATGGAAAAAATAATAAGCAAAGAAGAACTAATAATATAATTAAAGAGCCCATAACATTTTGTTAAATAGATAGTAGATATGTAAATAAAATTTAAAAAGAATATCATGATTAATAAAATCTATTATTTATTAATTTTATTATTTTATAACATGTGTATTTTCATACTATAAATTTAAAAGAAGTATCATGATTTTGGAGAATATATTACCTTATTGATCAATAAATTAATAATGACATGAATTTTGGTATTTTGAAATATAAAAAAGTTTTACTTGATTTCCATAAAAAAAAATATTTTAAAAGAGTTAAGTTTAAATGTAAATGTATTGCCATAGTGATGACCAATAATTTCTTGACATATGTATTTTTATATTTTTTAAATTCAACAAATTGAGAAAAAAGTTTGGAGATTTGAATCACAAAAATGCTACAACGTTTTTGCTTATATTATATAATGAATATACATATACATAATATATTCAAATGCAGAAATTTTGATTTCCAAAACAAAATTTTCATTTTTAAGAATCAACAACTAACATGAAGCATAAAACTTGAAACATTTTTCTTCTCCTCTTTACTTTTCCTTAAATTTCTAGCTACAAATCATAAAATACAAATGCATGAAAAAGAATTCAAATTAAACCCAGAAAAACCCAAAAAGATAAAATCCAAAATATTTTGAAATTAAACATTTAAGCAACATGAAACAATAAGATAAAATCAACAATAGATTGAGCACATTCCAATGACACACTGAGAGGGAGATTAACGATCTGAGATTGGGCCGTGGAATTAGCCGGATGAGGTTGGGCCGAGGTATTTGGCTCCGATATTGGGCCGTGGTCTTGCTCGGTAATGACAAAGGCCTTGTGGAACCGAGCTACCTGATTTCGTTGGCACGGAGGCCGGTCAGGTTAGGGTTCAGTCAAACAAGGGTTCCACAATTCGGTTGTAATACATGCGCCCTCAGTCGGGCATGACCAAGGTGATCAATCTCCAACTCGGCTTCGCCGGAATGCAGTCGAGCACGGCTGGAAATGAGCCCGGTTGGAGGAGCACTACGACATCAAGTGCACTTGGGCTTGAAGTGCAGTATGGCCATTGATAGCCGAGATAATGTTGCCCGGCTGCCGAGCTCCCAGTAGAGTGGGCTAGCAGTTAGGTTAGGTGATGCTCAGCATGACTTGTGCTGACAGATGGGATAGCAGAGCCACGTGTCGAGAGATCACTGGGAGTAGATTTGGGGCGCAGAGGGTATTTAAGCATGTCTGCGCCCCCCATACGGGACAGACGAACATTTTTGTAAGAAATACTTACACTCAAACACTCTCTCCTTTTTCTCTCTCTATCCCAAGGTGTGTGCTAACTTGATCGTCGGAGGGGTTTTTCGGCCACACACCGCCGGGTAGCTCACCGCCGTTGTGCTCGCAGGTGATCGGATAGAAACGGAGCTTGGAAGAAAGAAGTACGGGCTTGCCTGAATATTTGCTCCCCGTACAAAGGAGTACGGGTTTGCCTGAATATTTGCTCCCCGTACAATTGGCGCCGTCTGTGGGAAGCTTTACAGACAAAACCTTGTCTTCCAGCCTCATCTGATCGCCGTTCATGGCGAACAACAACGAGTTTCCGTTGTCCGCCATCGACGGAGTTACCCCGGAGTCAGGCAGACAGAGAGAAGGACATCCCACCATCCCTCCAATGGCGGACTTGGAGACATTCCCAGGAGGGCAGTTGGGAGACGCACGGGATAAGCGCGGGAGGAGCTATAGTCACTCGCGGAGTCCAGACGGTCATCAGCGGCGGAGAGAATCGCACGCGAGATGCCTGGAACACAAACTCCGAGACCAAGACGCCGTCATCCGGCGAATGGCGGCGGAGATGGAGGAGCTGAAGCGGCATGTCAAAGGGAATGGTGTAGCTGGAGTGGGAGACCACAGTGAGCGCACCCAACCCCGCCGCTCAGGAAGTCAGAGTCAGCGGCACACTCCGTCCATCTCTATTACCAGAAGTTACAAAGTTGGTGATTCCGATGCGCGCGCAAAAAAGTCCAGCGCGCATGATAGCACTTACCAGCCCTCACGTCCGGAGACGACGTCGAGGTACTCTTATTCCGCCCGATCAGAGGATTTGCGGGCAATCTTGAGGGAACGGGCTCGCCGGCGGGAGGCTCAGAGGGTGCCAGCGTTCCAGCGGCTATCCTACGGAGTTCACGCCAGCGAGGAGGTCGGAATGCCTCTACCCCGCCAGGCAACGCCGCTCCTTGTAGACTCAGACTTGGCGAGGCTGAGCGCCACCCCTTTCTCCCTAGAGATAGAAACAACACCGCTTCCGGCAGGCTTCCACCAGCCTAAATTCACACTTTACGACGGGAAGACCGATCCTTACATGCATGTAAGCCACTTCCGACAGGTCATGGCCAGACATAGGCGGAATGATGCTCTTATGTGCCTCATTTTTCCGTCAAGTTTGGGAGAACTAGGCTTGAAATGGTTCGAACGGCTGCCGAAGGGGAGTATCGAGAGATGGCATCAGTTGGCCGAAGCTTTTGTGATGCGCTTCAAAACCAACACCAAAACACCAAAGGAAGTTGACCACCTGCTGAGTGTCAAGATGGAACCGAGCGACACATTGAAGGCATACAACTCCAGATATTGGGAGACCTTCAACGAGATCTTGGATTGCCCGGTCAACCTTGCAATCACTCAGTACAAGCGTGGTCTTCCGGTCGGACATAGACTGCGGGACTCGCTTACCATGCACCAGCCAACGTCCATGGGCCAACTAATGCAGCGCATCAATGAGCACATCCGAGTAGAGGATGATGCGTTAGCTTCTACCGAGAAGGCGACTCCGGTAACAACAGATAAAAGGACAGCTGGTAAAGTGCACGCAGTTGGACAAGAGTCCAGCCGATCAAATGACCGCACTAAGGAATTGGACCGTGGCTCAAATCGCAAAAACCGGGATAGGGGACGTCGGGATAACCAGGATGACTACCCCCGGGATGATGTAGCCGACGCGAACAGAAGATTGAAGGCCAGGACGGGCATTACCACGGTCTTCAAAATTGCGATCTATTGCATACTTAGTGAAATCCGTGACGAGGAGTACGTCCGATTTCCTGCTAAGTTGGGCGACGGTCAGAAGGGCTTCAATCCGCGGTACCGCTGCATGTTTCACCGAGAGCGCGGCCACCGGACAGAGGATTGTTTGCCTTTGAGGCAACACTTGGAAGAGTTAGTCGCAGCCGGACACCTAGACCTTTACATCGATGGAGGTGTTAAGGCGAATCAAGCTCCGGTTGATCCGCGGGGACCGGATGACCGTGATGCACCCCCACAAGGAGTTGTTAATGTCATTCAAGGCATAGTGGAACCGGCGCGGGTATGCGAGCTCCGGGGTATGATAAAGAAGGCAAAACACATGAGGGAAGTCTTGTCGGTTCAGCCTGCAATCAAGAGGGGGAAAACCGAAGAAAGAGATGTGCTCAGTTTCTCCTCGAGGGATCTAGAGCGCATTCAGACACCGCACAACGACGCCTTAGTAGTGACGCTCCGCGTCAAGGAGTTTGATATCAAACGGATCTTGATCGATCAGGGAAGCTCGGTCGAGATCATGTACTACGATGCATTCAAGCAGCTCAAGCTCCGTGATACAGACTTGGCTTCGGCAACTTCGCCCCTGGTTGGTTTCAACTCACAACCGGAGTGGCCTTTGGAAAAGATTATCCTGCCGGTCAAAGCGGGATCCGTAGTCAAGCAAGTGGAGTTTTGGGTACTGCAAGTACCATCTATTTATAACCTGATCCTTGGAAGGGGATGGCTTCATGCGATGCAAGCCGTGGCGTCGACCTACCATCAGGTAATGAGATTCCCCTCGGCTATGGGGGAAATCGAAGAAATTTGGGGAGATCAAGTCATGTCAAAGCAGTGCTTCGTGGCGGTCAATGGGAGCCAGGCTGCCAAAGGATTTGTTCAAATGATAGAAGGACCGGAAGACCAGGGAGTTCTTGAGGATATGGGCACCAGGGCAGAGGACAAAGCCGTTAAGGAATTAGTGGAAGTGCAAATTGATACAAAGCATCCGGACAAGTTCTTCCTGCTCGGCCCCAGCCTTACTACCCGAGAAAGGACCGAAATGGTTGAGTTTTTGATGGCCAACATCGAGGTCTTCGCATGGTCGCCTTACGACATGCCCGGCCTTGATCCAAGTTTTATCTGTCATCACCTTAATGTCTTCCCCGGAGCAAAGCCAGTCATTCAGCGAACAAGGAGGTCAGCGCTGCATCACGCCGAGGTAGTTGTGGAGGAAGTAAAAAACTTGCTCGAGGCACGAGCAATTCAGGAAGTGCACTACCCTCGGTGGATTTCCAACACCGTAGTGGTGCCCAAAAAGAATGGGAGGTGGCGAGTTTGTGTCGATTACAAGACAGTCAACTGAGCTTGTCCGAAAGATAGCTTCCCTTTGCCCCGCATTGACCAGCTCGTGGACTTGATGGCTGGACATAATAGGCTCAGCTTCTTGGATGCCTATCGCGGCTACCATCAGATTGCCATGCATGGGCCCGACCGAGAGATCACCTCCTTCACGACTCCAAGGGGACTCTTCTGCTACCGAGTCATGCCTTTTAGTTTGAAGAACGCCGGGGCAACCTTTCAGAGAATGGTGACTAAGATGTTTGCTCCGTTGCTTGGCCGGACAATGGAGGCTTACATTGATGATATGGTGGTTAAAAGTCGGCATCAACCAGACCACTTGTCTGACTTGGCCGAGATGTTCGCCATTCTCAAAAAGCACAAGCTACGCTTGAATGCGTCTAAGTGCGCCTTTGGTGTGGGGTCCGGAAAATTTTTGGGATTCCTAGTCACGAACCGGGGCATCGAAGCAAACCCCACTCAGATCAGAGCCGTGCAGGAGTTGAAACAGCCCAGCTCGGCTAAGGACGTGCAGCATCTGGCCGGAATGGCCGCCGCGCTTAATCGATTTATAAGCCAATCATCAGATCACTGCCGCCTTTCTTTCAGGCATTGAAATCAAAGTTCTCGTGGGATGAAAAGTGTGACCGGGCTTTGGCCGAGCTCAAGGAATATCTGTCTTCTCCGCCACTATTGGTTACACCGAAGCCAGGCGAGGAACTCTATCTTTACCTTGCCGTCTCACAGCATGCAGTCAGTGCGGTGCTAGTCCGAGCTGAAGGAATTAAGCACCTCCCAATCTTCTACGTCAGTAAAACCTTGCTGCCGGCAGAGTCGAGATACTTGCCGTTGGAAAAGCTTGCGTTGGCATTGATGATGGCTTCAAGGAAGTTGGCGCACTATTTCCATGCCCATACCATCATCGTACTGACGGAGTTTTCCCTTAAGGCCTTGTTTGAACAGGCAGACTTCTCTGGCCGAATTCTCAAGTGGGCGGTCAAATTGGGTCAATTTGATGTTAAGTTCCAGCCGCGCACTGCTATAAAAGCCCAGACCTTGGCCGATTTCGTTGCGGAATTCTCACCTAGAACTCATCCGGTGTGCCCGGTCGACATTGCCGCGGTAGATGATGAGGTGAACGCAAGCACGACCGAGACACAACAACTTGGTGGAGTTGGCGACGCAGAATTTGCGCGCCCCTCCGGAACACCCTCAGTTTGTACAAATCCACCGCCTGGTGATGCGATGACGAAATTGGGTATCACCGACCAACCTGCTCTGTCCGGTACCGCATCACAAAGGGGGGAAGAAATGGAAGCACTCAGCACAGAGCCTGCGGCCGGCATAATACCGCAACCTGGAGATTCGCCTACGAACTTGGGCATTGTAGATCAACTTGCTGAGTCCGGTGCCGAATCACCAAGGGGGGCTGAAGTGGAACCAGTCAACACAGAACGTGCAGCCGAACAGCCGAACAACCGTGATCTCATCGACCTTCGAAACTCTCAGGACCCTTCAGAATGTTGGAAGCTCTTTGTGGGGGAGATGTGGAAACTTTTCGTTGATGGAGCGTCGAACCGTCACGGCGCCAGGCTAGGTATCGTTCTTATCTCGCCGGATGGCCTAACTATTGAACATTCTATCATTCTTGGTTTTCCAGCCTCCAATAACGAGGTTGAGTACGAGGCACTTCTGGCCGGACTCCAAAGCGCTCTTCAGATGAAGGCTTCCGAGCTAATGGTGTACAGTGATTCCCAGCTTGTGGTTAACCAAGTCGCTGGGATTTATGAAGCAAAAGATGACAAAATGGCAAAGTACCAAGCTCTGGTCAGGGAACACATCAAGCAATTTCAGGCAATCAGAGTTCAACAGATTGGCCGTGAAGAAAACAGCCGAGCAGATGAGTTGGCCGGTCTTGCTTCAATAGTTAATAGTACATCTCCTAACCCCCTGTTGATTGAATTCCTTCCACGGCCAAGTATTGAGGAAGCCGGGCAGACGGATGTGCTCTGCGCCGTGCTAGGTCCTTCTTGGATGGACCTTATAATCCTGTTTCTCAGAGACCGGACTCTACCAGCCGACAAGAAAGAAGCGCACAAAGTCTGGGTGAAGTCAGAACGGTTTTGGCTCTCTCCATCTGGAGTGTTGTATAAAAAGTCCTTCATCGGTCCCTATCTGAAGTGCGTGCACCCGAGTAGCGTAGAGGCCTTCTTGTACGAAATTCACGAAGGCATCTGTGGCAGTCATATAGGGGGCAGATCCCTGGCCTACCGAGCTATTTCGCAAGGCTACTGGTGGCCGTGCATGCAGGCCGACGCACAAAAATACGTTCGCAAGTGTGAAAAGTGCCAGAAATTCGCCCATCAGATCCATCAGCCGGCCAGGGAACTTCTTCCCCTCACTAGTCCTTGGCCCTTTGCAATGTGAGGGCTAGATATAGTCGGGCCGCTACCAACAGCACCAGGCAACCGGAAGTTCTTCATCGCGGCCACAGATTACTTCACCAAATGGGTTGAAGCTGAGCCCTTGGCAACAATCAAGGAGAAAGACGTGAAGCGGTTTATCTGGCAGAATGTGGTCATGCGGTTTGGCGTCCCCAAGATTTTAATCTCTGATAACGGCACCCAGTTTGACGGTCGCCTATTCAGAGGATTTTGTGAAGATCTAAAGATTGAATTCTACAACTCTACTCCGGCTTACTCGCAGTCCAACGGTCAAGCCGAGGCATCAAACAAGACCATCCTGGATGGGTTGAAGAAACGACTGGAGAAGGCAAAGGGAAAATGGGCTGAGGAACTACCCAGCGTCCTTTGGGCATACCGAATGACCCCGCGAAGATCTACCGGGGAAACTCCATTTGCTTTGGCTTATGGCATGGAGGCGGTCATATCTTTGGAAATTGGCATGCCTACCCTAAGAAGTGAAAGTTTTAAGCCCGAGCTGAACGCCGAGGCTATCGCCCTGGAACTAGACCTAGTGGAAGAGCGTCGGGAGAAGGCCCTCATCCACGTGGCCGCCTACCAACAAGAGCTCTCAAGGAAGTACAACAAAACGGTGCACCCCAGATCGTTCAAAGTAGGTGATTGGGTTTTGAGGAAAGTTATGGGCAATACCCTGGTGCCAGGTGAAGGCAAACTAGGGGCAAATTGGGAAGGACCCTACAAGATAACCGGTCTGGCGGGCAAGGGGGCATACCACTTGGAGGATCTGGATGGAAGAGGAATACCCCGGCCATGGAATGCGGCCAACCTCAAACTGTATTATTTCTAGCTTTTGCTTTCTTTTTGCACAAAGGAATTTTTTGCCTTACACTTCAAGATGTAATTCTTTTTGTCAATATATAGAAGTGTTTCTTCTTTGCTTTAGCATCTAGATTGTTATTTTGATGAAAAAACCGAGATGTTTACTCCGGTTGGAAGGGTTGATGTTTTGATCAACTCTCAGAATTAGACCGAGATGTTTACTCCGGTTTAAAGAGTTGATGTTTTGTTCAGCTTAAGTATTCTCAACCGAGATGTTTACTCCGGTTGAAGGGTTGATGTTTTGTTCAACTCTCAGAATTAGACCGAGATGTTTACTCCGGGTTAAAGAGTTGATGTTTTGTTCAGCTTAAGTATTCTCAACCAAGATGTTTACTCCGGTTGGAGGGTTGATGTTTTGTTCAAATCTCGGAATTAAACCGAGATGTTTATCCCGGTTGAAAGAGTTGATGTCTTGTTCAGCTTAGGTATTCTCAACCGAGATGGTGTACTCCGGTTGGAAGAGTTGATGTTTTGTTCAACTTAGTTATTTCCAACCGAGATGATTTATTCCGGTTGAAGACGTTAATGTTTTGTTCAGCTGTTACTCTCAACCGAGATGTGTATTCCGGTTGAAAAGTTGATGTTCTGTTCACTTATGAAGCGTGAGCAGAGCTGTCTTTTTCGGTTGTGTGAATTACTTAATGTGGTTTGTATAGCCGAGGTGTTTTGTTCGGCTGAAGTTGTGAGACATGTACACCGCTCAAACACTTGATGAAATTGGAAATTTTCATTGATAGAAAGTAAATACAAAAGATGGGGAACTTAGCCCGATTACATTTGCAGACAAACAAAAAAAATGGGGAGAACACAAAACTAAGCTAAGGGGGAGAGGCTTGGGAATTCCTCATCAGCTTCCAAGTTGACCGTTGCTGTCTGGTCCTGGACGTCGGTCCCAGTCTGGTCGGGTTGCTCCTGCTCGGTTTGGTCATCTCCCTCAGCATCTGTCTCGGCCTCTTCTTCGAGACCTTCCTCGGCCTCAGCCTGCAACGCGCTGAAGACGTCGTTGGCATACGGCACGAGATAGGTCGGTAAGAAGGCAGGTGGCGGAGTGGCAAACACGTCGGTATCTGGACCTTGACCGAGATGTTCGCAGGCAGCCTTCCAGCCGGCTTTGAAGTAAATGTCCTGAGTCGCGAAGACTTGCTTCTTATAGTTATCCTCGGCGTCGTTGAAGCCGGCGTTGTTAGTATCTTGGCAGTCTTTCTTCCGGGATTTCTTGAGCTCATCAAGCTCGGCCTGGAGCTCGTTCCTCTTCTTCTCGACCTCGCCAAGCTGACCGAGCAACCTATTGTTGTCAGCATTGGCGATTTCAAGCGAGGACTTTGCTCGGCTGAGCTCGATTTGGAGGCTTTGGACTTGGCTGGCGGTGTCGCTCGCCTTTTGCCGAAGTCTGTGGATGCGCTCCATGACCAAGTGCTGCTTTTGGATGGCCTGCAAAAAGAGAATTCGATCAGAGAAGAAACCGTGCAAACACTTGTGAAAATTTGAGTAGAAGATTGAGATTCTTACCTTGGTCATGGACTCCACGGCTGATTTCACCAGCCGGGTGTCAGGAACGTGGTCGCTGCCAACCACGTCGCTCGGCAGTAGCAGCGCCTTTGAGAGGTCGAAGGCAAGCAGGTGCTCCTTGTCGCCTTTGACCAAAGCATTTGCCGGGATCTCTTTGCCCCGGTGCTTCAGCTGCGGCCGCCATGCTGGAATGGGGTCAACCGTGTCAGCAGGTTGCTCGGTTATTAGCTCGGCAACTAGCTCGGCAGATGGATCTACGCGAGGTCGTTTGCCAGCCCGACAGGTTTCCTATCTGGTTTGCCCGGCGGCTGGAGATGCCAAAGCAACCACGGGGCCACTGGATTGGCCGGCAGCTGGGGAACGTGTGGCGATGCTCGGTATCTCGGCTGAGGTGGCTGTGAGCAAATTTTTGATGCGGCTTCTTTTTGCCATCTCCTCGGCTTCTGTCAACCGAATTAGTGGGACGTCAGGCAAAGTTGGGTCTGGAGGAGGTGATGGAGCACGGAGAAAGTCTGTTACTTTACTCCGGCGTGGAGCTGAATATCTGTAAGTAGGGATGTAGCCGAGCAACTCGTTACAATCCCGATGGTTGTAGCGGAGCACGGTCCTGATGGCTTCAACGTTGGGGAACTGGTAGTTGGCTTGCAGGGCTTGAATTGCTGCAAAAGAAACAAAAAAAATGGTTAAGTACAGAATAATAAAGGAAGCCAATTGACCGAGCAAGGTAGCACGGCTTACATGTGGAACCGAAGTTCTTACTTATGAACCAGCCCGGTACCTCGGCTGTTTCATAATTGCCTAACACCCAGAAGAAATCATCATCGTGCAAGTCCTTGTCTGGTGTGCCGGTCACTATTTTGTCTTTGCCCGGCCTTATCTTAAGGTAATAAGCGAGGCCATCGCCGATGTGCCCAAGTGTGTATTGCCGCTGTTCTCGGCTAAACCTAAGTTTGTGCCTAGCCTGTTGTTTAGCTCTTGCACGCCGTTTATTATGCGGTAGGTGTTGGTTGACACTTGTGTGGGTGCTAGCCCAGTGCGGCGCAGGAACTCCGTGATCAGTGGGTTGAGCGGGAAGTGGAGGCCTCCTTCGACGATAGACAGCACGGTGAAGGAACACTGTTCTCTGCCCCAAGGCGTTGTTTCAATTTTTGCAAGTTCAAGGTGGACGTCGGCCGAGATACCGTACTCCTCCCTGAAAGCGGCCAGAGCAGCCGGAGTATCGACCAAGAAGCGGAATTTCCCCATTTACGACCGGCCAAAGTTAGCTCGGTTGAGGGGTTTAGCACTGTGGTAATGGTGGCAGCTCGGTCCTTAAGAGCCTTGGTAATGGTCAATGGTCCCCTTGGACTCTGCAGGAAAAGGATGGCAAGGGTAAGAGGGAGCGCGGTCACGCTAAACGAGCTCAACTTTAGCCCGGTCATGGATTGTGCCAAACCACCTCGGTCAAAAAGGCTAACCAAGGAGCTCGGTCACCCAAACAGACCAGTTGTTAGCACGGTCGAGCAGCCAAGTCCTTTGCTTATCTCGGTTTTTACTAAGGTTGCAGCAAACAGTTTATGTGCTCAGTCAGATTGAATTTTTAAATCAAACGAAGATCTGGAGCCCGGTCAGCCCCAGATCTTCAGTGTTCTTCAAGAAAGATGAAGAACAGTTTGAAGAACAACGAAGAAACTAAGGGGCATTGAAGGTTTTGGGTGGGGAAGGCCCTAAAACCTACGGATTTGGTGCCATAGAGGAAGAAATATCAAATGAAAATAGTAATAACAAGGGTTGGAGGACTTACCAATGAAAGGCAGGGCCTGCTTCTTCGAACACAAACACAGAGGATGGCTGGGAGGAGGTCTGGTGGAGGATGCTTGAGCTCTGAAACGTCGAAAGCTTGAGAGGCAGTAGGGACGAAATAAGGGAAAAGGGGCATGTTTGTATAGGCAGAAAAACCGCCCAAATTCAAATTTTGTAAGACGGCTGGGTTGGCTGCTCGAGGACCAATGGAAGCTTGCCACGCGTCCCCGTTGACGGCTGCGTCAGAATTAAAGAGACAGAAAGGTCAGATGAGGCGTCGACTGGGCAAGTCAAGAGACAGGTCAAATGAGGCGTCGACCGAGCAAGCCGAAGAGACAGGAATGTCAGACTGGGCAAGTTTGAAGACAGGCATGTCAATTGGCCCGGTTGCCGATTAGTAAATTGAGGACCGGGGAGCTACTACCCCCGGTCAGAGTAGGTAATCCTGGTCACGCTTCAACGGACAGAATTAAGGGGCAATTGAGAGGAAGATTAACGATCTGAGATTGGGCCGTGGAATTAGCCGGACAGATTGGGCCAGACGAGGTTGGGCCGAGGTATTTGGCTCCGATATTGGGCCGTGGTCTTGCTCGGTAATGACAAAGGCCTTGTGGAACCGAGCTACCTGATTTCGTTGGCACGGAGGCCGGTCAGGTTAGGGTTCAGTCAAACAAGGGTTCCACAATTCGGTTGTAATACACGCGCCCTCAGCCGGGCATGACCAAGGTGATCAATCTCCAACTCGGCTTCGCCGGAATGCAGTAGAGCACGGCTAGAAATGAGCCCGGTTGGAGGAGCACTACGACATCAAGTGCACTTGGGCTTGAAGTGCAGTATGGCCATTGATAGCCGAGATAATGTTGCCCGGCTGCCGAGCTCCCAGTAGAGTGGGCTGGCAGTTAGGTTAGGTGATGCTCAGCATGACTTGTGCTGACAGATGGGATAGCAGAGCCACGTGTCGAGAGATCACTGGGAGTAGATTTGGGGCGCAGAGGGCATTTAAGCATGTCCGCGCCCCCCATACGGGACAGACAAACATTTTTGTAAGAAATACTTACACTCAAACACTCTCTCCTTTTTCTCTCTCTATCCCAAGGTGTGTGCTAACTTGATCGTTGGAGGGGTTTTCCGGCCACACACCGCCGGGTAGCTCACCGCCGTTGTGCTCGCAGGTGATCGGATAGAAACGGAGCTTGGAAGAAAGGAGTACGGGCTTGCCTGAATATTTGCTCCCCGTACACATACAAACATGTATTATGGGTTGAAAGTGAAAAAAAAAACAGTAGAAAAGAGTATTTATGAAAGAGAATTCACCCCACTCCTTTGGTGATTTTTTAGTTTATATATATAGTCAATGATTTACAATCAATAAGGGAGTTATTACAACTTTACAGGCTGAAATTGTGCACAAAAAAAAAATAGAATAAGATCACAACTATTATGGCAAATGAAAAATGCTTCCCACCCCCAGTTTTCCCGACCCCCAGTGACCCCCAGCTGAGGTGGCACTCACGTGATTGTCACGTGACTGTAAAGACCCAAACACAGGTTCACATTTCATTTTCGACTCCTGCACCTTCTTACACACCTTATCACCAGTCATCGATTCCATCATCTCCTTCACCACATCCAAACACCTCTCCTGATCACTCATCGCTCCGCCGATCTACTTCTTCATCTTCTCGATCCTCTCGTCCGTCAACACCGCTTCTCCGGCTACAACCTTTTTCATCAACGACGCTGATCTGTTGAGTTGACTCAATTCTCGACTCGGTGGATTTTGAAATTAGGGCTTTGGGAAGAGAATAAGAGAGATTAGCGAGATCGATGATTACGAATCGGAGAGAGAGAGAGTGAAGATGAATTGTGGATCGATTGGGGTGAAATCGTTTTCATCGTCGATGTTGGTGGTGGTGGTGAGGGCCGAAGAGGATATGGTGGTGAAGCATGAGTGAGGGTGGTGAAGCATGAGTGAGGGTGGTGAGTTACGGAACAGACGACTCGGATTGACTCGGCCGAGTGGGTGGAGAACCATGGATAGTTGATTGGTATGGTGGTGTACTCGTGAACCAAAAGAGCTCCGATGATTGTTCTGATGATTGTTCTCAGATTACTTTGATTAACATTTTTTTTTTCTATCCATCTCAATTAAATTTCTTTTTAAATCTGATGATTGTGCTATGTGCATTTAAATCTCTTTTTATTAGGAACTTAAAGTAAAACTTGATGAGGGTTGGGGCTAGAGTTGACATGGGAGATGAGCTATAGAGAGAGAGAGTTGTTGCAGAGAGGGTCATCTGAGAGAAAGATGATTTTCCTTTCTTTCTTTTTTTTTTTTTTCCAGCTGTGTTTACACATCAGCTGCCACCTCATCACCACGTCACTGGGTGTCGCCACGTCACTGGGTGTAAGTAGCGGGATTGTATGGCAAATAATCTACAATGGAATCTCATTTGATTATGTAATGATTCATCCAATTTCCTTGACTGAATTATTGACTTGAATGGGTGGTCTGCTGATTTTTTTGAGCTAAACATTTATCACCATCAGAGAGCCCTTCTTTTTCTTTTTCTTTTTCTTTTTCTTTTTTGTGGAAATAAGCATAATTGGTTCAGCAATTGGTCATCTTGGAAAATAAGAATAGTACAAAATATGATTGAAAACAAGTTGAGTTTTTATTTTTATTATTTTAATAATAAGAATCTATAATATATTTTTCTTAGAAAAAAGGTAAAAATGTTAAAATAATAAATTTTCAATGGTAAATATTTTTTTTAAATATCTCAAATTTACATAAGTTAATTTCATCTTAAACTTTTTAAAATAAATTTAACACAATTTTGAAAGTTTTGGTGGAAATACTCACAAGTTTGAATAAGTTTTGATTGGATAATGGAAATTGTTTTGTACGGAACATTTGTTGAAACAAAGAAAAACATGGCACACCTCATCGTGCAAAAAGAATAATGTTTCAGAGCTCGAATTCTTTCCCCTCGAATCCCCCTAATGCCCAAAACGACGTCGTTTTGGGCATTAGGTTTTTTTTTTTTTTTTTTCCTTCGTCTTCTTCATGCAGCTCTGGACAGGGAGAGGGAGAGGGAGAGAAAGAGAGAGGGATATGGAGAGGCAGGTCGCAGTTCGTCGCCGTCGCAGGGAAGAGCTCGTCGCCGGGATGTCGCAGCTCGTTGTCGCAGCCCCGCCCCTGGCAGCCCCCGCCTCCGCCTCCACCCCGATTTATTTGGCCCCCTCCAGTCCTTCGCCGCCGTCTGCCTCTGCTTCTTCTTCTTCCCTTCTTCCCTTTGTCTGCTTCTTCTTCCCTTCTTCCTCTGATTGAACCAAAAAAAAAAAAAAATTCAAAAATACGAAACGACGTCGTTTCTCGTTTCGGGGGATTAGGGGGGACGCCCTTTCGAGCTACGTAGCACGGCCCGTGCAAAAAATAGCCTTCGTTTGACAATTTGACTTGAGTTGGGTTGGGTTTTGAATTATTTTAGACATAAAAAGATAAAATATTCTCTCTCCCATTGTGGTTTAAGGTTTTTGAACGTCTCAAACAATTATTACTGTCTTAAAACTTTTTTTTTTTTTTTTTTTTTGAGGAATTCATTTTTTTATAATATAATTATTATATTTTAAAAATAATAACTTTTTAAAATTAATTTTTGATAATACAATTATTACACTTCAAAAAGATGTTAATAAATTTTAAAAAAAGAACAAAATTTAAAAATTTATGTTATTTTAGTTCTTTATTTTTTAAAAAGGATTAATATTTTGAGATAATAAAAAAATAAAATAAGACACTAATATTTTGAAATAAAGAGAATAAAACAAGTCTTATTTAAAAAATGTTATTTATAGTTTGGAAATTTATTTATTTTTTTTATATAGATCTTAAGTGATAGTTTAAGGCCTCGTTTGAAAATAAATTATTTTAATAACTTTTTAATTTTTTATAAAAAAATATATAAAAAAATAAAAAATATAATATAATAATTTTTTTAACTTTTTAACTAAAATATATAATTAACAAACCTGGAACAAGCCACTAATAATTGAATCACCCCTATTGAATAATTTTAGAGCCATGTCAATCTTAGAATATTCAAGCGACCAATAGTAAAAGAGACGATGGCTTGACTTATGGTGATGGCGGCAACCAACGACCCACCGTCTATTTCTTTTTACGGTCGTGCTAGGGAGCTCGAAAATGAGCTCCCCGAATCCCCCTAAATTTTTTTTTTTTTGTTTCAGAAGCAGAAAATCAGAAGGAAGAAGGAGAAGAGAAGGAAGGAGGAATGAGGAGGAGGAGGAGAGGAACTGGAGGGGGCCATAATCACAGGGGAGGAGGAGGCGGAGGCGGGGCTGGGCAGAGGCGGGGCTGCGACGGGCGGCGATCGGGCTGGGCTGGACGACGACGGGGACGACGAGCTGCGACATCCCGGCGACGAGCTCTTCTCTGTGACGGCGACGAGCTGCGACCTGCCTCTCCCTCTCTCTTTCTCTCCCTCTCCTCCCTCTCCCTCTCCCTCTCCCTCTCCCTGTCTCAGAGCTGCATGAAGAAGACAAAGGAAAAAGAAAATGCCCAAAAACGACGTCGTTTTGGGCATTAGAGGGATTAGGGGGAAGAGTTTCGAGCTCTCAAATATTATTCTTCTTTTTATCCATTCAAAAATTCTCATTGAACAAATTAAAATTAGGAGATATTTAAAATGATCTAAATATATATATATATATCTTTTAAATTTTTATAAAAAAAATATATAGAAAAATACAGAGATAATATGATTCAAATAAATACATTTATCTAAATAAGGGCACTTATGCAGTCCATGCCAAATAGTTCATATATAAAAGGATAAAATTGTCTATAAATATAACAAATACTATTTGGGAAGGGGGTTGGATTAAAATAGTCTACTAAAAGACAAAATAAGTTCAAATAGCCAATAAAATAAATTATCACATTCAACTTATAATCATTTTATTTTTTTTCTCAAAACCATCAAATCAACTACAAAAAAAGCCAACCGACTTCCCAAACATAATTTTTTTAACCAAGTTAAAATAGTTAAAAAGACAAATAGTCAACCTCCCAAATAGGGTCAAAATGTATTATCAGAATGTATTATCAAATTCTTAGAAACAATAGAAGCTTTGTTTGGTTTGTATTTTTGAAACAATTTTGAAAAATAATTTTTTCAAAAAGTTTGTAAAATTTGAAAATTTGTTTTGTTATATATTTTGAAAATAGTTTAAGTTTTAGAGTTCAGGATGATCTCTTTTTTTTTTCGAATAGATGAATGTGGGAGAAAAAATGATTGATTGATGTATAAGATGTGAGAGAATACAAGAGAAGAGAGAATAAACGATTAATTGATGGGTAAGAGAGAAAAAAATAATTTTAAATTTTTTTTTCCTAAAATTTTTAACCAAACAAATTTTTAAAATTTTTCCTCAAAAATTATCTCTCAATAGAGACAAACCAAGGCCGAAATATTTTAAATATACTTCAAAAAATTTAATGAGTACTCCAATTTTTATTTATTTTTATTTTAATATAATTTTACCTCTGAAGCAAATTACCAAAATAACCAAACCTTGACCCTAGTCCCAACCGTCCTCTTTCCAGCACCAACAAGGCTTTGGTTAGCCATTTCCATCTCTTGTCAATTCTTTTGCTTCTTCTCCCCCGCCACCACTACATCCGGATGCTCTTCCCCAACTCTTATTGCCACTCTAGCCCCCTTTCTAACATCTCTTCCTCACCCCCAACAACTTTTTTTGCACTCTTCTTTTTCTATATTCAAATTTTATTCGGATAATCAATGCCAAACAAACTAAATCACATTCGACTTTAATAGTCTGAACAACTTAATATAATTCGGATATCAAATGCCGAATAATTATAAAGATTAAACTTATAATTTTATCCATTAAAAATTATAAAAATGCCATTTTTTTTTCACTTGTTTGATAATTGACATTTTTGTAATTTTTTTGGTTTTTTTACGAATAAACTTGTAAAAAGTAGAGCGAATGATTTTTGGACTGACTTTTTGACGAAGTTTTGAAACAAGGCCTAAGTTCAATTTCTATGATACATCTAATTTCTAAATAAATTTTAAGATAAATTATAAATATATTTTTTGAGATTTGCTTAAAATACGAATAGTCTTTTGTAGTTTTGAAAATTAAAAATGTCCCATTGTCAGAATTTTTTATTTAATACGATAAATAGAAAAATAAAATTCCTCATTATTCTTCTAAATAATAATAAAATTACCTAAATTATTAATTGAAATATATTTTTAACATCATTACAAATTGTTAATCGAGTTGACATAAAAGAATATAATCATAATATAATTTTAAAAATTTTAAAGAATAATTCGTATTTTAAAAAAACTCAAAAATGTAATATTAATTTACCCTAAATTTTATGACAAACTTTCTAAGACTGTATAATTTCTGATCAGTATTTACTTGGGACTTCTTTTTTCCATATGGTGCCCACTTGGTGTGTGAAAACACAATTGACTTGTCTCAATATGTAAACTTTGTCAATTAATTTGAGTCAACACAATCTTCAGGTCATAGTTGTACTGTGGTGTTTTGAGAAGTTAGTAAAAAATTATTATTATTATTATTATTTTTTTTTTATACTTTTTTGGCTTTTTTGTGTTAAACAAGCTGACTTTTTTGTAACTTTTTTTCTGCGTAAAAAAGCTGAAAAGTTAGATTTTTTAGCTTCTTCTCAAATTGTTCCTATGTGGTGTTTTAGAAAGTTGGTAAAAAGTTAACTTTTTGACTTTTTTTTGTGACTTTTTAAACTTTTTTTTTGGTTAAAAAAGTAGAGAAGTGATGTGATCTAAAAAAGTCAAAAAGTTAAAAAATTATCTTTTTACCAACTTACCAAAACGTCCCTATATGATATGTCACCATTCAGCTCACAAGAAGTATTGACTAAGAAAGTTCAAAACCACCTAAGATAATTCAGTTGACTTGTATTTTATTAATCCAAACTCATGATTATGAAATTTTAATATTGATATATTCAGAAAATACTATAAGAATGATATGACAATACTATTTTAGGTAACTTATATTGACCACCTTTGAGGTTTTTAAAAAATACAATAAACTCCACAAGTTTTTTATATATCTATCTCTTTTAATAAGACTAAAATAACCAAAAATAATACTGACGTGTGTAAATATAGAGATAAATAAGGCAAAATATATATTTCAGTGTAAAAAAAGATGACATCATCATTTCTCATCCAAACGACTAATGAATTTATGATGACAAAGGAACAAAGTGTTATTTGAATTAAAACATTAAGAGCACCCAACGTAATTATATCAAACTTGTGGAGCTTAATGTACTTTTTTAAACTCTAAGTGAGGTTAGGTAATTTACCCTACTATTTTTGTAAAAAAAATGATCTTTGTGGATATTTCGTTTTAGAGTGAAAATTTAACATTTTTATTTTTAACCGAAAAATATTCACGTTGAGCCAAATCAATTTATATACAAAATTTTGTATTAATTGTTTGTTGGTACATCATAATGCCTTATTAGAAAGTCCAGTGTTTAAAAAGTTTTGAAGTAATATATGGTATTGTTTGCAAATGTCATATTTGTTTGGATGGATTGAACTAGATGGATAATTTTTGAGTGTATAAGGCCTTTTACTTTCATGTTTTTGTGACTTAAGTTATACATTTTTGTGAGAATTTACAACACGTTTTATGGATTAACTTACGCGAATTAGTGTTAAGTTGCGTAATTTTGTGAGGTGTAAAATTAAGTAATTTTATGAGGTGATTTACGTATATTTGTGAAAACTTATATCAACTTGTGATTTCTCAAATTTTTATAGATTAACTTACGTGAATTTGTGTTTAGATTATATGATTTTGTGAGGTAACTTGAGTATGTTTGTGAGAATTTACGCCAAATTGTGAAATCCCAATTTTTTATGGGTTAATTTATGCGAATTTGTGTTTAAATTATGCGTGTTAATCATATTATTTAATTTTGATGATGTCTAAAATATTATTTGCAAAATATTTGATTTTTTAATATATATATTATTTGACACAAAATATTATCTGTTTAAAATATATATATTTGTTAAATATTATTTAAATAAAAATATTTTTTCAAAACTCTACTATTCACTTTTTGAAAAATTAGGCTGATCACTATTTACTTTTTGACAAAATTAAAATTGATTAATTATATTATTTTGACGAAATTGATTGATTGATTGGTCGTATTATCTTGACAAATGTGATATTGACGAGTTGTCTTCTTTTGACAAAAGTGATATATCCAAATGTAATGGTAGGTTATGTTTAGTTGAAGATTTCTACAAAAATTTAAAAAAAGATATATATGATCAAATCTATTATAGATATTACTTAAACGGATTTTACTATATATGCAAATATTTGATTAGAATATTATATAGAATGCATATAATATAAATAGAATACATCACGTAAGCAATTAAACTTTTTACACTACATTGATTATATCATATCACACTACACTACATTGATTATATATATATATATTATAATAAAACAAGATAGAGCAAATCATTTGCTTATTTCAAAGTTGTGAACTTTGTATTAAATTGTCTACAAAAACGGTGGATCCATGTTTGAAAAAAAAAAAACAAAAAAATGAAAAGAAAAAATTAGTCTTACTTTTATCTTTTTAATTATTAACATTTGCTAACTATTTTAAATCAAGAAGCGTACTTATGTAAGCCATGACGTCAGCAGCGTGTTTATGTAAGCCATGATATCAGCAGCGTGCTTATGTAAGCAATGAGCGTTCAATGGGTATATTTTTGTGTATAAATAGAAGTGTTGTGTGTGGAGAAAAATGAAGAACTTGAAGAGAAAAATTCCCGTGTGCTCTAAAATTCTGAGTATATTGTATTCTGCTCTTTCGCTTTCAAATCTAAGTGTAGCCATTGTTCTTACACTTTCATATCTACTCTTTGTGAGAGAATTATTGTAAAAGAGAGTTTAAGTACCACTTATTTTTATTCATTATTTTTGTGAGAGATTTTGTAAGGGTGAGACATTTATTGTTGAGTGAAGCTCAATAGATAAGAGTAAGTCCTATGCCAAATCCACAAGCTTGGTAGTGTATTTATTCAATTGATAGTAAAAAAATTCTCAAGGAGGTTCCTTGGGGAGTGGACGTAGGCCTGACATGCCGAACCATTATAAAATCTCAGTGTTTAATTTTCTATCCCTATCTCTCTTACTTTTATATTGATAATCATTATTATTATTTTTTTTTGTTAAAATTCTGAATATTGTGTTAATTTTGATATTGTAAATTTTTTTAATAATCCAATTTACCCCCTTCCTGGGTTACCTACCTGGGATAACAATGCGATTTTATGAAATAACTTACGTTTATTTGTGAGAACTTACGCAAATTACATATGCCCAAGGCCGGCTTTGGCCCAAAGCCAGCAAAACCATCACTTTGGACCCCAGAAATTGATTAAAAAAAAGACCCCAAGATATTTTTAGCTATTGTACTAGTTCATAAAAGAAATCTACTTAAAATTAAAAGGCTTCAACAAAATTTGATGAAAATTCAAAACTAACAATTGGTTAATGTGATGAATTATTTAAAACTAATAAATGATTGTTGTTATTCTAAAAAAATTGAAAAGCCTATTGATTTGATGAATTATTTGAAATTAATGGATGATTGTTTTCTAAATTTATAAATTGTGTTCAAAATACGATTAATTATGCTAGTTATAATTGTTTCTAGAGAGAAAAAAAGCAAATTTAAAATATCTTACCTATGTCACAATAAGGATTAAATGGATTAGTAATTGTAGCCATTGAAAAATATTTAGTTGATAAGTTGAATTATGCAAGTTTGATTAGCAATTTTGCAACTTAAAATGTGAGAATTGTGGTGTTTAAGCGATATTTTATTATAATTTGTGTACTTTTTATTTAATACTTGAGTTTAGATTATTTTGGTTATTTGTCTTATTGTAAACTGTTATATATTTAAGTAATTTTATTGTTAAAAAAAAAATTAGTGGGTAATCTTTTGATTACAATTATTATTTTTTTAAACATATAAACAATCCTTTATCCGGAGGTCATTTTGGGACCCAAAAATGTCAGAGCCGGCCCTACATATGCCCTTGCATATGGTGTGCAACCCTTAAGGGGTTGGGCATCCAAACATTTCTCCAATTAGATATAATTAGGCATTTATTGGACTATTAGTTTTAGGATTATCAATTCCTTTATCACATCCCAATATTTGGATAGGCATAGAATTATGGGGAGAGGGACTAACAAATTTTATCAATTTTGTAATTTAACTAACCATTCTGTTTCTCCCTAGTCAAACATCAAATTATGTAGTTTATTAGATTATTAATTCAATCTCAAAGTCCTATTTGTATAAGCAAACATGCCAGTAATGCTCTCAACCAATAACATAACAGAAAATTGTAAGAGTATTCTATAATTTCTCATTTATTGGGAGCACCCGACAAAAAATAACATGATACTTCAAAACAAATAATTATTTAATAATTTTAGAATGCCATACCACAATAATTAGCAAGTGTTCCAAATTAATCATATTTCAAAAAAATTTATAGATGTTTCATGATTACTCATTTTTATTAAGTAATTGAGGAAAAAAAAAGATATCCATTTTAACATATATTGCAAATTTTCAATTACTAAAAATATTACCTAAAAACACTGTCGCATAATTCTTTGATCCTCTGACAAAAATTTTACCTTGGAAACTACCTCATAATTCTCCTTTATCAAACCGACCCTCTCATGTTATATATCCAAAAAATGAAATGAAGGACGAAGCTTCATAGAAAGCCCAAAAACTATCAGAGAGAAAGACAGACAAAGTAACAAAGCTAAAAACAATTTCATCATCGAAAAATTATTACATAGATCGTTCCATACCGTGGTATGTCGTTATAAGCATTACATAGCCTAATTAAAATTTTGGTAAATTACACTTACACCCCTTAAGATTTAGATTTAATATATATCACCTCCTAATGTTTGGAAAATTACACTAATCCCCTTGTCATTGTAATTATTTAGACGGAATGAAGATATTGAACTCATGCACTCTCTTTTTTCACTTTGCTTTACTTTTTCTCTTTTTTTTCCTTTTTCCTTTACTTTTTTTTTTAAAAATGTAATTTCCTCTGTTTTTCTACTATGAGTTGTTACCTTTTATATAAGTAAGAAATTTGTGAAATGAGACTATTAACTACAGAGGTAAGAATATAATTTCCAAAACGTCAAAGAGTGAATAGTAATTGAACCAAATCTCAAGGGTCGTCAATATAATTTATCCTAAAAATTTTAAAATATAGAATAATTCCTTCTCATCATCAATTTGATCAAAACTACCGCACCAATATGTACAAGTGATCCATATCATCGTCTACATCATTTCAATACAAACCCGTGTATATAATCATCTCAAAACCTTTAAAAAATAAAAAAAATCACAAAACTAAATTTTATTTTATATAAACTATTCAACCAAGTGTCCAAAATCAAACTTGGCATTGCAGCATTGAACAGCACTCACCACCTCTTGAAACGCCGCCACGCTACAAGGAACCACCAACCCATCTCTCTGCTCGAACCCAAACTCATCATAAGCTTTCTCTAACAGCATCTTGAACAGAGGATGAGAGAGAAACCCTGTCGGCACCACGAACCGCCACCTCTCCTCCCCCACGTAGACTGCAAAATGCCCAGTTGGTGTCCCCGGCGACGCCGTCTGCGGCGGCGATGATGATCCTTCTTCTTCGTGGTCTTCGCATTTGGTTTGGAGAAGACATTCTTTTTGGGATGGATTTGGGTTGCCGCGTACTTTCAATTTCTTTGCTAGTTTCTTGACTGAACTTATTTTCTTTCCTAGCATTTTTGGAGAGAGAGAGAGAGAGGGAGAGGGTGGAGGGGGACTAATGGCTTGCGGGGGGGAGGTGAGTGGGGTGGATTTGTGAATTGTGGGTTTAAGAGGAGGAATGTCTCAAATATTTGATAGGACACCCTTTTTACTTTTAAAATAATGAAGAGAATTTATGATTGGGCATGAATCTTTTGTCATTTTAGGGAATATTTGGAATATATATATTTTATGGGTTATATTATATTTTTATTTTTGTGCACATTTTTTTAAAAAAAATTTAAAAAATAGGTGTTTTGGGTATAGAGTAAAAGTCAATATTTTGACTTTTTTAGCCTTTTCAGTCAAAAAAATCGCAAAAAACTAGCTTTTTTAGCACGAAAAGGCCAAAAAGTTATAAAAAAATTAAAAAGTCAACTTTTTACTAACTTCCTAAAACACCACTTATTTAAATCATTTCAAACAATTCCTAAATTTATATTTGTTTTGTTTTAATGCAATTCCAATAATACATATGATTTTCCTGTAGAATTTAAGATTGAAATGATATAATAATAACATAAAAAATAATATTCAAGTTTATTTTTAAACACATTTTCTAGATCTAATAATGTGCAAGTGAGATGATTGATTAGAGAGAAAGATACTTTAAATATTCTTATAAATTGTCACATTATTAGATTTGAAAAGTGTGTCTAATTTTTAAACTAAAGTAACATTATCCCTAATTACATTTTTCAATTGAGTTTAAATCATCCGTTCCATTTTATGCATCATTTTGTATCCAGCAGTTCTACATACCTTTTTTTTTGGGGGGGAGGGGGGGGAGAGAAATTAAAAAACTACCTAGAATTTAAAATCTAAGGTTAAGAATCATTCATGAAATGGCTCCGCAACTAGAAGATTAAATCTACGTCTTATGTAATGGAATTCTAAGTAGATAGATTTTATATTTTCTTGAAATTTATTGATTCATAAGGTTAGTTTGGTTGATATAAACAACCTTATAAACTAATAAAATATAAGAAAATAAAGAATAAGACATAAAGGGTGCATGTGATTTTGATTTATTGTGATTATAAATTATAGTAACAAATATATTAACTTACAATAAATAGATATAAATAAGACATTTTTCTATATAGAGTTTTTGTATGTAAATTTTGTATATATAACATGGCCATGTCAAAATTATCCCATGATTCAATCAGCAATAGTGCATCAAAACAAAGGAAAAAAAATTTTGGTGACAAAATCCCTAGTTCTATGATTGTGGTGGTTTCCATTGTCTTTTTTTTAGATGGGTTTTAATTGTCTTTAGGAATTGTCTTCATGTTATTTTGACTTATCAATAGTTTATAAGAGCAATAAGAAATGATTTTAATAATCCTTAAAACATTGACAATATAGCCTACATTAGGCGGCTTCACTTACCAAATGATAAGGCTGCCCACTTAATTTGTTGGTTATACAAAAGGAATATTAGATATATACCTAGAGTGGTGCTTTATTTAATGGATGGCCAATATCTAAAGTTGCTATTATATGTATCAAAATAAATTAACAAAAATAAATAAAGAAATAAAAATAAGGATTGCTTATAATGATGAAATGCCACTCAATTATAGCTTACTCTATAAATGTCTCTTCTTCACTATTATGCAAAATGTAAAGTATTGGCTAATTATCTTCTAATATAAAATATTTCAATCTATAAAATTTTTAAAGAAGGTATGGAGTTACTCTATAAATGTCACTTCTTCACTATTATGCAAAATGTAAAGTATTGGCTAATTATCTTTTAATATAAAATATTTAAATATTATAATTATAATATTTCAATCAATTTTTAAGTAAAAACATTTAAAATAAAAACAGACCGAATTTTATAATTTTTTTCTTACTATCAACCTACTATATAAGTAAAAAAGAAGATTTAAATGATGGATTAACGTGAAGAAAGTGGGAAACATGTAGGGTTTATCATGTAATTTACCTCTAGGATAAATTGTCAACTTTTGTATGTAACCCATAGCGTGCGTGGAGGGAAGTAGAACGTTGAAAAGTTTCCGTGATCAATTAATTCCAATGAGTTTGATTATGTGATTTGCTTTTGTACAAATAGAAAGACTACAAAGAATTAAGAGATATAGAAATCAAACACAAAAATTCTATAAAAAAAATCTCTTTCTTCTTCTTTTTTCTTTATTTTTTTTTTAAAAAATATGAGTGCAACTGTTTAAAAATTAGAGTACCTCATGTAATTCCCCCGAACTAAATTCAACATTCTCAAATTTTTTGGAAAGCCTACTTTGTATAAGGGTTGTTTTATCAAAATTTAATGTCCCATGTAATACTCTCAAAAAACGTAAATTTTTTTTTTTGAACGCCTCAAAAACTTAATTTGAACACCAATTAAAAATCTATTGATAACCATATGTTAAAAAATACCTTACGGCAAACAAAAAATATAATCTACTCTTCTTTTTTTTTTTTTTTTTTTCTCTAATTAGAAGTATAGTCTATTTGATTGGTGTGAAATCATGTTCAACAAAACATTTTTGGGTAAAAAGTAGCGAAATTTTGTTAGAGTAAATAGATTGTTTTTCTTATAATTAATTATTTAAATAACTTGTGAAGCTTTACAAGCTTAAATATATTGAATAATATTCAAATAATTATATAGGCATATGAGGGTGAGTAGCATATCTAAATTGAGACTAGTTTTTTTTTTTTTAGTTTTTTATTACATTAATTGGCCTATATTATGTATTATTTTATTAAATATTTAATCTATTAAAACTTGACCTGACCCGCCATTTCTTTGACAAAATTTGCCACGTACCTTTTTTTTTTTTGACTCGTTATTAGAGGAAATTGTCTTAGCCCAGTATATGAACGAATAAGATTTTTTTAAAATAAAACCTACCAAATATTTTTATAAAATTTTAATTCATTCATACATATATATATATATATATATTGTGTTTAATTTTTATATTGATCAAGAAATTTGAAAAGTAGCAAGTAAGGAGGCATTGTCATCATATGTAGAGAGAGAATGTGAAAATGGAATAATTTAACATCAGAATGGCTCCATCCACAGGAGGACATGGCTCTTTGGGGGAGCAAGGATCCCCTCCTTGCATTATTTCCTACTTGCAGCGCCATTGGGCCTATTTTTAGGCTCAATTTTGATAATTTAAATCGTTCATATTTTAAGATTTGTTCAGTATATCATACCTGTAAAAAATCAAGTTGATCGGATATCAAAAAACATGTGTTCGGAAAAATCGAACTAAAAACTATTTTTTTTAAAAATTTAATAAACAGTTTTCCGAACACATGCTTTCTGATATCCGATCAACTTGATTTTTTACAGGTATAATATACTGAACAAATCTTAAAATATGAACGGTTCGGATTATCAAAATTGGGCCTAAAAGTGGACCCAATGGCCCTATAAGTAGAAAATGCAAGGAGAAAGTACAAGGTGGGGATCTTGACTTGGTTAAGGGGCCGTCTGTACAGAAAATGTGTACCATCAGTTTGACGGAAAATTTCTGAGAAAATTCTTCAATAGGGGAAGCTAGCAAAAGTTAACTTTTAGTTGTTTTTAGCAAAAAAAGTTAGTTTTTTTATTCAAGTCATTACTCAAAAAGTTAATTTTTTTGGCTAAAAAAATCAAAAATCAACTTGTTATCAACTTCCCAAAATACCACGATATTCGAAAATAGACCTTTCTATTCCATATATATATATATATATATTCCCTATCAAATTTCTAAAATTTTCAACTTTGTGTGGGGACCTTTTGGATGACCATTTTGCAAATCTTTTTCTTTCCTTGAGTGAGATTTGGAATTCTTCGGTTGAACACGATGGCTGCTTCGTTCAGGTGGTGTTTGAATTATGAAATTTAAGTACGAATTTGAAAATGAAAGGAGAAATGTGAGCGAAACGTGAATAAAATATAATTACATTTCATCTACTTTTTCTTTTTTTTTTTCAAATCTCTCAAAAATTATGATCCAAACACAGTCTTATGGTCTGTTTGATTGAGCAAATTATACGTAGGATTAATATTATTAATCCATAGGACTCACATACTATTATAGTAGTATTTGATTGTAATTTTTGTTATGTAGATTAAATTTCAATGGATAATTAATCTAACAAAATTGATAAATTTTTTAATCTTAAAACTAGTAATGCAAAATAAACATATAGTAATTAAGATCACATATTTTCACATGCATTGTAAAATAAGCATGGATAAGTTGGGATTATGGATCATGTTTGTTTAAATGGACTTGATAAAAAGAAATTGCAAACACAATGAACTGATAGTACTGGGATGAATAGTCTTTGGGTTATTTGACTAAAAATTATGTGTATCTTATGTTTGTTTTGTTATGAGAATAGATGTCCGAAAATAACTAATTTAGTGAATCTCATTTGATTATAAATTACGAAGAATGATAACTTTTCAAAAAGAGTATTATGTTCTATTGAATTGTTTACAATAGCAATACTAAATTTGAAATATATTTTATTTTATTTTATTTTTATTTGAAGTATATTATATTATTTTACTGACCACTTTTAATTTTATTTAAATACAACATTAAAATTATATTTTTATTTGTGATTTTGCTAATACAAAAAACAAAAAAAGAAAAAAGAAAAAATAAATAAGAGAAGACTATTATTTATCATGAGATTAATTTAAACATATTTTAAAAAATCCAGTATGTTTCAAAAAAAAAAGAAAAAAGAAAAGAAGATGTTATATATTATTTTTCCTTTTGAACAGTAGAAGTATATTCCTTTTTTTATTTTGCTAAAAAAAAAAAATTAATCATGAGATTAATTTGTACATATTTAAAAAAAATTCAATATGTTTAAAAAAAATATTTAATAAATAAATAAATAAATAATATTATACATTTGAGGGCAATTAACTATTTAATTCGGAGGTTGGCTCAATCCACTCATTTCTATCTCACACCCTCCTCATGGGATTGATTTATCTCACATATGAAAAACTATTAATCCGATCAGATTATTAGTCTGACCTTCATTTTTTTGACTAAATATTGAATTATTTATCTTGTTAGACATAGGGTGCGTTTGTTTGGACGGACTGGATAATGGGAGATTGTAATCCATCGGACTATTAGTCCTGGGATACATTATCCCGGGACCATTTGGTTGGACTAAATTTGTATCTTATGTTTGTTTAGTCATGGGATTATATGTCTGGATTGGACTATTTTTAGTTATTCAATATTTGTTTGGGATATTATAGAGAAGGATAAATCCCACCAAACGAACACTTCCGTATATCCCACTAATCTTGTGGAATAACCAATCTTACATTAATTATATAAATCATTAAATCTCTCACTATTAATCCTACTAATCAAACACAACCTTACCGCCATGCATGTCTCTCGTGCTTGAAACCAAAATTCGGGTTGACTATAGTATTGTTCAATTCAAAGCAAACATCTTATTTAATATTTATTTACATGATTTCTACAATGAAATTCAAGTAAAAAATGATTCATTGTGGTTTGTACATTTAAAATTATGCCATTGACAAATTATGGTTGGTACATTTCCTTATTTATGCATTTATTCCCTCAGTCATATTTGTTTAGCCCTTTAAAGAGAGATTAGACTAATAGTTCATAGGACCTCTTTTAAGAGTATTTGGTTAGAGACATGAGTTAGAAGATTAAATATTCCCTTAGACTAGTAATCCCCCAATTGGTAGTAGGAGTGTGTGCTGTGGTGCGATTTAGACGATTTGAGAGTAAAATTACAAACCGAATAGCGGATAAGCCACTACAACAAAAACATACATTAGTGGCACTACACTAGTGGCATATTTTTAGAAAATGCCACAAAAAATGATATTTAGTGGCATGTTTTTGAAAAATGCCACAAAACGACAAACATAAAAGGCTCTAGTGACATTTCAATGAACAAGTGTCACAAAACTACAACAAAAACATACATTAGTGGCACTACACTAGTAGCATATTTTTAGAAAATGCCACAAAAATGATATTTAGTGGCACGTTTTTGAAAAATGCCACAAAATGACAAACATAAAAGGCTCTAGTGACATTTCAATGAACAAGTGTCACAAAACTACAACAAAAACATACTTTAGTGGCACTACACTAGTAGCATATTTTTAGAAAATGCCACAAAAATGATATTTAGTGGCACGTTTTTGAAAAATGCCACAAAATGACAAACATAAAAGGCTCTAGTGACATTTCAATGAACAAGTGTCACAAAACTACAACAAAAACACACTTTAGTGACACTATACTAGTGGCATGTTTTTAGAAATGTCACAAAAATAATATTTGGTGACACATTTAGATAAATGCCACAAAGCCACAAACATATAAGGCTCTAGTGGCATTTCAATAAAGAAATGTCACATCAATTTTATGGCATTTTATAAAATAATGACACAAAAAATTATGTTCGTGACATTTACCAACCGATGCCACTAAACTTTAGTAGCAATGGCATTTTTTAAAAAATGTCAGGACACTAGGTAGGTACAAATTGCTTTTTATGGCACTTAGGTGAAAAGTTTCATAAACAAATATTTTATAGCATTTTGAGAAATGCCACTAAGTCAAATACTTTCCAAGCTTATAATGACATTTTTGAAAAAATAAAAATTGCCAATATATTTTTAAAATTTTTAGAATGCAGTAAATGATTAAAAATAAATAAATTAAACTCATTATACACTACAGGAAAAAGCATATTCGGCGACTAAATTTCCTGAGCAAAAAAAATTTGGTCGCTGAAAGTATAGCTTTCAGCAACCAAAACAGCATTAGTAGCCAAAAGTAAAGCTTTTTGGCGACTAAACAATTTTAGTAGCCAAAGGTCTACAATTGGCAACCAAAACTAAGTTTGGTCGCTGATTATATGGGTTTTAGTGACAAAAAAAAATTAAGTAGCCCAAAGTAAAGCTTTTTGGCGACTAAAAAAATTTAGTAGCCAAAAGTCTACAATTGACGACTAAAAATAAGTTTGGTCACTGATTATATGGGTTTTACCGACTAAAAAAATTTTAGTAGTCAAAAGTAAAGCTTTTTGGTGACTTGAAAAATTTTAGTAGCCAAAAGTCTACAATTTAGTAGCTAAAAGTGGTTATTTTTAGCACGGGAGAACTAAAATCCTAAGGCGAGAATTAAATTTTTTGGCGACCAAAATTTTGGTAGCTGAAAGTGCATCTTTGGTGACCAAATCCGATTTTGATCGGCAAAAGTTAAGTTTTTTAGCAACTAAAAAATAATTAATAGCCAAAAGTATAAAATTGGCGACTAAAAAATATTTTTAGTCGCCAAAAGTGGTCTTTTTTATTTTACTAGTAAATAGTTTATTTTGCATAAATTATGTTCAATAAAATAATTATATTTATACATATACTTTTATATTAATATAGATGTATGCACTATATAAATAATATATGTTGCATATATAATCATATGGTGCTATAGAGGTGTAGTGGGAAGAGTGTGGTGTATAAGGTTTATGGTGCGGGAGGTTGGCGGTTCGAGTCTCTGCAAGAGCGGATCAAATTGTTCTACAACGAATTATAATCACGAATGGCACTTGATAGCGTCACGAATAGTGCCTACCATGACATTAAAGTGTCACTGAAATATTTAGTCTTGATGGTGTAATGACACTTATAAGTGTCACTAACTCTTTTTTTAATGGCGTTTGATAGTGCCACAAATAATATCTACCATGACATTAAAATGTCATTGAAAGTTTTTAGCCATGATGGTGCAGTGGCACTTGCAAGTATCTACCGTGGCACCGATAGAAGTGGCACTTGTTCAAAATGCCACAAGACCAAAAAATGCCATTAGAAGAATAGTTTTGTGGCACTTTCAAATGTCACTAAACTAAGAAAATGTTGTAGTGAGCGGATTAACGGATTGGCAAATCGCAGTTTGAACGGTTTTGGGCGAATTGGCGGATTGAAGAATATTCTAACCAATTATGAAATATTTGCATAATATATAATACTAATTTGCATAATTTTTTTTTTTATATATATAACATAAACTAATTTTACATAATATGTTTCATATATATAACTATTAATTTGTAACAAATTTCATATCTTAAATCTCTCTCTCGCACTCATTTTTACTCTGATATTTCATTGGAGGTTAAAAAATATATATTCATTAACTTTAGTCGAGGAGAACAGTTTGCAAGATAGATTATAAATTTTAAAGTTTAATCTGCGGTTAGTGGGTACAGCGGTGCAGATTGATGCAGATTGGTGTGGTTTTAGCAGATTGGACGGTATTTTGCACAACCCTAATTGATAGGACTACCAATCCCATGGAGGAATTGAGATTAGAAATTGAGTGAGAGGATTAGTGAATATTTAAATGATTTTTATGCAAAATTTATATTTTTTAGAACAAAAAAATAATTATAATTTAAAAAAAAATCTAAAAATTAAAAAATATTAATTTTATACATTAATACTATTTATAATATTACTAATCCGGTAGTGTATAAATAAATACTCATTATCTTATATTTTCATTCTAATACCACCATATTAATAATTTTCTCACTTAATTCCATCTTACTCTTAATCAACATATGTGGCCTAATTTCAAACATGTCCCCTTCTTCCAACTTGCCACCAAACTTTTTCCTGGATGGTGATAATTGGGATTTCACTTTAAAAGGGCCTTATGCACTCTAGGAATGTTAAATTTTTTTATTTTTCCTTTTTATATAGATTCATGTCATATATTTTCATATTTTTTAATCTAAACTGGCCATCAAAATTATAAATTTTAAATTATCAAGACATTATAATTTTCTTTCCCCTCATGTTTCTCGTGCAAGTTCATTTAGTTTATTCAACGATTCAATTTGGGCACCCTACTAACTTTGCCTCAAAATTAAAGTGGGATATCGTTTAACTTGTATTATTTTGACTTCTTGTATTTTAGTCTGAAAAGTCTAAAATATGATCTTTGCATATTCATGGATATAGCGACCCTGGTCTTTTCCCATTTGATTATTGTATCCGGACTTGGGTTCCGTAGATTCTGTCTTGATATAATTGTTGTTGTCCTTTAAATCCCTATTCTTAAGTTATGGGTTGTGTTGGGCAGGTTTGTTACAGGTTGGTTGAGTCCGGAAACCAAGTGTTGCTGTTCAGTTTTTGGGTTGGTCGCTCGAGCGAGGGTTGAGTTTTGTCTCTGGTGGCTCGAGCCAAGGTTTCTTCGCTCGAGCGAGCGATTGCGTCTAGTATAGACCTGAGAGCAGTGTTTCTTCGCTCGAGCGAGCGAGGTGTATGTTTTCGAGTTCTTCGCTCGAGCGAGCATTCTGTCGCTCGAGCATGCTTCTGGGTTGCAGACCTGAAGCATTGCATTCTTGGCTCGAGCGAGCTTTTCTTCGCTCGAGCGAGTCTTTCTTGTGTCTGGTAGCTCGAGCGACCATGTCTTCGCTCGAGCGAGCCTGTCCAGTTTAAATAGACAGCAGCGGGAATTTAATCAGTTTTTCATCCTCTTTTTGATTCTAAACCCTAGTTCCGAGTTCTCTCTCTCTCAACTCACCTTTTCTCTTAGGTTTGATCTATTTAGAGTGTGTTTCTACCCTAGTTGCTTTATTAAAAAGGTAGTGTGGGTCGAGGGCTTCAGTTTAATCTGAACAATCTTGGAGTTGGAGCACTTTGAGTTTGGGTCATCATCTTCGTCTTCTCTTTTTGGGTTATTTCTTCGAGGTAGGGATTTCCTACTCCAATGTATACGTTTTGTTCTAAGTTCTGGCATTTTAATATGTTGGGGGTATTTTGAAAATTTTGGGAAAAACCCTAGTTGTTTAAATAAATTGAATTGTATATTTAATTTGAGGAACATTGAGGAAATTAGTTAAATTCATGAGATTGAAGAATTTATTGATTAAATGGGGTAGTTGGTTAATTTAAATCACTTGTCTATTTAATTGTTGAATTATTTATTTCCAAGTCTAGAAATAACTGTTTTGGGCTATCGGTGGAGGATAGTCGTGATTGTTGTAGACATTGCATGTGGATTAGGGATAACTGAAACTAATCATTGGTTAAGTCATTAATCTTGATTGTTGAATTAATACAGACATTATGTGTATTGATTGTGTGTTGTATATGTTATGTGTTTACATACATTGAATTGTGTGGGAGGAGATAGGGGATGTACTCCACGGTTTAGGGGAAGATAGGGGATGGACCTCTAAACCGGATTTTTGTTTGGGAGGAGATAGGGGATGGACTCCATTAGCATCACTTTTATGTGTGCTTATTTATATTGAAGTGTTTTATTGATACAGCACTAAAATGTGTATCAATCTGGAAGTATGAAGTGTTTTGATATGAGCCTGAGTCTCATTTGTGTTGTTGATATTGGAAGTAATGTGAATATGTTATATAGTTCACCGTTGTAAGTTTGGCCAGGTTCTGAGCCACATTGATAATAATGGATATTGATAAGTGTCATAGACATTAGTGTCTTAAGATTGTATATTGATATAACTGATTATCATTGTTAACCATCTATTAAGTGTTATGGCTTTATTCAATGCTTATATTTGGTTTAGTATATTTCTACTGGGCTGTGGCTCACCCTATATGGGAACATCATTTTCAGGTCCAGGTGATTCGCTACCTCCAAGGAATTAGCTTGGAAGGAATTGGACTTTGAAGCCTTGATTTAGTTATTTGTTTTTATCTGAATTACATGTAAACATTCAAGCCTAGGGCTTTATTTGTATTTGAGTTAGAACTCATAATTTTGTGTCTAAGTGTTGGCTTGGCAAGATGTAAGCCCCTAGGGTATTTATTTTGATGTTACATGTAATGTCTTTATTTAGAAATACTCTGATGAATGAATTGTGGTTTATTTACTTCAGTAATGTATCTTATTATTGTGTAAGTTGGGTTATCATTATGAGGGCGTTACAATGGATGCTTTTTTTTTGACTTGGTCTTATTAAACTAGTACTAGTATAAATGATTATTGAAATGATTGTAGGCCCTCTCTATTTTCTTGCTTCTAAATTATAATATTAGTATAAATGATTATTGAAATGCATTTTGTGTGCTTAATGGAAAAGTCATTTGTTAATAAATAATACATTCAAAGTTAATGTATATATAATAAGAGTAACATTACATGCACATAAAATATATGCATAGAAACTCCTACATGAAAGTGGGCTCACACATGTGAGACTCATGTAAGATCAACCCTCATATAATGAGGACTTCATAAATTTTAATAAACAGAATAATTCACAAACACACATTCTAAAATCTTAATAGACGTACATGATACCAAGGAATATGCCCTGTTTGATATGATTGAAAATTATTTACTTTTTTTAAAAAAACTAAAATTCTATTGTTGCAATATTTAAATACAGATTTTTTTTCAGATAATTATGTGACTTAAGAATACAAGTGAAAATTGCCTTCCCCTAAGCATATTCCAACATTTTGTGTTAAGTCAAGTCTCTCTTTCACTTAAAATTAGTAAGACTTGTTTTTCAGTCAATTTTTAGATTTTAGTGATAAATATGCTTTACAATTTGGAACACTTGCGAAGTCTTCCATAGTGGATGAGGATGTTTTCTTGTCAATCTTGATGCTCCACCACATGTGAAATACAAAACAACTTGTAGATAAAAAGTATTAGACAATTTAATTTACATAAATGTGTGGGGGTGGCCGCCGGAAAATATGAACGCTCAGCAAAAGCTAGATGCCTAAGTCAAATGTTCTAACTTAGAATGCTAGATGTTGTGTACATGGTTTGCTGGGTTCTCAACTTACTTATAGTGTGAGTGTGCATTACTGTTGTGAGATTTTAGACACCATTTCCCTTTATGTTCTGCTTTTGGTCGATCATGTCCCATGTACGTGACATCCCAAGTAAGGATAATCTCGTTCCTACTCAATGTGGACTTTCCCTTAACCTGGCCCATCCACTGCTTGGGCTCGGGCCTGTCCAACTGACCAACTATGTAGCTTGACTGCCTGGTTGGCTACTTTGCTCGAAGATGCTGCCGCGTGTCCTGCTCATCCTTGCAGTGTGGTAGCTCGGAATTTACATCCACAATAAATATATATTAACATAAGAACATTGGCTATATGACATGGTGGAGGTTAAGTGCATTTTCAATTTTGATACTCCTGTAAAAAAAAGAAAAACAAAATGAGTGCATAAACTTGGGCACCAAAACTATGGTTACAAATTTTGCAGGGTTGCAAGTCAAGAGGTATTGGACTATGCGGGACATTGGCAGCTGCTGGATTGATTGCAGCTCGTTCCTCTAAAGGCCTGCCTGATGATCAGTGGGAGAAGTATGCAGTTGTTACCCTCATCGACTGCCGTCCGATTCTTGATCCAGTTCTTAGTAGCAACGATCTAGGTATGCCCTAATCTTCATTCCCTAATCACTTCACAACAGGGATTTATTGGGCTTCATATATATATAATATATATTGCTTGCATGCTATTGCTGGAACTGAAGTTTGTTCTATGAACATCTTAGAAGCGAAACTATTTTTTTTATGAATAACATTGGCAGATAATTAAGGGTCTATTGGGACAAAAACAGAAAATCTAGTCTTAAATTAGTAGGCATAAAGTCAACAAAGAACTTGATTGGTGTAAGCCAAGTAGGACCTAACTAGAACTTGATCGGTGTCTCAATCTTAATGTTAGGGACTCAAGTTCACTTATTGATGTAGGACAATTATGGACAGTTCTGTGAGAACGGTAAAGCTGGATTCTGCGGGTTTTTATTGTGATTTCAAGCTGAAAAGTAACAAAAAATTAGGGATTCTACTAGTATACGGAAGAATTAGGGTTAGGGGCTCAATGTAATAAGCTGGAAGATTGAATTTTGGGTACTGTAAACAGTACTCGTGAACACTATTTTGGACTGTTAAAAGAGCTGAAATGAAAGAAGGGAAGAAAGAGAAGAAAAAGAAAGATTTAGACTGTGTTTGGTTGTATTCTCCAAACATATTTCTATCCTATGTTTTGAGTGTTGTTTGTATAGAGTTTTCAAAAATTAATTTACACTCACTTTTGAGAACTCTGTCCAGTGCAGGAAAATTTGGGCTAACCGGTCGTCCCCCTAGACGTCCGGCCGGTCGTCCTTCCAGACATCCGACTAGTTGACCAGAATAGTGCATATTTTTAATTTTTTTTTAAACAATTGGCACCTGTTATTTTTTATATTTTAAATAAAAAAATTTCGGAATTTTTTTTTAAAATTTTTATGAGATTTTGAGTTGTATATTTGGTTATGAGTTGTAAGTTTTTGTATCAAATATCACATGTCACATCAAAATTTTCACATTTAATTTAAAACTCTTTTCAAAACTCATTCACTGAACAAATTTGTCACACTCAAATTATAATTCCAAAACCCACAGACTTAAAATACAACTCTATTATCAAATTATATTTAGAAAACTCTACCAAACGCAACTGTAGAAATCACTTATAGAATCTCTTAGGCATCACAACTAGGGTTAGGGTTACATCACGCAAACCAAAAGAGGCTTCAAAACTCTCAAAATTCTATAAAATATCAACTCCCCTAAATTATAAGTATTATATGACTTTATATAGGATTAGGAGATTCAGTTCTGCTAGGTGGCCCGAATGTCCTTTGGCTCGAGGTGCCAAAACAACGTCGTTTTGACACACTTTTTTTTTTTTTTTTTTTTTTTTTTTTTTTTTTTTTTTTTTTCTTCAGAGGAGAGAAGAACAGAGGAGGAGAAGATAAAGAAAGAAGAAGAAAAGAAACAGAGACGAACAGAGGAGGAAGAAAAGGAAGAAGAGGAAGAAAAAAGAAGAAAAAAAAAAGATTCTTTATCTTGTTCCCCCAGAAGAACAACACTCTGCCTCCTCCACAAAGTCTTCCCCCTTTCCTTTTCTTATTCCCTTCTTCCACCCCATTTTCCCAGTCCGTGAATCCATTACTCCTCTCTCTCTCAACTTTTACTTTGAGCACAAAAAGATTCATAAACAAACAAGAGCTTGGGAAGACAAACAAACAAGACAAATCTTTGAAATAAAATAAAAATAAAATAAAATAAAAACAAGTCAAAAAAAAAAAGACGTTTTGAGTTTATAAACATCATCATCTCAACATCTCCTACAGTTTATCAACATCATCATCACAACATCTCCTACAGTTTATCAACATCATCATCGCAACATATTCATCAACATCATCATCATCAAAAAAAAAAAAAAAAGATTTAGATCTGAAAAAAAAAAAGATTCAGATCTGAATCTCCGATCACTGCCATCACCGTCGATCTTCTTCCTCCGCCATCACCGCCATCACCGTCTTCTTCTCTTCCTCCTTCTTCTCCCCCATCTTTTCTCCTTCTCTCTTCTTCTTCTCTTCTCTTCTCTTCTCTCCTTTCTCTCTGTCTGTCTGTGTTCAAAAAAGAATAGGAAGAAAAAGAAAAAAAAAAAAAAAAGCAAGAAAATGAAGAAAAAGAAAAAGAAAAAGAAAAAAAAGAAACCCAAAACGACGCCGTTTTGGGTTTCGAGCCAAACGATTTCGGGATCTCAAACAATTTTCTGGGAGATTTCCTAAGCCAGTTACAATAAAAAAAGGAAACTACTAAAATATCTTTAATTTCTAAGACTAATTTAAGACCAAATAGGAAACAAAAACAAAAACAAAAACTAATTAAATAACTTGATCCATAAGACCATGGGTGATCCATACATCTCATGTCAGTAAATATAAAATTACTAAAATACCCCTAACCTTAAAATCCTAGAAAACATAAAAATTATAATAAAATAAGACTATAATAATACTAGAAATATAATTATAGAAGATTTCTATCAGTTTCTCTATAATCATGCCAATGTCCAAGTATCATGACTTTTTTAAATTTAGTCTTTCTTGAGCTTCTTATACTCCACTTCACTTACTGTCATGCTAAATGATGAAAGAAAGATGAACTTGTTAATTTAGATTGGATTTGATATGTGAAAAGCTCTGTTGATGGAGATTGAGAACTTTAATTATGTAAATATCATTTTTGGGAAATGATACAATGGTTGTTTCACTACACAAAGCATGTAACAACTAAAATCTTGGACATTTTCCCCAGCTTTGAATTAAAAGTATATATTATATATAGTCGCTTTCATAACGGTAGTAGCTAAAACTCTTATTGGGTCTCACTCCTCACTCCTAAACCCCGCTCCAGCCCACTCCCGGGAGCGCTCCCGCTTCTGCTCCCAACCTTACTCTTCTATCAGACTGTCAATCCCCTGTTCTCACTCCTTAAAATTACTCTTTTTATTTTTAATTTTTTATGACACTTGTGGCGCTCCTAGTTTGAGACCTCTGCAACATTCAACGTGTTTAGAGTCTGTTTGGCAAAACTTATTTGCAACTTAAAAAAATCTTGAACCCAGCTTTTTAAAAAAAAAGAAAAAAGAAAAAAGACAAGAAGCAGCTTTTTGAGCTAAAAAAGCAAAAAAATTGAAAGCATGCTAATTTTACCAAATATTTACCTTTCAATGTATAACTGCTCAAGCATGTAACTGCAAAGCTGGTTTTGAGCTGAAAAAGCGAATAAATTATAAATTTGATAAGTTTTACCTAGGATGGACACGAGACGGGTTTGCCATTCCCCGCCCTCATCCCCGCCAACAAACTCCACCCCCACTCCCGCCACTGCCCCATCCCCGCAATGGGTGAAATTTTTCAACCCCGCCCCCGCCCCCGTGGATACCCGATACTCACGGATATCCGATCACATTTCAAATAGTCAAAAAAATTAAAAATCATTTAAATTCTTAACACACTAAATAAAAAAAAAAATTCATATGTAAATAGTGAGACTTTTAAGATTATTATTTATTTATATTTAAACAAAATCATAAACTTTTAATATTATTTTTTTATATCTAATTATACTATTTATTTATATATTATTAATTATATTGGGTTGGGTTTGGATCGGGTAAAGAGATGCCCATCCCCAACCCACCCCCGTTGCGGGTGACCAAAATATAATTCACTCCCGCCCCACATAAGTGTTGGGGTGGGTAAAATCCGACCCATTCAGGCGGGTATGAGCGGGCCCCCGTGGATCGGATTTAAATGGCCATCCCTAGTTTTACCAAAACATTTACTTTTCAATGTACAACTGCTTAAGCATGAAATTTCAAATTTTGAGCAAAATATGTTGCAAATAAGTTTTTCCAAATGGGCCCTAATCAAGTTTTGCAGGTAAAACTATTTTTAGGCTAGGCAGCAGCTATTTTCACATCTTGGCTTTCTTGATAGCAAAGTACAATAGACCATTTTATTTACTTTTGTGTTTCATACAAGGCTTAACTTCTTGATACTTTGATATATCATCCAACTTATATACTTTGATCTACTGATTTTGGTGCACCTGAATGATTCAGGGTTTTACCACTCTGCCACCCTAAACACACATGACATAAAAGGGGGAGAAACTCTTTGGGATCTAACAATGAGAACATACAATGCGTTCGCGAATTCAAAGAAGAACAATAAGCATTTCTCTGACATGGCAGACATTAATTTCCTCATGTACAAGGTCATTGACAACCCTGGTTTGACTCCTTCATCGTCCATGAGGACTTCATTCATGTCTGTGTTTGAGGACCCCGTGATCGACCATTCTCGTGAAATGCACAGAGAGATCGGATTGAAAGACTACATGGGGTGCGCTTCTGTGCACGGAGTTGGGCCGTCCATTGCCATTTTTGACACTGTACGTGATGGGGCATTGGATTGCATGTGCGTGTATCCTTCGCCATTGCATTCGAGGGAGCAGATGGAAGAGCTGGTTGAGGATATGAAGAGGGTTCTTGTGGAGTGTGGAAGCTAATTCTTGTTTCATTTGGTTGTGGTAGTGAAAATGTTCTCTTAAGGGGTAATATGTAGATTTGCCCTAAATAAATTTTATTTTCAATCTCTCTCTAGGGCACAAAATTGCCATCATCAATTATTATTAGCACATGATGCAAAATTTTTAGATTGTTTTGTAAAGAAAGATGCTCAAGCAAGTAAAGACTCCTATGATTACATCCAATATGAATTGTCACGCTTATCTTTTTACGAAATTTTTTCTTTTTTTGATGGCATGCAAATAACTGTGACAATACACATTATTTGCTTTTCAGATTTGGAGACTTTTTTACTCTCGAAAGGTAAGATTTTCCAATTCCCAAGGAAAAAAAAAATCTGATAAACGAAGGAAATATAATTTTTTATTATTCCACTTCAATCTTGTCGTCAAACTCAAATGCTATGCTAAGAAAAGAACGCACAATTCAAAGTGTTACAATATGACTCCTTTAGAGGAGATAAATATGAAAAATACAAATATGGTAATACAATAATAAAGAACTAGATAATTAACAATTAAATTTAAAATTAAATAGTTAAACATTAAAGAGAAAATTGTTGAAAAAGTCAAAGTTAAGGAGATTATAAGATATTAGTTCCAGTTAATAGTTTTTGTTAGTGAAAGGTCTACAATTTGTGAAATTGTTTGGTGAGAAGTCTTTTGTTAGTTTTGGAGAACATTTTGTTTTCAATTTTATTCCTTAATTTTTCTGTTGACTTTCGTTGATTATTTGTTCAAACAAATTTCCCTATATATTCAAAAAATTTCATATATGTTCAAAAATTTTCCTATCTGTTTAAATATTTGTCCAAATTTTATTATCTGTTTGTTTTTTTTATCTATTTAATTTTTTTATCTGTTTAAATTTTAAACATATTTTATTAGCTAGTCAAATCTTTCCAACAGATTTGTATTCAAATCCAACAGGATTCCTACTATCTGTTAAAAATCCCACAGATCTGTGTTGGATCTACTACCATTCCTCTTTCCAATTTCTTTATTCGATCTCACTCAAACCCTAAATTACTGAATCAACACACCACAGAGAGAGAGAGAACCTAGAAAAACACCACTTTTTTTATTTTTCAGACTCTCGTTTTTCAGATCACATCTCCACTATCAACAAAACCCCACTTTGATCATCTTCTCTGTCATTGATTGATTTCTCTGTTTCTTTCAATCTTTCAATCATGGAGATTTATCATAGATAAAGAAAAAAAAATTATATATATACATATACATATACATTTACATAGAGAGAGAACTTTGAAAAGAGGGATTTCGATCTCAAAAAGAGGCCAAGGCATCGTCGCGATCGAAGGGACGCAGAGAGAAATCTTCACCAGGTTTGATCGTATCGGATCTGAAGACTCAAACGAGACGGCGGTTCTGGAAGTTGATTGCTACCGTGCATTGTTGGGTTCGGATATCGAACAGTTCGTAATTTCTGTCGCGGCGGTGGTTCGGAGCACACATCTGGATGCTGATGGACATGGTGGTGATTTCCGGTGGCGGAGGAAGCACAGAGGTAACGCGGCAGTCACGGTGGCGGAGGAGGAGGCGAGCGTCGGAAGAGGAGGTGAAGAGAGAGAGGAGAGGAGAGAGAGAGGAGGAGAGAGATATACTTTTGTCATTTTATTTAAGTTTGTTCTTTTAGAAAAAATATTTTGGTAGGTGACTATTCCACCAAACAAATTTAAATTAGAATTTTCAACTAAACACCCAACATTAAAATATACAAAAATAAAAAAGTTGGAGTAAATTTTAACTATTTTCATTAAAATTTCACTTATAGGGTGTTTTTGTTTTCAATCATTTTCCCCCTACAATCAATGCTATGTTTTGAGTTCTAAATAACAAATAATGTATCATAACTAGGGGTGTGAGCGGTGCGGGTCGGGCGGTTTGAAAGTAAATTTACAAACCAAATGGCGGGTTGGAGGATTGGTGGATTGAAGAATATTCTAACTAATTATCATACATTTGTATAATATATAACACTAATTTGTATAATATTTTTTAGATATATAACACAAAGTAATTTTACATAATATGTTTCATATATATAGCCACTAATTTATAATAAATTTCATATCTTAAATCTTTCTCACACTCATTTTTACATTGATATTTCATTGGAGATTAAAAAATATATATGTATTAACTATAGCGGAGCGGAACAGTTCGGTTGGCGGATTATAAATTTTAAAGTTTAAACCGCGGTTAGCGGTTAGAGCGGTGTGAATAGATGCAGATCGATGCGGTTTTAGCAGATTGGGCGGTATTTTACACAGCCCTAATCATAACTTAAATAGTAGAAATTAAATAGAAAATATGATAAATTACAAAAAAATTGTACTTTTTTTTTTAGGAATAAAAACTATAGTTATGATAAAATATAAATACATTGACTCTGTTTAGCTTAGTTTTAGAATCATAATTTAAGTGTGGAATTGTGATTCAAGTGTGGAGTTGTGAGTTGAATTTTGAAAAAAAATTTATTTGGTTATGAGTTTTGAAAAGAGTTTTGAGTTTTTAAATTTTAAATTTTAAATTTTGAAAAGAGTTTTGAATTGCATTTTGAATTTTTTGAAAATTATTTTATTTTTTAAAAAATTTTAAACTCAAAACACAACTCCTTAAATCATAACCAAATACATAACTCAAAACTCAATTCAAAAACTATTTTCAAAACTCATAACCAAATACATAACTCAAAATTCAATTCAAAATTATTTTTTCAAAACTCATAACCAAACTCTTTTCAAAATTCTATTAAAAAAAATCATTTTTTTATTTTGTTATTTAGAATTATTTTTTATTTTTTTATTTTTTCAAAAAATATATTTTTTTTTTAAGTGTTGGCTAAATAATTTGTTATGATTTAGATATATATGGCGATTCAAATTTTTTTTTTAAAATTAAAAAGTAATTTTTTTTAAAAAAAATATCTAAAAAATTTAAAAAATTATTTACAAAATAAAATATTTAAAATAAAAAATAAAAATATTTAAAATAAAAATTATATATTTAAAAAATAAATAAATTTAAAATTTTTTTAAATATTTTAAAAAATACAACTCAAATATTTCAAAAAAATACAGTGCACAATTGTATGAAATACAATGCATATTAAAAAAATACAACTCAAAACTCTTTTTCAAAACTTATAACAAAATAAATTTTCTCTTTTTAAAACTTAATTCAAAACTCATAACTCAAAACATAATTCCACACTTAAATCATGATTTTAAAAATAATTTTAAAAAATAATTTTTTTTTTCTATGATAGAGTTTTAAAAAGAATTTGGTTATGAATTTTGAAAAGAATTTTAAGTTGTGTTTAGTTATGAGTTTTGAAAATAGTTTTTGAATTGAGTTTTGAGTTATATATTTGGTTATAAATTTAAAATTTTTTTTTATTAGAATTACAATTCTAAAACTAAACCAAACAGGACTACTATTTTTTCCTAAAGACTTTATAATTTTAATTTGCCATATATATTAGATGCATCTAATGATATATAATAATTAATTTTATTTGTTTCTTCTTGTAATGTTTTTTTTTTTTTTTTTTTTTTTTTTTAGAACTCGGTCAAGCATAATATGTTTAAATCAAAATCAAATTCGGTAACGAAATGAGAAGTAACGAAACGAGAGGGATAAACAACAAAATACCAGCAACCCATATTCCTGTGTCATCCCACAAATCAGCCTTCATCCAATGAATTATAACTTTCAGATTTTCTAACACCTGTTATCTTTGCAGATCACATTAGGTCATTTTCTTATTCTCTCTCCTATTCATTTTGCAATTTTCACGACTCCGATCACTCTTTAACCTTTTCTTTTACGGGAAATCATTCAATAATTTAAAAATATCACGTGATTATACTTTAAACTAATAACTAATTATTTAGTTTCATGCTGTTTTCTTATCCTTAACATAAATTATGAGTTTTTATCTTTCTCTATCAATCAAAACTTAATAGAGCACAACGTGTCCATACTCTGAAAATACTGAATAATCTCCCCTTCCCTTACTAGGCATTATAACTTTTCTTTCAATAATCGTTACCTTATCGTCACCATGTTAAATCCTTAAGTTCACTTATATTTATATATAAAATATTAACGCTTCGTTTGGGGTGTTTCAAAAAAATTAAAAAGTTATAAAAAAAAGTAAAAAGTTATCACTATTCATAAATTAAAAATATTAAAAAATTAATATACATAATATTTTAATCAAACAAAATTTACACAATTTTTTGGACTGAATTGACCCTTTAGTACCGTGAGAGGGAAAAAAAATACATATATAAAATCACTAAGTTGGACGGAAATGTTGGGCCTGTGGGGCCCACTACGGGTCTCGTTTTGATAATTCGAACCGTTCAATATGTAGAACTCGTCCAGAGCTATATACCTAGTAAAAAATCATATTGATCGGAAATCGGTAACTACATGATCAAATCAGTTTTGTATAAAAAATGGATGGTGTTATAGTTAACAGTTGATAAGAAAAACTAACACGATCAGACAGCTATTGATACCCAATCAACGTGATTTTTTTCAAGCACATAGTACTTGACGAGTTTTACACATTGAACGGTTCCGATTAGCAAAACGGGACCCGTGGTGGGTCCTCATGGACCGAACAACACCGTCCAATTTATGCGAAAAAGGAGAGAATCAATCTCCTACCCCTACCCTCTGCCGCGTTGCCCCTTACGCTTCCGACGGTACAGCCTATTCCTTTACTAACTTTTCCTATACACTTATTTATACAATTTTTTAATACACATTTTTTTATAAAAAGTCAAAAAGTTAATCCAAACATCCATATTTTTTTCCTCAACTTTTTAATCCAAAAAGACAAAAAATGCACTTATTTAGGACACTCCAAATAACTCCTAAATTTAGCTAACCTACATAGCCAAACATATTTGGCTTAGGGTCCGTTTGGGAAGATGGTTTGTGACTATTTTAATCACAAAAGACAAAATAAGTTATTTTAGGCACAACAAACAAAACATCACATTTAACCCATAATCATTACACTCTTCTCTCACAAAAAAAAGCTAAAAAAGCCAAAAAATTCTTCCCAAACTAAACTTTTTAACTCAAACTAAAATAACTAAAAAAATCAAAAGACTAAAAAATCAACCCACTCCCCAAACCAACCCTTACATCCTCCTGACCACGAACTATCTTAGAGCATTTTATTAGTCAATACCTAGCCCATTAATAAAAAGTTTAGTCAGGCTTTATAATTTTTTAATCGAATTGGACATCTCATTTGATCCAGAGTTGAAATTTGGGGATGAAAATATCTTATTTACACACTCTCACACCAGTGTAGGTTAGAATGCTTTGCAGTAAATTAAGGCTTTTTTTTCGAAGATGAAAAAAGTCAATTTATTTGTTTATTAATTAATTTAGATTATATTATCTTTTTATTTTTTTTATATTATTTTAAAAAGCAGTAAAAAACATTAATAAATTAACTTTTTTCTTACTTTTTGTACGAGCAAGAAATAATATTCTCGTATAATTCTGTTGATCAAGTCTGCACTCCTCCTAACGTCGTCGCTTTACTCTCTGAAAACACAAACGTGAGCTAGCCGGCGGGTGTGTACCGGATACCTCTCCAATGCCTAAGTCAGCAAAATAGACAAATAGACAAAAAGCTCTGTGTATTCGAGAATCAAAGTTGTGTTACCTCTCCATAAGTGATGTTGTGAGTTTTTATAGATTCCGCAAAGCACAATCCTAGTTGGACTCTTATTCCTCTGTGTAGAGTCCTCCTAGGAATCACTCTCCTGAAAGATAATGCTTATCCTTTCACACCCCCTTCACTGTATAAACCAAGTGAGATGGTTCTAGCTCGGTGGTATGTCCAAACGACCGAGCTAGTATTGCCATGCTAAAGTGGCAGGTTAGACCGAGCTCTGCCTAGCTCGGGTCTTCATTTCTCCGCTTGTACCTCGGTTTGACATACTCCAATCGAGCTAACAACTCAAGACCGAGCTAGCAATGCACAATGATGTAATTATCTCACCGTGACAACGTGTGAAACTTAGCTCGGTTCGGACCTCAACAAGGCCAAACTAGTTAGCCGAACTACATCATTACTTACCCCGGCCCATTACGCGGCCCAATTTGCAAAGAAGGCAATTTCCTTAGCTCGACCTAATTGATTTATAAATTATCCTCTCAATTGCCCCTTAATTCCGTCTACGTAGCATGATTAGGATTACCTGCCGAGCTAAAAAGCGACCTTCAACCGGGCTAAATTCACACTGAGCTACCAATTTGTCCGGTCAAAACGTCTTTTCAGTCGCTATAACTGAATCGCTTCCCATTCCATGGACACGTGGCAAACCCTCATTGGCCCAGCGTAGCTGTCACGCCGTCTTTGTACTCCGAAAAATTTGAACAGTCCCACCTTCTCTCGCGCTTTTCACAAAAACCCTACTCTTTTGAACCAAACGTACCACTATTCACCTTCTTCTCTCTCTATTTTCTGAGCTTCCTTTTTTCCTCAATACTGTACCTGAAAAAAGCTCGCATTCTCTGCTGGTGTTGTTTTTATCTTCGATTCCACCATTTTAAACTGGTAAGTGGCTCAAATCTCTTGCTTTCCCATTCATTTTGTGAATATACATAATATAGATACATATATACTCATATATATTACGAAACATTCTCTGTGTAAACATGTTATGAGTAAGAACAGAGAGCACCAAAAACCAAACCCCCAAACCATAGGTTTATGTTTAAGAGCATACCCTCTGGATTCAAAAATTACGAGGTTTAAATCTAGAATCGTGGTGTGACCGAGCTAAAAACCTGTTTGGGCAACTCAAGGCTTAGATTCAACCGAACTAGGGAACCTTCTAGGTGTGTACCTACCCAAACTAGATGATTCCCCCATCAAGCGAACCAAAACGTCATGCCAAACTAGATAACTCTTGCAAATGACCGAACTAAAGCTTTATGCCAAACCTTTAGTTTATTCTAGCCGAGCTAAAATCCTTTGCAACAACCGAACTAAGAACAGATAGCATTCCTTTTAGCCGAGCTAGGCTTATACTTATTTTGTCTATGTACTTAGCACGGTCCAATGATCTGTGCTTAACACTTTTCCTTTCCACTTTACAGACTGACTTAGGTTGCTCAGGCACTCCTTTGAACGCTTCAACCAAGATAATCAACACCTTCTCAGCACCAAGCTAACACTTTCGGCTATTTTACACATAATTTAAGTCCACATGGGTAAATATAGGTTTTTAGTGAACTCTCCAGGGGCCATAGCTGAATTCCGAAATGATTACCAAATCCCAGATGACGTCCATCTCTCCCTAGCCGAACTAGACACCATTCCTTGGGGAAAAACGGGATTCGTCCCTTTCAACGTCATTTCCATCGTGGAGGCCGGTCTCTGTTTCCTCGTTCAACCTCTGCTTTGCGAATTGCTTAGACAAACTAATCTTTGCCCTACCCAGCTTTCCACCAATTCTTACCGAATAATAAATGGCATCACCGAGCTAAATCGCCGGCTTGGCCTCAACCTCGGTTTAGCCGAGCTATTTCACCAGTACTCTCTAGGCCAAAATGAAGATGGATGGGTTTATTATTTAAGAATAAAACGTCGCCGAGAGAAAATAATAAAGAATACCCCAGACAAAAATGTAAATGACGATGATTTTTTCTGGGTCTCAGGCAACTTTGAAGACCAAGTGGCCCAGATCCCGGGCGACCGAATTAATTGGAATAAAGGAGTAGCCAGTATACATACCTCGGCTCACTTTTTGCATTCCTTACTCTGTTTGTAAGTTTTAAACCGCACTAACCGTTGTAATTTTCCTTTATGCAAATTTGGACCATCTCAAGTCCCAGTACAGCTACCCCAACCTAGACGCACTTCGCGCCGCACTTCGATATCCCAACCGAGGTTGGGCCGAGCTACTAAATTTTGAACCGACGTATAGATATAGCAGCAAGTGAAAGACTAGGGTGACAGACTTCTTGTTGGAACCCTCTCTTGAACCTGATCCAACCCTCCCACAAATCAACCTCATTCCACTAACTACAGAATAAGAGATGGCAAAAAAGAGAGCAGTAAGAGCTCTTATCACCGAGACAAACCAGGTCGAGGTTCCTCCAGCCAGCCAAACACAAGACGCTATAGTAGCCTTACCAACCGCCCAGCCGTCTACATTTCGGCCAAACAAGCGCGCTCGGATTTCTGCAACCGAGCCACGCCTTGTTGACGAGGATGAAACCGTGCTTCCGCCAACCATACCACCAAGCCCACAAACCGAGCGTTTAGACCGGGCTAGCCGATCAAAATGGGTGCCCAAGGTCACCTACAAGAACCGTGCTATCACTGATTCTGACTCAGTGGTAGCAGAAAAAGACCACTCGCTGGCATTTAATCTTGCCAAGAGTGTGTGTCTTCCAACCAATATGGAGCACCACGACCACCTTACCGAGCTAAAGGCCATTCACTCGGCGTCCAAATCAATGGTGCTGGTAAGTTTCTCCTTTCTCTGGTCCCGATTTCTACATCTGTTAGCTCGGTTCAGCTCAAAATTGCTTCTCTGTTCGCAGGCCCTGCAGAAGAACCACGTTGCGCACAAGCGCGTGTTGGAGCTTCGAAAAACCACAAGGCAGGCCGTGGCAGAGGACAATGCTAAATCGGCCGAGCTAGAAGAGGCCAAGAAGAAGATGGCTGAGCTACATACCGAGGTAGCCAGGTTGACCGGACTCGTCATCTCGGCCGAAGCAGATAAGTAAAAGGCTGCGGCCGTGCTGAAAGATAAATATCTGCGCGAGTTAGCCAAGCTCGAGGGAAAGAAGAATGCTGAGATCGCTGAGCTGGAAAAGAAGGTAGGCGACGCGGAAGACCGCGGCTATAAAGAGGATGAAGCAACCTACATCCTGCAATGCGAAGCCACTAAGGATATATTTTTCAAGTGTGGGTGGAAAGTGGCCGTGGCACAGCTCGGTCACGGTCCAAAGACTGAGGTTTTCCTGAACGCTCCTCCGCACTTCATACCGAGCTATATGGTGGAGTACGTCCACGACATTCAACAAAAATTTCTTCAAGCTGAGGATGACGAAGAAGGATCTGGGCCCAACAATGCCCCGGTCGTTAATGATCCCGCTGTTCAGTCAGCTCGGGTGGAGCCACCGGTGGAAGACTTGGTTGACAATGTGACTGAGCTACCTGCTGAAACCGGGCTCCGAGTTGATCTGGATGCGGATCTTGACGGCCTCTTTACTTGATCTTATATTTTCTTCTTTTTACTTTTGGAAAGAAACTGTAACCGGGCTGAAGTCCTGCTCCTTTGTAACTCTGATTTGAACTTTAAATGAAAACTTCTTTTGTTTCAACTGTTGTTTCGGTTTACTTCCATGTTTGCATTTACTTTCCAATTGTAATCTAAATGTAGTATAACATTTTCTGGCCGAGATACCTATCTCGGTGTTAACCTTGAATCTACCTGGTCATACCTGCTAACCTCTTCAGCCTAGGTTTTTACCTCGGCTGAAGATTACAAAAAGTTGTTTATTCCAGTCAACCACTCTTCAGCTTGGATTCTTATCTCGGTTGAAAAGTACTAAGTGTTGGTTTTTCCAGCCAACCTCTTCAGCCTAGATCCTTATCTCGGCTGAAAAGCAATAAATGTTGGTTTTTCCAGCCAACTTTTTCAGCCTAGATTCTTATCTCGGCTGAAGAGCAATAAATGTTGATTTTTCCAGCCAACTTCTGCAGCCTAGATCCTTATCTCGGCTGAAGAGTAACAAATGTTGATTTTTCCAGCCAACTTCTTCAGCCTAGATCCTTATCTCGGCTGAAGAGCAATAAATGTTGATTTTTCCAACCAACTTTTTCAGCCTAGATCCTTATCTCGGCTGAAGAGTAATAAATGTTTGTTTTTCCAGCCAACCTTTTCAGCCCAGATCCTGATCTTAGCTGAAGAGAGCTCAAATTTGGTTATTCTTGCCAACCTAGAGCGAATTGTTTGGTTATTTCTACCAAACGTCCTGCAGCCTCGATCCTTATCTTGGCTTAGGAGAAGTGTTGGTTTTCCAACCAACCTCTTCAGCCCAGATCCTAATCCTAGTTGAAGAAAGCTCAAAGCCGGTTATTCTTGCCAACCTAGAGCGAAGTGTTTGGTTATTCCTGCCAAACATCCTGCAGCCTCGATCCTTTTCTTGGTTTAGGAGAAGTGTTGATTTTTCCAGCCAACCTCTTCAGCCCAGATCCTAATCCTAGTTGAAAAGAGGTCAAAGTTGGTTATTCCGGCCAACTCTGATTTCATTGTCCCTAGTTCTCTAAAACTATTTTTACAGAGAAAAACAATTTATGTTGAAAAAGAAATTACTTGTTTTATTGAAAAACAAAAACTACAAGTTTAGAGAAAAGCTAAAAATAAAATAGTTTGAGATTGGCAGTGTTCCATGGCCTGGGAATGGCTTTGCTATCTTCATCTTCCAAGTGGTATGCCCCTTTTCTTGGTAATCCAACCACTTTGTAAGGTCCTTCCCAATTGGGCCCTAACTTGCCATCTCCAGGTACCAGGGTGTTTCCCATTACTTTGCACAGCACTCAATCTCCAATCTTGAATTGCCTTGGATGTATTGTCTTGTTATACTTTCTGGATAACTCTTGCTGGTATGAAGCAATGTGAACCAGTGCTTTTTCTCTTCTTTCTTCTGCAAGGTCGAACTCCAATGCTATGGCTTCTCCATTTAAGTCTGGATCAAAATTTTCACTTCTAATTGTGGAGAGGCCAACTTCCAGTGAGATTACTGCTTCCATGCCATAGGCCAAGAAAAATGGCATTTCTCCAGTTGATCGCCGGGGTGTGGTACGGTAAGCCCATAAAACATGAGGAAGCTCCTCCGCCCACTTGCCTTTTTCTTTCTCCAGCCTTTTCTTCAATCCAACTAGAACGAATTTATTTGATGCTTCCGCTTGGCCATTTGCTTGGGGGTATGCCGGTGTAGAGTTGTAGAATTCTATCTTGTATTCTTTACAAAAGCCTCTCAAAATTTTACCGTCGAACTAAGTGCCGTTGTCAGATATTAGAGCTTTTGGTATGCCAAACTGAGTGATGATATTCTGCCAGACGAACTTCTTCACATCTTTCTCCTTTATTGATGATAGTGCTTTTGCCTCCACCCACTTTGTGAAGTAGTTTGTTGTTGCTAGAAAGAACTTTCTGTTGTCAGGTGCCATTGGAAGTGGTCCTACTATGTCCAAGCCCCACATTGCGAAGGGCCATGGGCTAGTTAAAGGTAGGAGCTCTCTGACTGGTTGATGTATTTGGTGTGCGAACTTCTGACATTTCTCGCACTTCTTGACATACTTCTCTGAGTCTGCTTGCATGTAAGGCCACTAATATCCCTATGAAATAGCTCTGTAGGCCAATGATCTTCCCTTTTGGTGGCTTCCGCATACGCCTTCGTGTATCTCGAATAAGAATGTTTCGACTTTGCTGAGATGAACACACTTTAGGTAAGGTCCTGTGAAGGATTTTTTGTACAAGGCCATTGATGGGGAGAGCCAAAATCGTTGTGACTTTGCTCTAATCTTGTTGGCTTCTTTCTTTTCTTTAGGTAAGACGCCGTCTTTTAAGAACATTATAATGGGATCCATCCATGAGGGGCCTAATTAAGCGCAACATACCTCAGCTACTTCAGGTTCTTCAATGCTTGGTCTTGGAAGGTAGTTGATCAGTAACAGATGAGGAATGGATGTATCTGCCATCAAAGTAAAGCCTTCTAGTTCGTCCGCTCTACTGTTTTTATCCCTGCTGATCTGCTCTATCCGCACTATCTCAAATTTCATGATCTCTTTTCTGACTAACTCTTGGTACTTAGCCATTCTTTCATCCTTTGCCTCATAGTCGCCTGAAATTTGGTTTACCACCAACTGTGAGTCACTGTACACCATTAGCTCGGTGGCCTTCATATAGAGTGCTGATTTTAGGCCTGCTAGAAGTTCTTCATACTCCGCTTCGTTGTTTGATGCTAGGAAGCCAAGGTTGACTGCTTCTTCTACTATTAGGCCATCTGGTGAGATGAAGACTATGCCAAGTCCTGCGCCGTGCCTGTTGGACGCTCCATCCACGAAGAGCTTCCACATTTCTCTAACGAACAGCTTCCAGGAAGTGGAGGGATTAGATGATGCCTTGGGGTTCTGAGTGTTGCTGGTGTTTTCTTCAAAGTCCACATTTACTGTTTGCCCCTCACTATCTGATCGTACCAAGTTTTTATTTGTTAACGAGTCTTGGCCTGGTGCAGCATGGTTTGCCTCTTCCTCCCCGTCTTTACTCCAGTCTGCTTTGGGATGTGGCTGGGCATCCTATATCAGGGGTTACGCATTTCCTGCGGCGCTCTCCATCCCTATGTCGGTTGTACCAGTCAAGTCAACTGGGCAGATGTGATGACTTCCTAGTATGAACTCTGCTACAAAGTCTGCCAAAGCTTGGGCTTTTATTGTGGTTCTGGGTTGAAACTTAATGTCAAACTGTCCCAACTCCACTGCCCACTTCAAGATTCGCCCCGAAAAGTTTGCCCTTTCAAACAAAGCTTTTAATGGAAAAGCTGTGAGGACGATTATGGTGTGGGCATGGAAGTAATGCGACAGTTTCCTAGAGGCCATCATTAGGGCTGAGGCCAGTTTTTCCAATGGTAAGTACCTGGTTTCTGCGCCTAGCAGGGTCTTGCTGACATAAAAAATAGGCAGGTGTCGGATTCCTTCTGCTCTGACCAACACCGCGCTGACTGCGTGCTGCGAAACTGCCAGGTACAAAAAGAGCTCTTCTTCAGGTATTGGAGTTACTAGCAATGGTGGAGAAGACATGTATTCTTTCAGGCTTTCTAGAGTGTGGTCGCATTCTTCATCCCACTCAAACTTGGCTTTTAGTGCTTGGAAGAATGGTCGACATCTATCTGACGACCGACTTATGAACCGATTGAGCGCAGCTGCCATGCCAGTGAGATGCTGCACTTCTTTTACTGAGTTGGGCGTCTCTAGATCCTGAATTGCTTTAATCTGAGAGAGGTCTGCCTCTATACCTCGGTTGGTCACCAGGAAGCCTAGGAATTTGCCAGATTTTACGCCGAACGCACACTTGGATGCGTTAAGGCGCAACTTGTTCTTCTTCAGGATCTGAAACATCTCACCTAGGTCCCTGAGATGGTCATTCTCATCCTTGCTTTTGACCACCATATCATCTATGTATACCTCCATTGTTTTGCCTAACAATGGTTCAAACATCTTGGTGACTATCTGCTGGAATGTTGTCCCTGCGTTTTTTAGGCCAAAGGGCATGACCTTGTAGCAATACAGTCCTCTTGATGTTGTAAAGGACGTGACCTCCTGGTCTGATTCATACATAGCGATCTGATGGTAACCTCTGTACGCATCAAGAAAACTAAGTCGATTGTGTCATGCCGTTAGGTCTACCAGTTGGTCTATCCGCAGTAAGGGAAAGCTATCCTTTAGGCATGCCTTGTTGACTGTTTTGTAGTCCACGCAGACACTCCATTTTCCATTTTTCTTTGGCACCACTACAGTATTGGATATCCACTTAGGATAGTGTACTTCTCTGATTGCTTCTACCTCTAGAAGGTTTCCCACTTCTTCGGCCACTATCTCGGCGTGGTGGAGTGCTGATCTGCGAGTGCGCTGTATAATTAGTCTGGCAGTTGGGTGGACATTTAATTGGTGACAGATGAAGTTTGGGTCAATGCCAGGCATGTCATACGGCGTCCAAGCGAACACTTCGATGTTAGAGGTTAAGAACTTCATAACCTCTATTCTCTTAGTGCTGGACAATGACAAGCCGAGCAAAAAAAACTTTTCTAGGTCTTTTTCATCTATCCTTACATGTACCAAGTCTTCCACCGCCTTCTGTTCAGCTGCTTTGCCAACATTTGTGAATAGCTCATTGCTCTCAGGTTCTTCCACCATCTGTGCATACCCTTTTGTAGTTCGGCTGCCATTTACTCTCCATAGACTTCTTCAATTACTCCAGCTTCGTTGGGGAACCGTAATACTTGATGGTAGGTTGATGCTACCGATCGCATGGCGTGCAACTATGTCCTTCCCAAGATAATGTTGTAAGTGGAAGGGACTTTCAATACCCAAAATTCTACCTGCTTCGTCATGCTTCATGCTCTGACTGGGAGGATTATCTTGCCAATTGGCCACTCTGGCATTGAGTTGAATCCGATTATGGGAGATGTTGCAGGCGCCAAGTCTTTGTCCTCCAGTTTCAATTGTTTGAAGGCTTCGTAATATATTATCTCACACGAGCTTCCTTGGTCGATCAAAATCCGTTTGATGTCGTAATCCTTGACGCGGAGTGTGACAACCAGTGCATCATTGTGAGGGCAATATATCCTTGCCAAGTCCCTGTCAGAAAAAGATATGACATTCGTGGCTTCTGTTCTCCCATTTTTGATGGCAAGTTGTGCACTTAATACCTCCCTTAAGTGCTAAGCCTTCTTGATCATTCCCTGAGGTTACATACTCGCTCAGGTTTGAATACCCCATATATTACGTTAATCATGCCTTGAGGTGGGGCGTCGATCGGCATTCTGTTTGAGTGATCGTGGTTCTGGGGGACTGGCTATGTCCCTCCTTCTATGTACTGGTCTAGGTGCCCAGCTGCCACTAACTCCTCCAAGTGTTGTCTCAACGACGTGCAATTCTCTGTGCGGTGCCCATTTTCATTATGGAAGGTACACCGAGATCCTTCGTCATAGTCTTTTTGTGCTTCTCCCAACTTAGCTGGCCATTGGACGAAAGGTTCATCGCGTATCTCACTAAGAATTCGGTAGATTGATTTTTTGAACACCGTTGTAATGGCAGTGCGAACTCTTAGCCACCTTTTGTTTGGATCCTCTTTGTTGGCCCGTCTGCCTCGCCCATTCCTATTTGGTCATTCTACCGTGTTGACTTTTGCCGAAGTCTTTTTATCTGGTGTTGCTGTCGTGCCAGATTTCGCTTTAGCACGGGCGTCATCCTCTTCCACACGAATATGTTGGTGCACTCTCTCCATCGTGAGGGGAGGCGTCATCGTAATTGAATCCCTCAATTTGTTGCCAACTGGCAGGCCTCGTTTGTATTGTGCGATGGCGAGGTTTGTAGGATAATCTCCTATCTGGTTGAAAGTTTCCCAGTAGCGACTGTTGTAGGACCTCAATGTTTCTTTGTCGCCCATGTCAATGGAGAGTAGCTGATCGATCTCCACTGGTGTCTTGGTGTTCGTTCTAAACCTTGTCATGAATGCCTCTACCAATTGTGCCTAGGAGGCAATGCTGCCTTCTAGTAGCCTTTCGAACCAGGTTAGACCCAGGTCGCCTAGGCTGGATAGAAACAGGATGCACCTAAAAGCCTCGTTTCGCCGGTATACTGCTATAACCTGGCGAAAGTGGCTCAAGTGCATGTAGGGGTCCGTCTTCCCCTCATAAGTGGTGAATTTGGGCTGGTGAAAGCCCGAAGGTAGTGGTGCGTTCTCAATTGTCGAAACGAACGGCGAGGTCTACAGCCTTGCTAATGCTTTGTTTGTTGGCTGGTAAGCAAGGCGCGGTATTGACATTCCTACCTCGACGCTCCCATGCGTCCGAGGAGCCAACCGCTGAAGGGTTGAAACTCTGCGTGGGTCGCACCCCCTGGTATCTTCCTTCCATCGTGCCCTTTCTTCTAGCACAGTTCGTAAATCGGATGATCTAGGCAACTCTGTCTGCCTGGATGACGTCTGGTGCGTGCGTGAGGGTAGATAGGTGCTTCCCTCAGTATATGACCTCTCAGTTCTCGTTCTCTCAGACCTGAAGTAACGAGTCCTGGGAGTTCTTAACTGAGTGTCGCTTGTTTTCAGGCTCCTACTCTCTGCTTGTGATGGTGTGGTATACCTACCATGATCTTCCGAGTGGCGAGAGGGCGTGTTGCTTTTGCACCCCTCTCCTGTCGCCACCTATTTTCCTTTGATCTGGCGTTTCATAGACTCTATGTCTGCCGCCATCTTCCTTATTAACTCGTCTTGTTCCTTTACGCGATCCTCCAGAACTTGAGAATCGATCCTCCGCCTCTGTTTTTCAGGACTTTTAGAGCGACGGGGGCTGTTAGTCCGCCTCCCCCTTGCATCCCTTCGGGGGTTCTGTCGCTGGGGCTCTAAATCCGCCATGGGAGGGATAGAAGGCAAACCTTCGCGCCTCCTGCCCCCCTCTGGGGTTTGTCCATCGATAGCGGACTGCGGAAAATCTTCATTATGCGCCATTACTTCCAATTAGAGAGGAAAAACTTGATCAAAAGGTTTTGTTCTTTCTGGTTTTCCCACAGACAGCGCCAATTGTACGAGCAAGAAATAATGTTATCGTATAATCCTGTTGATCAAGTCTGCACTCCTCCTAACGTCGTCGCTTTACTCTCTGAAAATACGAACGTGAGCTAGCCGGCGGGTGTGTGCCGGATACCTTTCTGATGCCTAAGTCAGCAAAATAGACAAATAGACAAAAAGCTCTGTGTATTCGAGAATCAAAGTTGTGTTACCTCCCCATAGGTGATGTTGTGAGTTTTTATAGGTTCCGCAAAGCACAATCCTAGTTGGACTCTTATTCCTCCATGTAGGGTCCTCTTAGAAATCACTCTCCTGAAAGATAATGCTTATCCTTTCACACCCCCTTCACTGTATAAACCAAATGAGATGGTTCTAACTTGGTGGTATGTCCAAGCGACCGAGTTAGTATTGCCATGCTAAAGTGGCAGGTTAGACCGAGCTCTGCCTAGCTCGGGTCTTCATTTCTCCGCTTGTACCTCAGTTTGACATACTCCAACCGAGCTAGCAATGCACAATGATGTAATTATCTCACCGTGACAATGCGTGAAACTTAGCTCGGTTCGGACCTTAACAAGGCCAAACCAGTTAGCTGAACTACATCATTACTTACCCCGGCCCATTACGCGGCCCAATTTGCAAAGAAGGCAATTTCCTTAGCTCGACCCAATTGATTTATAAATTACCCTCTCACTTTTCAAAACAAGGCTAAGTACATATATTTTTACTCATTGTTATGCATAACTCACTTTAAATTATGTATCTTTAATAGATTTTTAAATTGAGTTATGTTAGTTTTCATATTTGAATATCATATGTGGCATCTTACATGATATTAATCACATTATTTGATAGGCTCCACATAATATATATATATATAATTTGTTTCATGTAAAGCGTTATGTCAAATGTGATAAAAAAAAATTATTAACATTATATTTTGAGCATTCTTTTTGTGGATTGCAAATTTAAATAACTAAATCTTAAGCAAGAAGAGATATATGTTACTATGCATAGATTCTTTCACAAATGTGTTTCTTATGAAAATTTCATTTATGTTATAGAATATTTATATGAAAAATATATATATTTTTTCATATGTATATATTTTAAAATTTTAAATTTGAACTTCAAATTTCATTAGTTATTGTTTAAATTAGATTTGGCTTAAATATGAACTTTTCATCTAATTATTTTTTAAACTTTAAATTACATAGGTTTGGATGAGTTAATAATCTTATGAGACATGTATTTATTAATTTTTATAAATTTAAATTAATATTTTGAATTTCTTAAAACATTTTAGATAGAAAGTCATTTTGTGTTAATGTATAGATAATAATAGATTTGGAAAAATTATCACTCACTATTAACAATAAGTATAGTTTAATTTTTCAATAAAAAATAAAGTGATAATTTCTAAATATGTATGTTTTCTATTGTAGAAATTAAAGTTGGATTACTGCTCATTAAAGATTCAGGATCATAATCAAAAAAAAATTAAATACTTACCATATTGATTAACAAAATTTTTCAATTAAATGGAAAAAATAATAAACAAAGAAGAACTAATAATACAATTAAAGAGCCCATAACATTTTGTTAAATAGATAGTAGATATGTAAATAAATTTTAAAAAGAATATCATGATTAATAAAATCTATTATTTATTAATTTTATTATTTTATAACATGTGTATTTTCATACTATAAATTTAAAAAAAGTATCATGATTTTAGGGAATATATTACCTTATTGATCAATAAATTAATAATGACATGAATTTTGGTATTTTGAAATATAAAAAGGTTTTACTTGATTTCTGTAAAAAAAAAATATTTTAAAAGAGTTAAGTTTAAACGTAAATGTATTGCCATAGTGATCAAATGACCAATGACCAATAATTTCTTGACATATGTATTTTTATATTTTTTAAATTCAACAAATTGAGAAAAAAGTTTGGAGATTTGAATCACAAAAATCCTACAACGTTTTTGCTTATATTTTATAATGAATATATATATGCATAATATATTCAGACATAGAAATTTTGATTTCCAAAACAAAATTTTCATTTTTAAGAATCAACAACTAACATGAAGCATAAAACTTCAAACATTTTTCTTCTCCTCTTTACTTTTCCTTAAATTTCTAGCTACAAATCATAAAATACAAATGCATGAAAAAGAATTCAAATTGAGCCCAGAAAAACCCAAAAAGATAAAATCCAAAATATTTTGAAATTAAACATTTAAGCAACATGAAACAATAAGATAAAATCAACAATAGATTGAGCACATTCCAATGACACACAAACATGTATTATGGGTTGAGAGTGAAAAAAAAACAGTAGAAAAGAGTATTTATGAAAGAGAATTCACCCCACTCTTTTGGTGATTCTTTAGTTTATATATATAGTCAATGATTTACAATCAATAGGGGAATTATTACAACTGTACAGGCTGAAATTATGCACCAAAAAAAAAAATTAGAATAAGACCACAACTATTATGGCAAAAAATCTACAATGGAATCTCATTTGATTATGGAATGATTCATTCAATTTCCTTGACTGAATCATTGGCTGGAATGGCTTGAGTGGTCTGCTGATTTTTTTGAGCTACATAGTTATCACTATCATAGAGCCCTTTTTTCTTTTTCTTTTTCTTTTTCTTTTTTTCTTTTTCTTTTTTGTGGAAATAAGCATAATTGGTTTAGCAATTGGTCATCCTGGAAAATAAGAATAGTACAAAATATGATTGAAAACAAGTTATTGGGTTTTTATTTTTATTATTTTAATAATAAGAATCTATAGAATTTTTTTTTTTTATAGAAAAAAAGGTAAAAATGTTAAAATAATAAATTTTCCATGTTGAATATTTCTTTTAAATATGTTAAATTTACATAAGGTAATTTCAACTTAAACTTTTTAAAATAAATTTAACACAATTTTGAAAGTTTTGGTGGAAATACTCACACATTTGAATAAGTTTTGATTGGATAGTGGAAATTGTTTCGTACGGCACATTTGTTGAAACAAAGAAAAACATGGCACACCTCATCGTGCAAAAGTTAGCCTTCGTTTGGGAACTTGCACTACAAGAAATTACATTTTTAATGATTAAATTTTTAGTCATTAAAAATCATATTTTTTGTCGTCAAAAGGTTTTCCTGACTAAATAGTTTAGTCGCTAACTTGGTCGCGGAAAGACGGTCGGCGAAGGTATTGGCGACTAAAAAAATTTTAGTCATCGAAAGTCCTAAATTGGCGACTAAACAAGTAGTCGCCAAAAGTAAAGGTATTGGCGACAAAAAAAAATTTAATCGTTGATAGGCTAAATTGGCGACCAATCTTCTCGCCGCCAAAAGCTTTCAAAAAAAATTTATATCGCATTTTCAGCGACTAAATGTTTTAGTCGTCTAAAGTGTAATTTTTTTTAACTCTTAAAAATTTAGTCGCCTAAAGTGTAACAACCCTCGTACTGATTACCGATAAACTACTGAATTAGCTACTGGTTACTGCTAAACTGAACTGATAATGACTGATAATTGAATTAACTGAAGTACTGAATGGACTGATTGAAATCGAAACTGAAATTGAATAAGTTTATCTATTGAATTGCATATTGCATCTGTTTGATTGATTGATTATCTGTTTGAATTCATATGTTTAAACTGCTAATTGAAGGCCTTATCGGCGGCCGAGTTAGGAACCGTTTAGAGTTTTGGGATCAGTAGAATATTTGTGATTTAATGGTATATTTATCTGAAAATTGATTAGGAATGATTAAATTAGATTAAAAGGAGTTAATTGCCAAATTTAACTTATTTACCAAATTACGGAATTGCCATTGAGTGGGCCTTTGTTTAATCTTATTATTTGAGCCTTATACACTTAATCAAGACATTCCCTTCAGCCTATTTTGAGTACTCAACCGATCTTACGGTGAGAGAGAAGGAAGAGAATTGATTTTCATCACATTTTGCTTGATTGTGCTTGAAACTTAAGAGGATTGAAGTGTTAACTCCATTATTGATCTCCTAGGCTCTCAATTGAAGACTTAGGTATGAATATCAATCACTCATTGTTGCATTTAAGGTTGGTTCTTGCTAGATTCATGGCAAATTATAGAGCTAAGACATGAATTGGTTCAATGGTGTTGTATTATAACTTAATTCATGCATGCATGTTTGAATTGATGAATTTTGAGTTGAATCCATGGCAAAATTGTACATGCATGTTCATAATTAGACTTTAGTCCATGTTTTCAACTTGTTTTTGGAACTTAGAGCTCATTAGAGCTTGAAATGGAAGCTTTGATTTGATTTAAACTCATGCATGTCACTTTGTAGTATGATCATGCATGCTCATGAAATTTGGGTTTGAAAATGGGTTTAATTGAAACACCCTTGGGTTTTGATTTCTTAAATTGAGTTTTGAAACTTGTTGTACATTGAGTTTGCAAGAGTTTTCCCGAAAATAGCCCAAGAGGATCGAAAATATTGCTTTTGAACTTGGTTTTGAGCTTGGGACTCAAATCTGGGATTTCCAGATTTTTGTTGTCCGCTCGAGCGGGGGAAAGTAGCGCTCGAGCGGAGAAATCGAGCTCCCAGCATCTTGCACTATGCATAAGTCCACTCGAGCGGAGTATTGGGCGCTCGAGCGGAGGACTGGGTGACACGCTCGAGCGGGCGTCGAGCGGAAATTTCACCTATCCAGTACTTTTTGGTCCGCTCGAGCGGGGACGTTGCGCTCGAGCGGGTACCTTTGTTTGCTTGTCCGCTCGAGCGGGACTCTGTTTCACTGAAAATTCTGCAAATGCTTTCTAAGTGCATCTTTGCATCCTCTTTCCATCCTAGGCATTCCTAGGGCGTATTTAAGGCATCTTAATGAGGATGTAGGTGTAGAACACACCGAGGCATTTAAGGATTAAGTTATTATCCTTCCCAACTGTATAGCTTAGTGTGTTTGATCTGTTAACTGTGTAGGGGTTGGCGACTGGGGAAACGCGCTCTAGCATACTGTAGCCCAATCTCTGTGAGTAACGATTGTGTAAAGATATGTTCAAAATGGTTATCTTTTGAATACTGAACTGAACTGTTTATTGAACTGATATTATTTACTGAATGAATGTATGTCCTATATTCTGAACTGTATTGTGGCATCCTTAGCACTTACTGTTTACTGTTACTGTTACAGAGCTCTGTCGGTTCCCTTGTGGAACCATACTGTTTACTGATTGATGGCCATCATTACTGTTGGGTCTGTTAAGACCCGGTCCTTTTGGACCTACTGTTTATAGGCTAATGGGTGTACCACATATGACTGATTGACTGAAATACTGAAGGACTGAAATACTGTTTAATGAACTGTTTTCATTACTGTAAGGACATTCATTCATAACCTCTTTACGCTTTATGTTATTCACTGGGCTTTAGCTCACTGCTCATATATATATATGTAGGTGTACATGCACCGGATCAAAGCTAGAAGCGTCGGAGTAAGCTCCAGTTTTGTCAAGCCAACCAATGTGCCTCACTGCGAGGTTTCGAGTTGCCATGCTATGGCTTGGGGTGTTTTGTGTCCCCCATCGGTCTCCTTACTGTTTTGTACCACTGTATAGACTGTCTACTGTTTTACTGTACTGTTATCGAGGGATTAGGTCCCCGCTCTGAATGTTGTATATGATTGTATAGACTGTATGCAGACTGTACTGTTCTGAACTGTATGAATGCATGAAAAATGTTTTTGGCATACAGATTTTCACAGCTCAATGGACACTAGTTACTTACTGTATTGGCTTCCGCCAGGCCCTGTACTCTGTTTTACTGTATTACTGTTCAGCAGGCCTTCGGTAATCTCGGATTACTGGCCAGTTACGGTGCTAAACCCATAGGGCCGGGTTTGGGTCGTGACATAAAGTCTATTTTTTTATTTGGCTACTAAAATTTTAGTCGCCAAAAGTTTTGTTTTTCATTTTATTTATTTTTAGCTACTAACTATTTAGTCACTAAATATATTTACTGCTTTTTTGGCTACCAATTATTTAGTGGCCAAAAACATGATATTATTATTTTTTTAATTTGTCCATAACCTGCATGTATTCTGTGCAACCTATACTATGTATATAAACAAAACAATACATATATTATCAATCATTTCGAAATTTGCATCAATTTTACTTCCAACCATCCAAAAAGGAATAACTTAATGTCAAATTATTTAAGTAATAAGACACTTTCATAATTTTATAACCACTCCAATGATAGCTAGTAATCCCCACTGCTTGGCATTGGCAATGCACAACCATAATTAGGAACACAAAGGCCTTTAACATTGGCAAAGCGAAGGGTCCACTCATCAGATGGCTGCAACAATAAGCATTAACATAAAAACTATCCCCTGCAGCAACTGCACATGAATTCCCTGTGTTGCCTACACACAACTGGCATGCTTCTTTTGGTGCCAAGTTAGCATCCTGTATCGAATAAGCCAAAAAAAAAGGTGCCAAGTCAGCATCTCTGCCTTTTTTTCTTTTGAGTTACCACCACCGGAATTTCCTCTTCTTTTCAACATTCTGTCTACTTTTTATTTCCGGCAAATCTTCACTCCATCATTCCTTACTAGCACTGCCATTCTCTCTATAGACAACAAAAATCCATTGGCTTCTCTGCATTGCCATTCTGCATTAGATGATCACATAGAAGAATCACAATCATGGTAAGCTTTCATGGTTCATCTTCTTTATTTTCAAGTAACTTGATCAATCTATTCTTTGTAAAACAATGGTCACATGATAGTCGGATCACACGTGTGGGCTGAGGATCCTGAAGTTGCATGGATCGACGGAGAAGTTATAGAAATCAAAGACACAGATGCTACAATAGTTACCACAAATGGGAGAACTGTAAGATAATCTTTCCACTCATTATATTCAAGAGCAACTGTATCTACATGATCAAACGACTAGGATCATTAGCTCCACTAATATTGCAGGAATCACTACAACAAGTTTTTAAAACAACATACAAATAACATCTGTTCATTTTAGGCACTGTAGATATATAATAGCATAACAAGTTTGAATGCAGATAACAAATATTACTTAAATAATAAGACATATACTAGCAATACTAAAGGCATGATATCAGGCACTACTTGCAAGTGGAATCCCAACCAAAAGGACATAGTAGTGAGACTGAAGCAATAAACCCTCTCGCAAACTATTCCAAGTGCTTCGATGATGATGGCCGCTTCCTGCTTGGAGAGAACTGGTACACCTTCCATCTTCTATGAATTGTTCACTTGCATAGAAGAAAAAACACAGCTTTTCATTTTGTTTTATATATTGCTTTCTTTTATCTTTCATGATGAACTCATTATTACTGTTAATCTATTGACCTCCATGTACTTTACTGAATTTTATAAACTTCATTTGACTAGTCAGTCAATTTCATTAACAAGTCATTTTTAGACTTATTACTATATGGGGATTAAACTCAACATTTTCTATCAAGGACCAAAAAAAAAAGGCTCAATATTGCTATTGTTTATTACCTATTCAGGAAAATCCAAGTATGTGGTTATATGCTTTGCTTACTGATCAATTGTATTATAAGAATTATTTAACTTTGACTTTGTCCTCCATCCCAAATAGGGGATGGGTCCAAAAGGGTGTTTTACACTAAGTAGTTTCTAAGAGACATTTTATCAAACAGTTTGAAGGCAAGAAAAAAATAATGTTTCTGACTAACTTTGTTGAGCTATTTAGCTAGCAATTGAAGAGGAAAAATTTTAACTTTTGCTATTTTTTAACAATCTATCACAAAACAGACATATATATAGGCAAATTGGTATCATGATCAAGTTCAAAAATACAAGTATGAAAGTGGGTAATTAATGAAATTACCAGATTGGACTTGGATAGAAGAATATGAAGTTGAAGCAGATGAAGAATTGCGAGAAGAACCCGGAATTGGGCCTTTGATAGGGAAGTACCTGTTCTTCTCCGCATCAAAATAGAACCTTAGAAGATCTACACCCACATACATACATACATACATATATATATGAAATTACTTTTTGAAAAAATCACATATACATAGAGACGAAGATAACCAAAAATAGATAGAAGAGAAGCTCCAACCCTCTGATTTATAACCAAAAAAAACAAATCCTTTGTTATAAAACCCTAGAAATTTGGTGAAGATATATATATATAGAGAGAGAGAGAGAGGGGAAGAGGCTGGAAATAACTGGTGTGCGCTAGAGGAGAGACAAATCAAAGTAGCTACTGTTATCCGTCGTTGGTGGGGAAATGGGTGGTATCGTCGTTGGTGGGGAGGTGGGTTGTACCGTCGTCGGTGAGGAGGTGGCTGCTCGTGTGCGACAGTGGTGGACGGTGGCCGGTATGAGGGTCGCCTGTGATGGAGTGAGAGAAAGAGAGAGAGAAGAGGGATGATGAGAGAGTGAAATGGGAGATGACTGACAGAGTAGTAACTAGGGGTGGGCGCGGGTCGGTTGCGGCCACGAAACCTCTAATCCGCCATCCGTCCACCAGATTGGTGGATTGGAGAAAATCAATCCGCATCCGTCCGCCAATTCGGCGGATGTGGATTGAGCGGATTGGCGGTTTGGCGGATGGATGCGAATCGGTTTGGTGGTTTAAAATTTTATAAATTTTTAACATAGTTTAACTTATGCACTTCCTCAAAAAAAAAAAAGAAGAGAAAGTATTACAGTCAATGACTTAAAAAAGTATTACAATTAATGCATGCCTCATCCAAAGAAAGAAAGTTTGAAATTTTAGAATATCACAATCACTGCATGCCTCATCCACATATTACAATCACAGCATACTTTATCCACATAGAGTATTACAATATGTGGTTCTTAAAATATAAAAATAATTCAAACCACCAAAACCATAAACAGAGCAGTAGTAGAGATTGTATGTCTTTGTATTGTTACATTTATATATGTTTTTGAAAATAAAAACCAATCAGCATATATCATATTTTCTATTTATTACTTTTAGAGTTAGATTTAAAAACCAAAAAATATAAATAAATAATACGTTTATTTTTTTCAATTCAAAAAATATATTCAAGTTGAAAACTTTTTTTCAACAGAATATTTAAACTCTTTTTCAATTGAAAACACAAACAAAATATTTAAACAAATTGAAAACATAAAGTTTTATAAATTATTAAGGGTGTTCGTGGTTTGGCGGTTCGGTTGCGGCCAAAGGAACCTCAAATCCGCCATCCGTCCGCCAAATTGGCGGATTGAAGAAAATCAATCCGCAATCGTCCGCTCGTCATCACGCATCCGTCCAAAATGCGGCGGATCGGTTCGGTTCGGTCGGTTTTTGCGGATCGATATATCCGCTGCTCACCCCTAGTAGTAACAATTGGCGACCAAATATTTTAGTCGCTAATTAATTTTTTAATACCTACAAAATTTGAAATCTCCCTCCAAATATTTTAATTTTTTGACGACTAAAATATTCTTTTGTCGTTTAAAATATACTTTTGGCGACCAAAATTTTAGTCACCAAAAATAAAAAATAATTTTTTTCTTTTCATTTGGCTACTAAATAATTTTAGTAGCTAAAACTAACTATACGGCTACTAAATTATTCTTTTGTTGCTGAAAATATACTTTTGGTAGCCAAAACTAAACAATTTTAGTAGCCAAAACTAGCTATACGGCTATAAAAAAAAATTTAGTCGCCAATTGTGATATTTTTTGTGACACCCTGAACGTTTAATTAAGTACCACATAAATATTTAGAGTTATATATAATTATGGTTGCATGTGATGATAGACTATTAAATAAATGAATATATAAATTTAATTTGGTTTTGGGTTATCAAATATAGGATTAATTAGGAATTATTATTATGGGGGCAAATTAACACATTTATGGAATTATAATACTAGTTGGGTCAAACTAAAGATAGTAAACAAATAATAATATTGCTAACAAGAATAATAACAATAATCTGTAAAGTAAAATAAAATAAATAATTTTAAAATGATAAAAAAAAATAGGATGTAATTTAATTTAAATTAGGAATATTGAAAAAGCTTAACATCAAAACAAATGAATAAATGAATAAAAAGAAAAGGAAATGAAAATTTGTTGGCCCAGCAAATGCTTGTTAATTTCGGCCCAAAAGAAAAAGAAAGAAAAAAGGGCCTAAGTATAAGATTTAAGCTTATCCTGTAAAGATTCAAATCTTATATTGAATTCACAATTAAAAACTCAATCACCTAGCATCATTATGACCGAGAGAGAGAGGGGTACGTGGCTCTCCATCATGGCTCGGTTAACAGTATAAAAAGGGGCAGAGGTGTTGCGAATTAAGGGAGGAAACACGAAAGAACAAAAGAAATAGGGGAAACCGAGAGAGAGAGAGGTACGTAAGTGAGTGTAAAAAATCTATAGTAGGGAAGTTCTGATAGTAAAGTAAGGCTAAGGGTTATAATTAAGGTGAGTTATATTATACCTTGATTTACCATTATATGTTTTACGAATGTTTTGAGTTACCATAGCTTATTTTATACAAGTTATATTTATTAAGTTATATTAAAAAAAAAAAGTTATGTTTTATAAATATTTCAGTTATGTGGTTTATTTTCTAAACTCTATTTATTTAAAAGGAAATCTATGGATATGTTTGTTTAAATTTTAGTATATATTTGACTATAACCTTATAAATAATTGTGTTTTGTAAGTACCACTACGGGAGTCCCACGCCTTGGGGGACTTAAATAACCCTAGGCTTTTGTTTGACCACTTTGTGGTCCTCTCTTTGTCATGGATCCATTGACCTCTGTTCTGACTGTCACTTCTGTGACCTCTGTTCTATTCTGTTTTATACCGTAGTTATGATTATTTATTTACATGATTTCTGTATTCTGCCACTTTAAATAAATTGTCATTTTAAATTAAATTATGCAAATATTTTAGCCTACCTAATTATCCATGATTATTTTGTATTCCCTACACTCTTAGCATAATATTTCTCACTCTGCTGTGTGCTTATGGCTATTACCCTTTCAGGTGACGAGATGTAAGGGAAACCCATAACCCCACAAAATGGCACCTGCACATGGACTGATGTTGAATCACTATTTTATCTTCTTTTCTTTTTTTTTTTATATTTTTGCTCCCTTTTGTTTCTATTCGGGGTTGATCACTGAATAATAAAATAATGAAAGCCCTAGAAATGTATTTCCTATTTCTTAAATAGTAAAATGAAGTAAAATTTCTATTTACTTATCTTTATTTCCGCTTGCGCAGCTTAATTTGCTACGAATAAGAATAAGTTAGTAAGTTGCGATTCCAACTCTAAGCCCCTGGGGTTGGGTCGTGACAAAAGTGGTATCAGAGCAACGGTTCAAAAAAAAATTTATAAAACTATATAGCTAAGAAAATATAGGAAAATAAAAATTAAAAAAAATAAAATAATAATAGATATTTACCTGCACCGTTAGTCTTTCTGTGTAAATCTCACGTTTATTCTGGTGTTGTAGGGATGTCAGAGATTTACCTTGATGATGCATTTTGGAATGACCTCCAGGCCATCAATTTAGATGAAATCTTAGCTGAACACCCTACCCTCGCCCCCGCCTCACCTGAGGGTTGGGGAGATTCTGAGGAAATAGTCAGGGGATTGCACCCAAGGCTTGGCCCATTGATAGGTCGGCCTATTTATATCCAGGTTGACCCTACCGACGTCCCACACTTATTATGGAGGCACAGCCTTGTCCATACACGCAGACGTTTTCTCGGACCATCTCGCGTCCTTGGCGTCACCCCGGCTCACGACCGCCCACATTATATTGTAGGCCCTCTACACCTAGAGTTTGCAGCCAGGAGGGGGAACGTGTACCGCGAGGATTATATTGTCACCACAGTCCCTAACCCACTGGAGATCATTAATATTCCAAATGTTGACTTCGAAAATGATCTGTCATATGTTGAGACACCTGTTTGGATTGTCGACCGAGCATTCGTGGGTCATATACGGTCTATCCCCATTTTCATGGTCCATGTAGCATGGATGTATTTTGGTGTAGTCCAGTTGAGGTAGGAGTTTGAGCTTTTTATGCAGCACTGTTTTTCCTGGTTTTTCGGCCCATCTAACCCACCACTCTAGATCTGGGTAGTAGAAAATCTTTTGTATGCTGATATTGATGTATTCTAATCCCTTTTTGTTGACTTTTGTTTTTGTTTACCGCAGGGATGGGACACTAACATATTCTGACTAATGTAATATGAATTGTAGAAAAAAATAATAATAAAAATGTGTAATGTTGGCAGTTCATATAAATATAAATTGTGCTACATATATATATATATATATATGTGCTGCATTAAGAATATAATGCCTTGTTCATTACTTGTAGAATGGCTAATAATGGTGATGGAAGTGAGTCGTCAGTTAGTGGCACTGAATCGATGGAAAAAGTAATGGAAAGAGCAGTTACTAGCTTTTTGCAAGCTGTCACGACCTAAACCCGGCCCTATGGGTTTAGCACCGTAATCGGCCAGTAATCCGAGATTACCGAAGGCCTACTTAACAGTATTACAGTAAAACAGAGTACAGGGCCTGGCGAAAGCCAATACAGTAATAAAATAATGTCCAACGAGCTGTGACAGTCTGTATGCCAAAAAGATTTTTCATACATATTTACAGAATAGTACATATATATACATGTCATTCAGTGAAACAGGAACTTAATTCCCACTCAACAGTACAGTGAACATTCAGTCTATACAATTCATTCGATTATTACAAAGCAGTGGGACAGTGCAAAAAGGGGAAATACTAAAACACCCCTAAGCCTTAGCATGATGGGCTCGGGACCTCGCAGTGAGGCACATTGGTTGGCTTGACAAAACTGGAGTTTACTCTGACGCTTCTAGCTTTGATCTGGTGCCTGTACACCTACATATATATATGAGCAGTGAGTTAAAGCCCAGTGAATAACATAATGCGTAAAGGAGTTAAGAATGAATGTCCTTACAGTAATGAAAACAGTTCATTGATTCAGTATATCTGTCATTCAGCGATATGTGGTACATCCATTAGCATAACAGTACAGTAAACGGTAGGTCTTAAAAGACCGAACAATAATTAATGGCCATCAATCAGTAAACAGTAGTGGTTCTAACATGGGAACCGAGTCGATTAGACAAATCCACCCGTTCATAGACCGTCGGTGGGGCCATCCGTTCACAGACCGTCGATGGCAGAGATTTCTCAAACAGTAGCAGTAACAGTAAACAATAGTTGCTAAGGATGCCACAGTACAGTTCAGAATATAGGACATACATTCATACAGTCAACAATATCAATTCAGTAAACAGTTCAGTTCAGTATTTCAGAAGATAATCATTTGAACATATCTTTACACAATTGTTACTCACAGAGTTCTGGGCTACAGTGAACTAGAGCGTCTCCCCGGAATGCCAACCCTATACAGTTAACAGATTGAACACACTCTAAGTTTCACAGTTGGGAAAGATAAACATTAACTCCCTATTACCTCGGTGTGTTCTACATCTATATCCTCATTAAGATGTCTAAAACTAGGCCTAGGAATGCCTAGGATGGAATGAGGATGCAAAGATGTGAGTAGAAAACAGTTTCAGAATTTTCAGTGAAACAGAGTCCCGCTCGAGCGCAGGTTTCCCCACTCGAGCGGACATGCAATAAAGTTACCTGCTCGAGCGTCAACTTCCCCGCTCGAGCGTACTGTAAAAGTACTGGATGGGTGAAATCTCCACTCGACTCCCGCTCGAGCGCGAGACACACGACTCCGCTCGAGCGGACTGTAAAACAGTGCAAGATGCTGGGAGCTCGATTTTCCCGCTCGAGCGGCACTTTCCCCGCTCGAGCGGACAACCGAAATCTGGAAATTCCAGATTTGAGTCCCAAGCTCAAAACCAAGTACCAAAGCAATATTTTCGATCCTCTTGGGCTATTTTCTGGAAAAACTCTTGCAAACTCAATGTACAACGAGTTTTAAAACTCAATTTAAGAAATCAAAGCCCAAGGGTGTTTAATTCAAACCCAAACTCAAACCATTTTTCAAGAATGAAACTCAAACATGCCATGCATAATCTTTAAACAACTTCCAAGCTTCAAAACATGCTCTAATGAGCCAATTGTTTCACAAACAAGATGAAATCATGGCCTACACTCAAAACATGGACATGCATGTGACAATTTGCCATGAACTCAACTCAAAATCCAACAATACTAACATGCATGCATGAAATGAGTTCTAATTCAACATCATAAGACTAGAACATGCCTTAGCTCTACAATTAAGCATGAAGCATGCGAGAACTATCTTAAATACAACAATGGAGGGTTGATTCTCCTACCTTAGGTCTTCAAACACAAGACTAGAGGCTCAATAGACAAGCTACACTTCAATTTCTCTCAATTCCCAAGCAAGACCAAGCAATTCAACAAGATGAAGCCAATCTCCCTCTCTCACTCTCCACTTCGGCAAAAACAAGGGAAATGGGGCTGAAGAAAATGTTTGTTTGATCATGTATACAAGGCTCCAACAAGTTCAAGCTAGTGGGCCACTAAGTGGCAAAATAGTAATTAAGGCAACTCTTGTAATTGGTTCATTTTAATCTAATTTAATCATACCAAAACACATTTTAATTAAATATACTATAAAATCACATAAATTACGATGATCATGAAACACTAAACGATTTCCGGTTCGGCCGCCGATAAGGCCTTCAATTAGCATTTTAAACATAAAAAACGAACAGATAAATGATCAATCAAACAGATAGAAATGCAATACAATAGATATACTCAATCAATTCAGTTTCAATTTCAGTCAGTCAGTTCAGTATTCTATTCAGTCCAGTTATCAGTCATTATCAGTTCAGTTTAACGGTAATCGGTGGTTATTCGGTAAACAGTGACAAGGGTTGTTACACAAGCTTTGCAAACTAACATCAACAATGGGACGCTAGAACGACGAGAAGGGCCGGTTACCATAAAACAGTTCCAAGATCTGAAACCCATCACATTTACCGGCGGCCCAGACCCAATGGTAGCAGACGCTTGGGTTAAAGACATGGAAAAGATTTTTTGTGCCCTACCCTGCACCGAGAGACAAAAGGTAACTTTCGCCACTTTCACTTTCAAAGACAATGCATAGAAATGGTAGCTTCTCACTCTGGCCAAAAAAGAAATTACGACTTGGGCGAGATTCTTGGAAGTATTCTACGAAAAATACTTTCCAGATTCGTTGCGGGAACAAAAGGCATCCGAATTCATACATCTTAAGCAAGGAACCATGACGGTGGCCGAATATGAGAGCAAGTTCACCCAACTCGCTCGGTTTGCAACATACGTCATCCCCACCGAAACTCGAAAAGCAAGAAAATTTGAAGCAGGATTGGATGCTGGAATTAAAGACAGGCTTGAAGTCTTGAAATTGCCAACCTATGCAGAAGTGGTAGACCGGGCGTACATAGCAAAAAAGGGGATTAAAGCCTCATGTTCCGGAGAACCAAGCTATAAGAAGCGATTCTGGGAAAGGGATAACAGAAGACCCGGTGTTGCACCTCATAAAAAGGTAAACATGGGCACAACTAGCTCAGGCCACCAAGGTCCGACCAACCCCCGAGGTGGCACTATTCCAAATTGTCCCACTTGTGGGACGGCTCATTGGGGACAATGTCATCGAGACACGGGAGCATGTTTTAAATGCGGACAGTTTGGCCACTTGCTAAAGGATTGTCCAAAGATGGTTAACCCTACAACCATCCCCTCTGGCCTAGTCAGGAGACCCGCGGGACCTGGAGGAGAAAAGAAGGATCAAAACCGCCAAGGTCGGGCTTTCGCCTTGGTACCTGGAAAACCGGAAGTTATCGAAAATGTTGTGTCAGGTACACTTTCTGTCTGTGGTCTTTTAGCTCATGTCCTTATTGACTCTGTGTCAACTCATTCTTTTGTTGCATCACACTTTGCTACCAAGTTAACATCAACACCCGAACCATTAGGATATACCTTGTCTGTGTCTTTTCCTTCTGGTAAGTCTGCCTGTAGTACTGATGTGTACAAATCCTGTGCTATATTCCTAAAAGGCAAAACCTTATATGTAGACTTGATTCCCCTCCGCATTGGAAACTTTGATGTAATCTTAGGTATGGATTGGCTGGCTGCCAACCACGCCTCTATCGATTATAAAGTCAAAAAAGTCTCTCTCAAGTTACCAGACCAACCCAAACTTGTCTTTGATGGGGCTGAAGTTTCTAACCCTTCCTGTATTATATCCTCCATGGCGGCCCAACGACTTCTAAGAAAGGGTTGTGGTAGTTATATTTGTTATGTGATTGATACACAAAAAGTGGCCCCCACCGTTGATGCAATTCCTGTAATTCGAGAATTCCCGGATGTCTTTCTTGAAGATCTACCCGGTATTCCAGTTGATCGGGAGATCGAATTCACCATTGAAACCCAACCTGGCACGCAGCCTATATCAAAAACTCCTTACCGCATGTCGATGACGGAATTGAAAGAGCTGAATACTCAACTCCAGGAACTCTTGGACAAAGGTTTCATTCAGCCTAGTACCTCACCATGAGGAGCTCCAGTGTTGTTCGTGAAGAAAAATGATGGCACAATGAGATTATGTATCGATTATCGAGAGCAGAATAAGGTTACCATCAAGAATTGATACCCTCTGCCGCGAATCGATGACTTGTTCGATCAACTTCAAGGCGCGCAAGTATTTTCCAAAATTAACTTATGTTCTGGATACCATCAGCTAAAAGTTAAAACGGAAAGCATTGAAAAGACTGCCTTCAGAACCCGTTACGGGCACTACGAATTTCTCGTCATGCCTTTTGGCATCACAAATGCCCCAGCAGCCTTCATGGACCTCATGAACAGAGTGTTCAAACCCTGTCTTGATGAGTTCGTCATCGTCTTCATTGACGACATCCTCATATACTCCAAGTCACCAGAAGCTCATGAGCGGCACTTGCGAATGGTTCTACAAACACTACGTGATTATAAACTCTACGCCAAGTTGAAGAAATACGAATTCTGGATCAGTAGTGTACACTTTCTCGATCACGTCATTAACAAAGATGGCATCGCGGTTGACCCCCAAAAAGTTGCAGCAATCGTGGACTGGCCGCAACCTACTAATGTGTTAGAAATCTGAAGTTTCTTAGGTCTAGCCGGTTATTATCGACGCTTCGTGCAAGATTTCTCAAAAATAGCATCGCCCTTGACCCAGCTAACTCAGAAGAACACACCCTTTGAATGGACTAATAAACAAGAGCGTTGCTTTCAAGAATTAAAAGGCCGACTTGTGTCAGCCCCTACACTAGCACTCCCTACCGAAGCAGATGGGTTCGTAATCTATAGTGATGCCTCATATAATGGGTTGGGTTGTGTTCTCATGCAAGACGGAAAATTCATTGCTTATGCGTCACGACAATTAAAGACTCACGAGAAGAACTACCTGACTCACGATTTGGAATTGGCTGCGGTGATCTTTGCTCTCAAAATCTGGCATCATTATCTTTACGGTACAACCTGCAAGATTTATACTAACCACAAGAGTCTAAAATATCTATACACACAGAAGGAACTGAATATGAGGCAATGGCGGTGGTTAGAATTTATGAAAGACTATAATATAGAGATCTATCACCATCCGGGCAAAGCTAACATGGTGGCAGACGCACTGAGTCGAAGGACGACGAGAAGTTTGGCATGCACTCTCGTTTCCCGCAAGGTCAATAGGTTGCTCGCCAATGTAATCGTGGAGCCTACATTGATTGGAGAAATCAAAGCGCGCCAATGGGAAGATAAACTTTTGAAGAAAAGGTACGAAGAACAAGGAAACACGCCTGATCCTGATTTCATTATAAGCAATGTGATACTGAAATTTCGGAATCGAATTTGCATACCTGACATCCTGGAACTCAAGAAGAAGATACTGGAGGAAGCTCATAACTCGAGATTTGCAGTCCACCCTGGTAACATAAAGATGTACCATGATCTGAAGGAATACTACTGGTGGACCGGAATGAAAAGAGATATAGCAAGCCATGTTTCCAAATGTTTGCATTGTCAGCGTGTTAAAGTGGAACATCAGAGACCTGCAGGACTGCTGCAACCACTCCCTATTCCTGAATGGAAATGAGAACACATTACTATGGACTTCGTGGTCGGGCTACCATAGTCTTTTTCAAAAAATGATGCAATATGGGTTATAGTAGATCGATTGACAAAGTCAGCACATTTTCTACCAATCAAAATCATGTATCCTCTGAATAAATTTGCCGCTTTATATATCAAGGAGATTATTCGGTTGCATGGTATCCCAGTATCGATCGTGTTTGACCGAGACCCTCGTTTCGTATCTCACTTCTGGAATAAATTGCAAGAGGCTTTGGGAACTACACTGAAGTTCAGCACGGCCTATCATCCACAAACCGATGGGCAATCCGAAAGAACAATCCAGGCGTTGGAAGACATGTTACGTATATGCGTGTTGGACCTCAAAAGTAACTGGGATGAGCACCTACCTTTGGTAGAATTCGCCTATAACAACAGCTATCAGGCAAGCATTGGAATGGCGCCGTACAAAGCTCTGTATGGAAGGAGATGTCGATCACCTCTATGCTGGACGGAGGTCGGGGACAGGAAATTGTTAGGCCCCGAAATCATACAAGTCACCAGTGAGAAAATCCAACTCATCCAACAGCGGATTCGCACTGCTCAGAGCTACCAAAAAAGTTATGCAGATACTCGGAGATGAGACTTGGAATTTCAAGTAGGGGATCATGTGTTTCTCAAAATCTCACCAACAAGAGAAGTGATCCGATTCGGAAAGCGCGGAAAGCTAAACCCACGTTACATCGGACCATTCGAGATACTGGAAAGAATTGGTTCCATAGCCTATCGCCTTGCGCTACCTCCTGAGCTATCTAATGTCCACAACGTATTTCACATTTCAATGCTCCAACGGTATCTTCGAGATCCAGAACATGTCATCGACTATGAGAACTTGGAAGTTCGAGAAGATCTTTCTTACGAAGAACAACCAGTGCAGATTCTTGATCGTCGTAATCAAGTTCTCCGAAACAAGACCATACCGCTGGTAAAGGTCTTATGGCGGAATCATCGCATCGAAGAAGCTACATGGGAAACGGAGAGTCAAATGTGAGCCAAATACCCACACCTCTTCGGAAATTAAGGTACGTCAAGTTTGGGGACAAACTCCTTTTTAAGAGGGGAGAAATGTGACACCCCGAACGTTTAATTAAGTACCACATAAATATTTATAATTATGGTTGTATGTGATAATAGACTATTAAATAAATGAATATATAAATTTAATTTGGCTTTGGGTTATCAAATATAGGATTAATTAGGAATTATTATTATGGGGGAAATTAACACATTTATGGAATTATAATACTAGTTGGGTCAAACTAAAGATAGTAAATAAATAATAATATTGCTAACAAGAATAATAATAACAATCTATAAAGTAAAATAAAATAATTAATTTTATAATGATAAAAAAAAGGATGTAATTTAATTTAAATTAGGAACATTGAAAAAGCTTAACATCAAAACAAATGAATAAATGAATAAAAAGAAAAGGAAATGAAAATTTGTTGGCCCAGCAAATGCTTGTTAATTTCGGCCCAAAAGAAAAAGAAAGAAAAAAGGGCCCAAGTATAAGATTTAATCTTATCCTGTAAAGATTCAAATCTTATATTGAATCCACAATTAAAAGCTCAATCACCTAGCATCATTATGACCGAGAGAGAGAGAGGGGTACGTGGCTCTCCATCATGGCTCGGTTAACAGTATAAAAAGGAGCAGAGGTGTTGCGAATTAAGGGAGGAAACACGAAAGAACAAAAGAAAGAGGGGAAACCGAGAAAGAGAGGTACGTAAGTGAGTGTAAGGAATCTATAGTAGGGAAGTTCTGATAGTAAAGTAAGGCTAAGGGTTATAATTAAGGTGGGTTATATTATATCTTGATTTACCATTATATGTTTTACGAATGTTTTGATTTATCATAGCTTATTTTATACAAGTTATATTTATTAAGTTATATTAAAAAAAAAAAAGTTATGTTTTATAAATATTTCAGTTACGTGGTTTATTTTCTAAACTCTATTTATTTAAAAGGAAATTCATGGATATGTTTGTTTAAATTTTAGTATATATTTGACTATAACTTTATAAACAATTATGTTTTGTAAGTACCACCACGGGAGTCCCACGCCTTAGGGGACTTAAATAACCTTGGGCTTCTGTTTGACCACTTTGTGGTCCTTTGTTTGTCATGGATCCATTGACCTCTGTTCTGACTGTCACTTCTATGACCTCTGTTCTGTTCTGTTTTATACCGTAGTTATGATTATTTATTTACATGATTTCTATATTCTACCACTTTAAATAAATTGTCATTTTAAATTAAATTATGCAAATATTTTAGCCTACCTAATTATCCATGGTTATTTTGTATTCCCTACACTCTTAGCATAATATTTCTCACTCTGCTGTGTGTTTATAGCTGTTACCCTTTCAGGTGACGAGATGTAAGGAAAACCCATAACCTCACAAAATGGAACCTGCACATGGACTGATGTTGAATCACTATTTTATCTTTCTTTCTTTTTTTTATATTTTTGCTCCATTTTGTTTTTATTCGGGGCTGGTCACTGAATAATAAAATAATGAAAGCCCTAGAAATGTATTTCCTCTTTCTTAAATAGTAAAATGAAGTAAAATTTCTGTTTACTTATCTTTATTTCCGCTTGCGTGGCTTAATTTGCTAAGAATAAGAATAAGTTAGTAAGTTGCGATTCCAACTCTAAGCCCCTGGGGTTGGGTCGTGACATTTTTAGTGACTAAATTTTTTTTTAATCACCAATAATCAATATTTCCCGACTAAAAAAAATTAGTAGCTAAATATTTAACTTTTGCCGACTAATATTATTTTTGGTCACCAATTCCATAACTTTTGGCGACTAAATTTTTTTTAGTCGCTAAAAGTGGTCACCAAAAGTGTATTTTGTTGCAGTGGTTGGGTTGAGTTTTGGATTATTTTAATTATAAAAAGATAAAATAAGTTTTTTTAATTTAATAGGATAAAATGTCACATTCAACCTATAACCATTATATTTTTTCTCTTATAAAAAGTCAAAAAAAATCAAAAAGCCTATTCCAAATGAGGTTTTATAACCCCAAGTTAAAAAAGTCAAAAAACTAAAAAGTCAACTCACTTTCCAAACAAACTCTTATTGGTTGATTCAAGGTACTACATAATCAAGCTTCTTACCAATTATATTTTATCATATCTTTTTATATTTCATAATTATTTAATATAAACTCATGAATCTCATCTTAAAAACATCGTTAAAATATCACAACTTTGATGACCCATCAAGTGCCATTGTAAGTCTGTTGATAGTAAGGATGGCAATTTGAACCCAGCCCGACGGGGATCTGATCTCCCGATCCCAATTAAAATGATTTTTTCCTGAAAAATACCCCTGTGGAGACGAAGATGATATTCGAAATTAAATCCCCGATCAGTTTCAGGCTGGGGACAGTGATCAGTGTTCAAGCCCCGACCCGTCCCCGTCCCCGTCCCCGGCCTTGAATTTTTCCGAAGTAAAATTACCATTTTACCTCTCTCTCTCTCTCTCTCTCTCTCTCTCTCTCTCTATATATATATATATATACCAACCCTTTCACTCTTTTTCTTCTCCAACGGCAGTAAGGCCAAGCTTCGCCGATCTCCGCTACAGCCCTCGCCTTAGATCTGGAATTTTCCCTCTCTCTCTCTCTCTCTCTCTCTCTCTCTCTATGTTGTTGTTGTTGATGATGATGATGAACAGATCTCTCTTTCTATGTTGTTATTGATGATGATGATAATGATGAACAGATCTGTTAGATCTAATTATTATTATTATTATTTTTTTTTTAAACATTTGAGCTCATCAGATCTGTTAATGGTGATGGTGATGATGATGATGAAGAACAGATCTGTATGATAATGATGAACATATCTCTCTCTCTACATTGTTGTTGTTGATGATGATGAACAGATCTATTGGATCTTTTTTTTTTTTTTTTTTTTGGCCGAAGAAACCCGATCCCCGTTAGAAGGCGAGGGCAGATATAGATTCCTCGTCAGGAATCAGGGCCAGGGACGGAGGAATTTCCACCATCAAAGATCGGGGACAGAGAGTGTGGTCCTTGATCTTACCCCGTCCATTTGCCATTCCTAGTTGATAGCAGACATGGCGGGGGCATCATGTGTAATGTGCCTTGTTTTTTTTGTTTTTTTGTTTCTTTCCTACTTTATTCTTTTTCTTTTGAATCAAACAAAAAAAAACAAAAAAAGTCACAACATAGTATGCCTCAAAACTAACCAATCTCATAGAGGTGTTTTCCCTGGTTGATGTGATATTATTGTCAACTTCCTCTGAAAAATCAAATCGACGTGTCCTCCACACACATTCTCTCTCCCATTGCGGTTCAAGGTCTTTAAACGTCCGATAACAACTATTACTGTCTTAAAATATTATTATTTTTTGAAGAATTCATTTTTTTTTATAACAATAATGATTTAAAGTACTAATTTACATGCTCTAATAACATACTAATAACATGACAAGAAGAAAAATAAATAAATAAATAAATTGAGATCAAAACTTCACATCACAGTAAATGGGAACCACTGCCAACTCATTAGAGTTGACTTTAAAGCTCAAGAATTAAAACTCTAAACATTTTTCTTTTTGTAATATAATTATTATATTTCAAAAATATTAACTTTCTAAAATTAATTTTCCATAATACAATTATTACACTTCAAAAAGATATTAATAAATTTTTAAAAAAAAGAACAAAATTAAAATTTTATGTTATTTTAGATCTTTATTTTTTAAAAAGAATTAATATTTTAAGACAATAAAAAAATAAAATGAGACACTAATATTTTGAAATAAAGAGAATAAAACAAGTCTTATTTAAAGAATGTTATTTAAAGTTTGGAAATTTAAAAAAAAAATTTATATAGATCTTAAGTGATAGTTTAAGGCCTCATTTGAGAAAAAAATTATTTTAATAATTTTTTGACTTTTTATAAAAAAAAATTATAAAATATATATATATAATTTATAATAATTTTTTTAACTAAAATATATAATTAGCTAACGTTCCACAAGTCATCTAATAATTGAATCACAATATTCAAGCGACCAATAGTGAAAGAGACGATGGCTTGACTTGTGTTCATGGCGGCGACCGACCGCCCACCGTCTATTTCTTTTTATTCATTCAAAAATTCTCATTGAACAAATTAAAATTAAGAAATATTTAAAATTATCTAAATATATATATCTTTTAAATTTTTATAAAAAAATATATATATAAAAAAATAAAGAGATAATATGACCCAAATAAATACACTTATCTAAATAAGGGCACTTATATAGTCCACGACAAATAGTTCATAAACATAAAAGGATAAAATTGTCTATAAATATAAAAAATACTGTTTGGGAAGATGATTGGATTAAAATAGTTTACCAAAAGACAAAATAGGTTTAAATAGCTAACAAAATAAAATATCATATTTAACTCATAATCATTTCATTTTTTTTTTTTACAATCATCAAATTAACTACAAAAAAAAGCCAACTAACTTCCCAAACATAATTTTTTTAGCTAGGTTAAAATAGTCAAAAAGGCAAATAGCCAACTAAAATAGTCAACTTCTCAAATAAGGCCAAAATGTATTATCAGATTCTTAGAAACAATGGAAGCTTTGTTTTGTTTGTATTCGTGAAACAATTTTAAAAAATAATTTTTTCAAAAAGTTTATAAAATTTGAAAATTTATTTAGTTATATGTTTTGAAAATAGTTTGAGTTTTAGAGTTCGGGATGATCTTTTTTTTTTTTTTTTAATAGTTGAATAGATGAATGTGAGAAAGAAAATGATTAGGGAAGAGAGAAAAAAAAACGATTGATTGATGAGTATCAGAGAGAAAAATAATTTTGAAATTTTTTCCTTAAAATTTTCAACCAAACAAATTTTTAAAATTTTTTCTCAAAATTATCTCTTAACAGAGACAAACCAAACAAGGCCGAAATATTTTAAATATACCTCAAAATTTTTAATGAGTACTCCAATTTTTTCTTTATTTTTATTTTAATATAATTTTACCTCTGAAGCAAATTACCAAAATAACCAAACCTTGACCCTAGTCCCAACCGTCCTCTTTCCAGCACCAAGAAGGCTTTGGTTTGCCATTTCCATCTCTTGTCAATTCTTTTGCTTCTTCTTCCCCGCCACCACTGCATCCGGATGCTCTTCCCCAACTCTTGTTGCCACTCTAGCCCCCTTTCTAACATCTCTTCCTCACCCCCAACTGTTTTTGCACGCTCTTTTTCTGTGTTCAAATTTTATTCGGATAATCAATGCCAAACAAACTAAATCACATTCGACTTTAATAGTCTGAACAACTTAAAATAATTTGGATATCAAATGCCGAATAATTATAAAGATTAAACTTATAATTTTATCAATTAAAAATTATAAAAATGCCATTTTTTTTCACTTGTTTGATAATTGACATTTTTGTAGTTTTTTTGGTAGAGCGAATGATTTTTGGACTGACTTTTTGACTAAGTTTTGAAACAAGGCCTAAGTTCAATTTCTATGATACATCTACTTTCTAAATAAATTTTAAGGTAAATTATAAATACATTTTTTGAGATTTGCTTAAAATACGAATTGTCTTTTGTAGTTTTGAAAATTAAAAATATCCCATTGTCAAAATTTTTATTTCATACGATAAATAAAAAAATAAAATTTCTCATTCTTCTTCTAAATAATAATAAAATTACCTAGATTATTAATTGAAATATATTTTTAACATCATTACAAATTGTTAATCGAGTTGACATAAAAGAATATAATCATAATATAATTTTAAAAATTATAAAGAATAATTTGTATTTTAAAAAAACTCAGAAATGTAATATTAATTTACCCTAAATTTTATGACAAACTTTCTAAGACTCTATAATTTCTGATCAGTATTTACTTGGGACTTCTTTTTTCCATATCGTGGCCCTTTCGAGGACTGCATAATTTCTTATGACTATTTCCTCAGGACTTCTTTTTTCCATATCGTGCCACTTGGTGCGTGAAAACACAATTGACTTGTCTCAATATGTAAACTTTGTCAATTAATTTGAGTCAACACAATCTTCCACTTATAGTTGTACTGTGCTGTTTTGAGAAGTTAGTAAAAAATTAATTTTTTAAATTTTTTATTTTTTTTATACTTTTTTGGTTTTTTTGTGTTAAACAAATTGACTTTTTTGTAACTTTTTTAACTTTTTTTTTTAGTAAAAAAATAGAGAAGTGATGTGATCTAAAAAAGTCAAAAAATTAAAAAATTATCTTTTTACCAACTTACCAAAACGTCCCTATATGATATGTCACCATTCAACTCACAAGAAGTATTGACTAAGAAAGTTAAAAACCACCTAAGATAATTCAGTTGACTTGTATTTTATTAATCCAAACTCACGATTATGAAATTTTAATATTGAGAAGTTAGTAAAAAATTAATTTTTTAAATTTTTTTTTTTTTTATACTTTTTTGGTTTTTTTGTGTTAAACAAATTGACTTTTTTGTAACTTTTTTTCTGTGTAAAAAAGCTAAAAAGCTAGATTTTTCAGCTTCTTCTCAAATTGCCCCTTATGTGGTGTTTTGGAAAGCTGGTAAAAAGTTTACTTTTTGACTTTTTTGTAACTTTTTTAACTTTTTTTTTTTTTTGTAAAAAAATAAGGAAGTGATGTGATATAAAAAAGTCAAAAAATCAAAAAATTATCTTTTTACCAACTTACCAAAACGTCCCTATATGATATGTCACCATTCAACTCACAAGAAGTATTGACTAAGAAAGTTCAAAACCACCTAAGATAATTCAGTTGACTTGTATTTTATTAATCCAAACTCACAATTATGAAATTTTAATATTGAGAAGTTAGTAAAAAATTAATTTTTAAAATTTTTTATTTTTTTTTATACTTTTTTGGTTTTTTTGTGTTAAACAAATTGACTTTTTTGTAACTTTTTTTCTGCGTAAAAAAGCTAAAAAGCTAGATTTTTTAGCTTCTTCTCAAATTGCCTCTTATGTGGTGTTTTGGAAAGTTGGTAAAAAGTTAACTTTTTAACTTTTTTGTAACTTTTTTAACTTTTTTTTTTTTGATAAAAAAATAGAGAAGTGATGTGATTTAAAAAAGTCAAAAAATCAAAAAATTATCTTTTTACCAACTTACCAAAACGTCCCTATATGATATGTCACCATTCAACTCACAAGAAGTATTGACTAAGAAAGTTCAAAACCACCTAAGATAATTCAGTTGACTTGTATTTTATTAATCCAAACTCACAATTATGAAATTTTAATATTGATATATTCAGAAAATACTATAAGATGATATGACAATACTATTTTAGTGTGTGAGTGATTTTCTGATCACGCTGCCCGTTTAGTAATCAGCTAGAGAGTACCAGCAGAATATATGACACCTGGCTAACCTGCAATAGAAAGAGAAGATTCCGGAAATGGTTCGTCCACCCGAATTCACTCCGACGATCAAGTCAGTATATCTCTCAAAGATAATCAAGTGCTAAATTCACTGCTCAAAGTATAAATTGCGTACCTTAGACCTACGGGAGTGCCTCTCTTTTATAGTTTACTCCATTCTAGTCATACTAGAAGCCTGACTTCTATGGACTCCCATTCAGTGCTTACTTTGGACTCTTCAAGAGATAAGGATAGACTCCCTAAGAATACTATCCTTATCCATTTTGAAGTCTTTCTTCATTTTAAGACTCTTGTCCCTTATCCGCTTATCTCGGATTCCGACATCTTCGAAGATAACCTCGGCAACACCGAGATTACCTCGGTACAACGACCAGGACACGTGGCACCTCGGCTGACACGTCGACGTCACCTTGCCACGTGTTGGTACTCAGAAAATATAACCCCACAACTACCCCCTAGGTTCTATTACCTCGGCATTCTGAGGTGATGGAACCTATATCGGTACCTCATTCCAGTAACGTCGGCTTAAATCACTTTAGCCGAGATCATTGTTTAAGGCCGAAATGTCTCCTTCGAAAAACAAGAATTCCTGTGAATTCCTTCACTCGTATGAGCTGTCATGCATCACTTATTCAATCGCTTCTTTCACGCGTCTTATCCTCATTGGATCGTGCTTGTGACGCGCCCGTAAGCCGTCTTATTTCTTACGTGCGCCGTCTGATGCATACGTTCTTCTAGGTTTCATTTAATGATTTCTTTTACCGTCATTTCAGGTTTTATCAAAAACTTTTCCCTCTTTTTCGTCTCTTCACTTTGCACTATCAAGTTCTTTCTCTCTCTTGCCTCTCCTCTCTGAATCCGCCATTGTTCCAGTTTTGAACTCTGCAACTGCCTGCATCCCTTCATTCTAGTGAAGCTTTCGCCGCTCTGTCACTTCTGAAACTGCCGCCTGACTTCGGCGACCCTCTCACCGGCTTCACGTTTTCTGGTAAGCCATTGTTCCTCTTGTTTTCAATTCCTTGATGCTCTCCATCATTCGTTGCCTTTTACTGCTTTGTTCAACACTTGATTTTGTGAATCATATATCTGAATGCATTTATTTAATGGCTTTGCTCTTGCCCTTGTTTTGAATGTGTACTGTTTACCTCTTTCTTGCATTTTTCCCACTGTTCTTGATCTTGTACCCCATGTACTTTCTATGCTCTTGATAGCCCACCTTTGTTCTTGTTTCTGAAACTCGTTCTTGTTTTCTGTTTTTTTGTGTCTTTTCCAGATTCGTGCTTTCAATCTTTGTTTCCATAGACTTAGGTTTGGGATTTGTCTGTAGAACCCACAATTTAGGAAAAAATTGAAACCTGCACTTACCTAAGCGTTTGCCGAGATCCCAATAACCCTTTCAAAACATCTTCTGAAACCCAACCTCCTTGATTAAGCCGATATCATGGGTATGTGGAAACATAGGGTAAACACCCCATCCAAACTAGAATACTTTAGACATGAGTTTGAAATCCCAGCCGACGTCCATCTGAGGTTGGCTGGGGATGATGACTCCATCATGCCTACTGACGATTCCATGCCTTTCCCTGTAATGGCTTTCATTGAGTGTGGACTTCGGCTTCCACTCAATATCCTTTTTCGCGAGATTCTCCACTATTATAAGTTGAACCCTATGCAACTTGCCATTAATTCTTATCGAGTGATTAATGGTATCATAGCCTTAGCTAAATAGGAAAATGCTAGGATCACTTTAGCCGATATCCAATACTGCTATACCATGTGCAGCCTTAACTTGAAAGAAAAAGGCTACATTTATTACCTTAAGCCGAGGTCCACAGAGTTCAAAATCGTAGCTGACCTCCCAGACTCCAACAAGGGGGCTGGAGACAATTACTTCATTACCTCAGGAAATTGGGAGTTTGCTCCAGATGAGGACCTCCATCTCTACCCTCTTCCTCGATCAATTTTAGAGGGCAAGGGTAAGAGCCCAGGTTAACACTTGGTTGTTTCTTTTCAAGTCCTTAATGCTTTACCTGTTTCTGATGTCTGTGTTCCCCTGCAGCTCTCCCCCAGCCACCAAAGAACTTTCGCCACTCCTTCTTGTAACAACCCTCGTACTGATTACCGATTAACCACTGAATTACGTACTGATTACTGTTAAACTGAACTGATAATGACTGATAATTGGATTAACTGAAGTACTGAATGAACTGATTGAAATCGAAACTGAAATTGAATAAGTATATCTATTGTATTGTATTTCTATCTGTTGATTGATTGATTATCTGTTTGAATTTATATGTTTAAACTGCTAATTGGAGGCCTTATCGGCGGCCGAACTGAAAACCGTTTAGTGTTTCATGATCAGTAGAATTTATCTGATTTTATGGTATATTTATCTGAAAATTGATTAGGAATGATTAAATTAGATTACAATGAGTTAATTGCAAACTTGGACTTAATTACCATATTGCCACTCCTAGTAGGCCACTTAGAATAATATATTAGGCCTTATTACATGTTGATCAAAGCTTCTCCTCAGCCATTTCCTTAGTCCCCACCGAAATTAGAAGAGAGCTAGAGTGAGAGAGTGATTTCATTTGGTGTATTGGCTTACTCTTGAAGAATTGCTTGGAATTGGTGTATAACTTGGCACAATCTAGCTTCCTTACCTTGAATTGAGACTTAGGTAAGTAAATCCATCTTCTTCTTGTTGTCTTGAGCTTCATCTTGCATGTTCTAGACTCCATTGTAGAATTAAGCCGTAATATAGTGCATAGAGGTGGAATTATGCTTGGATTGTTGCATGCATGGCCATTTTGGTGCATTTTGGAAGTTGAATTCATGGTGGATTGTACATGCATGTCCATGTTTATATTATAGTCCATGTTTTCAAAATGTTTTCCAACTGTTGAGCTCTTTAGAGCAAGGATTGAAGCTTGAATTTGGTTTAAAACTCATGCATTGCATGTTTACATATTGTTCTTGAAAATGGGTTTGAAATTGGGTTTGAATTAAGCACCCTTGGGCTTTGATTTCTTAAATTGAGTTTTGAAACATGTTATTCTATGTGTTTAAAAGAGTTTTTCCAGAAAATAGCCCAAGAGGATCGAAAATGTTGCTTTTGAACTTGGTTTTGAGCTTGGGACTCAAATCTGGGATTTCCAGATTTCTGTTGTCCGCTCGAGCGGACGAAGTAGCGCTCGAGCGGAGAAATCGAGCTCCCAGCATCTTGCACTGTGCATCAGTCCGCTCGAGCGGAGTATTGGGCGCTCGAGCGGAGGACTGGGTGACACGCTCGAGCGGGCGTCGAGCGGAGATTTCACCTATCCAGTACTTTTTGGTCCGCTCGAGCGGGGATGTTGCCGCTCGAGCGGGGACCTTTGTTTGCTTGTCCGCTCGAGCGGGGAAACCTGCGCTCGAGCGGGACTCTGTTTCACTGAAAATTCTGCAATTGTGTTCCATGCGCATCTTTGCATCCTCATCCCATCCTAGGCATTCTTAGGCCTAGTTTAAGACATCTTAATGAGGATATAGATGTAGAACACACCGAGGCATAATAGGAAGTTAATTATGGTACTTCCCCAACTGTTAAACTTAGAGTGTGTTCATTTTGTTTACTGTTTAGGGTTGGCTCTCGGGGACGCGCTCTAACTGCTATTAGCCCAATCTCTGTGAGTAACAGATTGTGTAAAGATATGTTCAAAATGGTTATCTTTTGAATACTGAACAGAACCGTTTACTGAACTGATATTGTTATTGAATGAATGTATGTCCTGTATTGTGAACTGTACTGTGGCATCCTTAGCACTTATTGCTTACTGTTATTGTTACAGAGCTCTGTCGGTTTCCTTGTGGAACCATACTGTTTATTGATTGATGGCCATCACTACTGTTGGGTCTGTTGAGGCCCGGTCCTTTTGGACCTACTGTTTATAGGCTAATGGATGTACCACATATGATTGATTGACTGACATACTGAAAGACTGAAATGCTGTTTAATGAACTGTTTTCATTACTGTAAGGACATTCATTCATAACCTCTTTACGCATTATGTTATTCACTGGGCTTTAGCTCACTGTTTATATATATATGTAGGTTCTCAGCAGCCAGACCGGAGCTAGGAGCGTGGGTTAGTCCCCAGTTTTGTCAAGCCAGCCTATGTGCCTCACTGCGAGGTTCCGAGACGCCATGCTATGGCTTGGGGTGTTTTTGTGTTCCCCACCGGTCTCTTGACCGTTTTGTATTACTGTATAGACTGTCTACTGTTTTTCTGTACTGTTATCGAGGGATTAGGTCCCTGTACTGAATGTTTGTAAATGATTGTATAGACTGTACTGTTCTGAACTGTATGAATGCATGAAAAATATTTTTGGCATATAGATTTTCACAGCTCAATGGACACTAGTTACTTACTGTATTGGCTTCCGTCAGGCCCTGTACTCTGTTTAACTGTATTACTATTCAGTAGGCCTTCGGTAATCTCGGATTACTGGCCGGTTACGGTGCTAAACCCATAGGGCCGGGTTTGGGTCGTGACACTTCTTTCCCAGTAAGGATTTGAAGAAACTGTTAGACCTGCCAGTCCATAAACAGAAGGCACCTCTGCTTCTTAATTTCATTCCAACATACAAATTAGCTCTTCCCGACGTTCCCAGGAGAAAGAAGAAGAAGAGCTTATCTCCTCCCTCTACCACAACTCCACAAGCCGCGTCAACATCTCGGACAGACCAAGGATCAACCTCTGATCCAGCAGAACAGCCGTATACTTCGGCTCCATACTTGATCCCACCATCTCAACAAAAACGTCGCCGACGATTTACAGTTTCTTCTGCCAAGATGGGTTGCCCGAAACCAGTTGCCAAAGACCTCCTGGCCAGCATTCCTTCTGACGTTGGTGCACAACCAACACAAACCCTACCTCCACCGAAGCCGAAAAGGGTTAAAAAGATTCAGCCAAAGGCGAAGGTAACTCAGGTTGAGTTTGAGGATACTTTGCCGATTTCTAAGTTGTCTACGAGTGACAAATCTCAACCCTCTGCTGGGAAGAGGCGCTGTGAAACCCAACCATCAAAATCCCCAAAGTCAAAAAAGCCGAGGTCATCCTCTGCGACCACCTTGGGGCCTAAAAAGAATGATGCCCCTTGGGCCCCAAAAATTACTCTGGAAGATAAGCCAGTCATGGCCAACGACAGTGCTGATGACATAAACATTGACGTAGCCCTCAGTATTGCTCTACTTCTGCCTGGCGATCTGGAGCGGAACGCCGGGTTCAGTGAGTACGAGAACTACGCCCTGATGCTCCAACGTTCTGTTCAGGTAAGTGTTTTTGCTTAGTACTTTTTCTTTCTTTCTCTTCATTTCACACTTAGAATATTTTCTAATACTTCTGTTTTCTTTCAGGCCATCCAGCATGCCCATTCTTTCTCAATTCAATCTTTTGAGAATCATAAGAAGCTCGCCAAGAAGAAGAGGGAGGTCTCTACACTTCAGAAAACCAACAAAAACTTGCAATCAAAAATGAAGATGCTGGAGGATCAGGCCGAGGTCACCATTAAGGAGAAGGACGATGTCGAGGAAAAGGTCGGTGCCGCTGAGGCAATAAACAAAGTTCTTCAGGCCCAGCTAAAAGAGGCCGAGGAAAAAGTGGCCCAGGTCCAGGCCCAGAAAGAGCTCCAAGATGCCTTGGCCACCAAAGAGGCCGAAATCAAAGATGCCGACGAGAAGGCATATGCTCAGGGCATGGCCGATGTCACGGAGGCCTATGAGCAACAAGTGAAGCAGGCATGCAACAGGGGTTTCTCCTTTGGTTGGATGTCCCTTCTGAAAAACCTCAATGTCCCCGAGGACTCGCCTCTTCGAAGTGCCGACGCCATTCCTCTTCCATTCCCTCCGCCACCACCTCCAGCTCAATCTGATGATGATTCTGAATTTGAGGATCAAGATGAGGATGAGGCCTTGGTGAGGAAATCCAAGGAGGCTGCTGGGGCCAAGTCCCCTTCTCAAAACGAGCAAGTCCTTGACTTGACTCAAGATAAAGAGGTTGAGGAGGTTCCCAAGGAAGCTACCCTTGAGCAGGTATCATCTGACGTTCCTCTAGCCGACAAAAGTATTGAAGAAACCCTTGCCCAAATTGATGCTGAGCTTGCTGCAGAAAAGGTGGCCGAGGTATCTTCTCAACAGTCCTCGGAGGTCTAGACTCATCCTGTTGCTGATGCTGAGGCTGAGGAATCTTAGTTTTGATGTTTTTTCTTCTCTTGTCTTTTGAACTCTTGTACTTTTTGTTTTTCAGACAATGTAAGCTCTGCATATGGCCGATGTGCCTCTTTGTTCTTGAATGTCTAATTTCAACTTTCTTTCTCTTGAATGCTTGTGCCTTTATCTTCTCTTTATTGTTTGTGCATGATTCTATACTTAGAATGTTTTGTATGTCTTTAATATACTCTTTTTTCTTTGTGCAACCTTCTCGGGGTGACTTACCTCGATTAACAACGATCTCGATTTAACTTCGACTTGTAAATTGTTACAAATTTCAACAAATGTTAAACAATGATCTCGGTTTAACTTCAACTTATAAATTGCTACAAATTTCAATAAGTGTTAAACAATGATCTCGGTTTAACTTTCACTTGTAAATTGCTACAAATTTCAACAAGTGTTAAACATAACATCGGTTTAACTTCAACTCGTAAATTGCTACAAATTTCAACAAGTGTTAAACAATGATCTCGGTTTAACTTCAGCTTGTAAATTGCTACAAATTTCAACAAGTGTTAAACATAACATCGATTTAACTTCAACTTGTAAATTGCTACAAATTTCAACAAGTGTTAAATAATGATCTCGGTTTAACTTCAACTTGTAAATTGCTACAAATTTCAATAAGTGTTAAATATAACATCGGTTTAACTTCAACTTGTAAATTGCTACAAATTTCAACAAGTGTTAAACAATGATCTCGGTTTAACTTTAACTTGTAAATTGCTACAAATTTCAATAAGTGTTAAACAATGATCTCGGTTTAACTTTAACTTGTAAATTGCTACAAATTTCAACAAGTGTTAAATATAACATCGGTTTAATTTCAACTTGTAAATTGCTATAAATTTCAACAAGTGTTAAACAACTCTGTCTTCTCTCTGCCCCCTAATGTGAACCAGAGTTCCACTTGGGCTCTCATTATTCGTGTTTTCCAGAAACCACATTATGCATTTTTATCAGTCATAAGTGTTGAAGAATTCTGCTAAGATTTTATTAATGTTGTTGGTAAAAAACAAGTAACATCAAATGATAGAAAAAATTTCAAATTGCAAGTGTTCCATGGTCTTAGCAAGGCTTTGCCCTCATTATCTTCAAGCCGATATGCCCCATTTCCCAATACCGAAGTGATTTTGTAAGGTCCTTTCCAGTTTGGGCCAAGCTTGCCCTCCCTGGGATCCTTCTTGTTGCCGATGACTTTTCTCAGGACTAGGTCACCGACTTGAAATTCCCTTGGATTAACCTTCTTGTTATAAGCTCTGGCAAGCTGTTGCTGGTATGCTGCAAGCTATACTGCAGCTTTCTCTCTTCTTTCTTCTAGAAGATCCAGATCTCGGGCTAAGAGTACATCATTAGTTCCATTCTCAATTCCCTGGGTTCTGATCCCTGGGATGCCGACCTCCAATGGAATGACTGCTTCTGTGCCATAAGCCATGGCAAAGGGGGATTCCCCTGTTGATCTTCTCGGCGTAGTCCGATATACCCAGAGTACATTGGGCAATTCGTCTATCCACTTCCCTTTTGCTGCCTGTAGCCTCTTCTTTATCCCATCCAAAATTACTTTGTTGGATGCTTCTGCTTGTCCATTGCTTTGTGGAAAGCTTGGGGTTGAAAAATAGTTCTTGATCTTGAACTTTGCACAGAAGTTTTTGATCAGCTTATTATCAAATTGAGTTCCATTATCTGCAACAATTGCTCTTGGAATCCCAAATCTGGTGATGATATTTCTCTATATGAAGTTCTTGACATCCACATCTCGGATCTTGGCAAGAGGTTCTCCTTCTATCCACTTCATGAAGTAATCTGTTGCTACCAGCAGGTACTTCTTTTAACCAGTTGCTTGGGGTAATTGCCCAATGAGATCCATGCCCCATTAGGGAAATGGCCAAGGACTGGATACAGGGTTCAGGTCAGCAGCTGGCTGGTGTATCAAAGGTGCAAACTTTTGACCTTGTTCACACTTCTTCACGTAGCTTCTGCGTCTTTTTGCATGTAGAGCCATCAATACCCCTAGGTAATAGCCCTGTGTAGACGTCCCCGAATGCATCCCGGGGTGAGGAGTGCGAGTCCCCCCCCCCCTCCGGTTCTGGTTCGATATTGGGGCACTACAGTTCGAAGGACTCAAATGTCACGGTTCTAAATCTTGAACCAAAGAGTCCAAATCCAGCAAATCGTTTTGAGAAACAGATTTTTTGAAAAGAAGTGCCAAACATGGACTGCTTTGCCAGATACAGAGTCGCCACCTAAATATTTTTTTTTATGGGGAAATTTAGGAAACCCTGACTCGGTGCCAAAGGCCACGTGTCCGTCATCACCAAAGTTGCCTCGGCTCGGGAACTTGGGTACGATTGGGGAAGGTCACTTCGTGAGCACCCCCGCTCGCCCGGTCAAAGACCGGCCTCTACTAACCATGATATCTATTTTTGAAAACATTGTGTGTTCTTATTCCGATTATTAGCCTAGGTTACTATGTGATACGCACAGCATACAAGTATAGACTGGGTCGCCTGAATTGGAACAAAACACTTCATGTTTGTTTGTTTGAAAATGGTTTGATGGTGCTACCCGCAGGTAGGCTAAGATGTGGATTTGCCACCCTCGGGTGGGCTTAAGAAAACATGATTTTGCCACTATCTAGTGGGCTTAAAACAAACATTTGATGAATTGTCCCAATCCAAATAACACAACCTCCACCCACAGGCATTCAAGGCAGTTATATCACATAAGCACATAGCCTCATGGTAAGCATGCTATTCATGACAGTCACTCGCACGCATGCAAGGATGCTAAAGCATAAAACTCACCGAGTACTCCAAGCCAAAACAAAAGCTCATTAGAAATCCATGCATGATCCTAGATACACAGAATTGCCTAATGCAACACATGCAAAGATGCAACTATAGCAGGCTCGGCTATTCTAAACATGGCATATGGAATGCTACAACTAACACGTATTCAATTTGGAATTGAAATACAAATGCAGTTGTATGATGCGCCGAGCCCCGGTGCATGCAAAACAGATGAATGATGCAAACATGCTGTCATACTGTATGCTAATTGAAATATGCCTTATATCTAACCATCATAAGCGGGTAAATAAAAGGGAAGAAAGACGTGGGGTTGGAAGACATACATCACACTCACCCACACTTATTACAATTATGCCCTCGCGCAGAGGGTCCAAAAGAATATACAGTCCCAAATGAAAGAATAATACAGTCCAAAATTATTACAGTCCGAATAATATACAAATTTCTAATTAATTAACAAATTAACTAAGAAAAACTGTAAACTGGCATGCAAGCCAGGGACTGCCTTGCTTCTGATGAACGATGTATGTTTTGGCTGCTTTGCGCGGAAATCCACTGGAATGCCCCAACTAGCCTCTGTTTCGCAATGTTTCTCGAAAAGCGCGCCAAGCTTCGAAAGACCGCTGATTTTGATTTTGCTGCAACAGAGAGCAGGAAAGGGGCATAGCAATGTATTTCACAAATATATGCATGCCTCGATCCTCGTGCCACCAATCACGCATATCGATGCATGATGGCCGAGGAGCTGAATTGCACAATTCAATATAGGATGAATGCATATGAATGCTACAACTAGACCTAACTCCATCATGGATAATCCGGAGTGTCGGTGACTTGGGAATTGAGACACATTCCGTTACTCGGGTACGAAACGCGCCTCGTTTCCCGTGCCGGGCTAACTCCTATCCCGAACACGATGCAATATGCATGATATGCATGAAATGCAGCTAATATGCAATCCTAACATACACAATGTTATGGAATGGCATACACGCTATACGAGGTAATACATAACCGGGCATACACAATGCTACGAATAAAATGGCATACACAATGCAATAATGGGCTTACACTAACATAAGTGGACCTCAGCCACACTCACATAAGAGGCCGTCGGATAAAAGTGAAGTGCCTCGAAATGCATGCACACGGGCACGCAAACCGAGCAATAGCATACGGAATGCAATGAGACTAAAATGGCATACAGAATGCAAAATGGACTTACACTAACATGAGTGGACCTCAGCCACACTCACATAAGAGGCCGTCGGATGAAAAATGAAATGCCTCGAAATGCGTGCACACGGGCACGCAAATCGAGGCAATGGCATTAAGGCATGAAATGACATGGAAAATGATATGCAAACATGCCAATGGAATTTCAGCACTGAAATATGGGGGAAAACAGTCCCGAAAGATGGCGAAATGACACCAAATGCAAGGAATGGTCCCGAAATGCGAATTTAGGCACCCGAAATGGCCTATAGCTATGCAATGCATGCACAATATGGACATGACATGAAAAAGAAGAAGCAGGCAGCCCCCAAAAATCACATTTTTACAATACAAAACATGGCCAAACAGCAATCACAAGTAGGGCTAAAATGGACATACAAAAATGGCTCCGCAAGGGAAGCAATGAAGCAAGTGATAGATGAAATGCCCAAACAAAAAAATGTCCTTCTACAACACTGAAGAGGGACCAAAAATATGAACATTTACAGTAGATGACATGCCTCAAATCAGTATGCAAACATGCTAAAAATGCCATACAAGAAATAGGCCAACAAGAGGCTATAACATGAGGTATACAAAAAAATCACCAAACAGCCAAAGACCCTTAATAAGATATGTCCAAAGGGTCAAAATATGTCCATTTTCAGTTCTGATCATGGCCCAAAAACAAAATCAAGGTGAGCTCACAAAGCATGCAAAAAATGGGGGCCAAAGAGGGGTATAATGGTAAGTGTTACATGGAGGCCCCAACAGTGTTTAGCCCTTCTAAAATGTTGTAGAGGGGCTCAAGATAAGCCAACTCACAGTTTATATCATGCTCAAAAACAGATCACAAATAGGCTAGAAATACTATGCAAAATATGGCATACAAAGAGGTATTGAAGCAAGTACCAAATGGAAGGGCTCAAACAGAGTTGAGCCTTAAACAAACATGAAGAATGGCTCAAAAAAATGACCCTTTCAGTTAGGGTCGGAGCCCAAAACAGTAAGCAAATAGCCTAAGAAATTGGTGCAAGAAAAGGCCCAAAAAGAGGGGAAATGGACTTACCTTTGAAGACCAAAGCTTTTGGTGATTCTTGGACCAAGTTTGATGACTCTAAGCTGCTGGAATTCCTCCCTTTGCTTCTGGAATGGAATGGTGATGGTAGAGCTTGAAGATGATGAAGAAATGAAGCCTAAACTTGAAGGAAATGGAATGATATGTATGTATATGCTCAAAACAATTCTTGTAACCCTTTCTCTAGAGTTGGGAGGCCCTCTATATAGACAAGAGAGGGAGAGGAGAATCAAGGCAAAAGTGGAGGGAAATGAGCCCTTATTTCCCTCCAAAAGGGTCCCCCGGATAGAGATATTTTTGGGGGAAAACCAAGGCACAGCTGGAATGTACTCAACCTGAAGAAGCAGGCCGCCCTGGCATTTTTGTTTCAGGTGGCCGGCCGGCCACCCCCCATGGCCGGCCGGCTAGGGGTCAAAAGGTTCAAGCTGATTTTCTGGTCGGCCACCAGAGAAAGGTGTCCTCTCATGTGCCCTCAACACAGCCATGTAGTTCAAAATTGGCAATTCTAAAACAGGAGAGAGAACAAGCCATTTTTAGGAGGGGTTCAAAAGGGTCAGGTGGAATTTCTGGCCGGCCATAGACTTTTAGGGTCCTCCCATGTGTGTACAACACAAATATGTGGTTTGGGGTTGAAGAAGGTGGTCAACATTGGCTCAGAAGTGAGAAAAACGGGCGTCGGAGGGCGCCGAAGAAGCATAACTGGTTACTGAGACAATTGATGGCCTCCCACCCTTCAGTGACCTTCCTAGTGATAAAACAGAGGTACCTGCCAAAAATGAACAAAAACCGATGGAAAACGAATGCTCGGGGGCCAAAACACGCAGTTCGGGGTCCCGAAAATAGGCCGTTAAGCACCGAAAGTGGCATTCGGCCACAAAGTGGGTCTCTCAGGCCCCAGTGTCCCTCGAAAGGGAGTAAATGAGATGCATGCCAAAAACCGGAGGAATCGGAGATGGTTAGGCGGTCCCGAACCGAGGCACACGACCTGACGGCTCCAAAAACCGGGAACCGGGCTCCGAAATGGGCAAAATGGCCTACGGCAACGAAATGTAGCACACGGCCACTGAGAGATGGTCTACTGGACCTTTCCCTCCCCTCAGGAAGAAAAACAGAGAAAACTGAGCCTGGCTCGCAAACCGAGGCAAGGCACAGAAGAGGGTTCGGAAGTCCGGAGGCAGGGCTCACGGCCGCGACTCTGAGACTTCTGAACGAGCACAATATGCAACATCACCGAGCGCTCAATCGGTGACGTCTGAGTCTTAAGGTCGGTCAAAAATGGGGTGTCTACAGTTGCCCCTCTTTGACAGAACTCGGAAGTCACAAGTGACGGGAGTGAATGTCAAAGCCCAGAGACGACCCATTTTTGACAAGGCCGAAGACTTAGACAATCATACAAGATGCACAGAGATATGTACCCGTAGGCGTGCCCGCAGGCAAGGGGGCAAAATGCAAAGCGATATGCACAGAGCCAGATGTAACTCAATGATCATACAAATGCAGCAAGCTGTAATGAAGCAAGTATTCGCAAATAGATGCAACAGTTTTAAGCAAGAATACAAAGCAACAACTACATTTCATGCAGTTGGGAATGCGGAGAATTATTCAATTCTCGTCGCGTCTCACACGGAGAAGATACGATACCTGCGCGATTCGTCTGGTCGCACCAGCCTCAAATGAATCGTACATACAATATCGTGCCTGCAAAAAGAGAAATTCAACAAGAACAATATGCTAACAACATATATTCAATGTGATTCCTGTGATTCCGAAAGTTTGACACACGCAGTGTCGGCAAGTGAATGCGTCGCAATGCGAGAAGGGAACGTGCGTGACAACGCATGCTCAAGCACAGAGGCATGGTAATAGCAAGAAATCATGCATGACAATGCAAGATGCTCATGAGAATGCAAGTTAAGTGCACGACAATGTAAAACGAGCATAAATCAGGGCGCCCGTTTGTTACGAAACAACGAGCAAGGAAACGCGCATTTCGGTGGAGGTGACTTGATCGCAGCCTCCGGTTCACTTCCCGGAGAGGTTACAATATGTTCAAAAACAATACACCTTGATTTTGATGAATGATGATGAGACACATGTCAGGAGTTGAAGCTGAAGTTCCGGCGGAACAATTTCGCGCCAGAAAGTGCACTTTTCTTGAACTTTTTCAGGTCCCGGGAACTCCAATCTTCCTCAAAATTTGCAGGGAGCTAGGTGAGCATGTGGGGAACACCACCGGCCAGGTGGTTGCCCTAGGGGATGCCACCGGCCAGAAACCAAAAAGCAAATGGCTGGCCAGCCCGAAAAGGGGGCCGGCCGGCCACCTGCCCAAAACAGGGGGCAGTTTTGTCTTTTCGCCTCATTTTCTTTATATTCCCTCATCCATTCAATCCGAGATCACACCCACAGCTGCGATTTCTTCTCCCCTTGCTTCCCAAACCATTTTTTTCTTCAGATCTGCACTTTATACGCGCTTTTCAGCCTCCCACGCAAGTTGTTTTCGCAAAAACATTCGATTTTAAGCACTTTAGACCGATTAAATTTTGATTTCGGGGCTTCTTTTCTCATTTTCACCACTTGAGGTAAGTTTGTCTCAATATTTGGAAGATTTTCTCGGGAGTTGACTTTTGTTGACTTTTCCATTTCCCGAGAGTTGACTTTTGTTGACTTTTTCCAATTTTGGCTTATTTTGCTCATTTTTTGCTCCTTTTGCAGATTTTTTGAAATGGCAGGTAATTTCCCTTATGGTGGAGGCCCTCCGGATGCCGGGGATGATTTTGATGCCATGACGTTACCCCCGAGGGTCCGACCTTTTATTCCCGGGAGATACGCCCCGTCGGTGCACGTTCTTCCGCAGGCGATTTTTCGTCATTACACTGACTTCAATGATCGGGCACCCGGAGATCTACTTCTGCGAGAGCCAGAGCATCATCTCTCTTACGAGGCACGAGAGGTATTTTACCTCATTTTCTGTATTTTTCGTGCATTTCATACCTTCGCCATGCTTGAACACACAGTTTAGCTTATGACATAGTATTTTGCTTGCGTTATGAACATGTGGCTTAAACACCTGAAGTTCTGAACACTAGGCTCATTGATTGATTGTGAACGCACGGCACACATTAGTTAAGAATTGAACACACGGCTCAAACACTGATTTGTCGAACACACAGCCCGAAATTTGAAGGTGAACACACGGCACACACTGACTAAGAGTAGAACACACAGCCCTAACTCAAATTTTCTGAACACGCAGCCCAAGTTGATGGTGAACACATAGCCCACACTGATTGAGAGTAGAACACACAGCCCTAAACTCTGATTTTCTGAACACGCAGTCCAAGTTGAAGGTGAACATGCAGCCCACACTGATTAAGAGTAGAACACACAGCCCTAAACTCTGATTTTCTGAACACGCAGTCCAAGTTGATGGTGAACACACAGCCCACACTGGTTAAGAGTAGAACACGCAGCCCTAACTCTGATTTTCTGAACACGCAGTCCAAGTTGAAGGTGAACACGCAGCCCACACTGATTAAGAGTAGAACACACAGCCCTAAACTCTGATTTTCTGAACACGCAGTCCAAGTTGATGGTGAACACACAGCCCACACTGGTTAAGAGTAGAACACGCAGCCCTAACTCAAATTTTCTGAACACGCAGCCCAAGTTGATGGTGAACACACAGCCCTAAACTCTGATTTTCTGAACACGCAGTCCAAGTTGATGGTGAACACACAGCCCACACTGGTTAAGAGTAGAACACGCAGCCCTAACTCAAATTTTCTGAACACACAGTCCAAATTGATGGTGAACACGCAGCCCACACTGATTAAGAGTAGAACACACAGCCCTAAACTCTGATTTTCTGAACACGCAGTCCAAGTTGATGGTGAACACACAGCCCACACTGGTTAAGAGTAGAACACGCAGCCCTAACTCAAATTTCTGAACACACAGTCCAAATTGATGGTGAACACACAGCCCACACTGATTGAGAGTAGAACACACAGCCCTAAACTCTAATTTTCTGAACACACAGTCCAAATTGATGGTGAACACACAGCCCACACTGGTTGAGAGTAGAACACACAGCCCTAACTCCCATTTTCTGAACACACAGTCCAGATTGAAGTGAACACGCAGCCCACTGATTGAGAGTAGAACACGCAGCCCTAAACTCTGATTTAGATTTGAACACACAGTCCAGATTGAAGTGAACACGCAGCCCACTGAACACAGCTCATTCATTTCATTTGCACACAGCTCATTCATTTCATTTCATTCTGACACATGCATTCATTCTGAATGCAGGTTGGCGCTTGTACTGTGCGAGGATATGGCTCCACTGCTGCGAGAGAGTGGTACACTGAGCTTCCGGAGGCTGTCCGGGATTTAGTTGATCTAGCAAGGTTCGGGGCCTTCTGCGTAGGGTTATCACATTGTCCTACCAGTAGGACACTGTTAGCCACTTTGGTGGAGAGATGGTGGGACACCACCAATTCCTTCCACTTTTCTGCCACCGGGGATCTGACCATGACCCCGCTAGATTTTGCTGTGCTGACCGGCCTGGATATAGGAGGCTGGCCCATTCCTTACGATGAGGATATGGGCGAGTGGGAGGCCGCTTGGTTACATCTATTGGGGGCCCGCCCACCTGTGGACAAAGCTTCTGGGAGAGTCAGATACACCTGGTTCTCTTCCCATTTTCGGAGGCCGGAGATGGAGCCTGAGTCTCCTGAGGAGGCTGAGCTGTACGCCCGCGGTTTCCTTATGTTCCTCTTTGGCACCACTCTGTTTGCTGATAGGGGGAACACTGTCGGGTTGTATCTTTTGAGTGCCCTAGTGGACTTATCGCAGGTCAGTCGGTACAACTGGGGTGGTGCTGGCCTGGCTACCCTCTATTGCTATATGAGCGCTACCTCTCGCGGGCAGGGAGACTTACTCGGCGGTTATTGGAGAGCCTGGGAGGTACGTTATGTCCTCTTGATTTACATTTCTGCTCCTCATTACTTGTTCATTGCACACACGGCGCATTTTGCACTCTGTATTTTGCACTCAGCATTTTGTATTCACATTCTGCACTGTTTTCCACAGTTATGGGTCTATGTATATTTTCCGACGTTAGCCCCGGAGATGGAGGTGGCAGGGCCCCTTATGACCCCGTATTCCTTGGTATTCGAGGGCCAGCACAGACCGAGACCTCGAGAGACTCTCTTCTATCTGCGACAGTACTTTGACACTGTGCGGACGACAGAGGTATTTCAGAACTCTCAGTTCCTTTCCGTTTTCATCTTTGATCTGCCTTGTATATTTTCGATTTCTGATTGATTCATGCACTGGTTATCCGCAGATTACGTGGCAGCCCTGGGCGATCTTAGGTGATGGTCTCTGGTTTCAGTATGCCAGAGGATCAGGTACCTCCCAGTACAAGATCCTGCTTGAGGGACCGGTTGGTAGAGCATGGTTCCTGGGGGAACGCTTTCTGCGTCAGGTGTGGGGATACCTTTCTCAGGACCCTCCTGCAGCACCTCCAGCCACTATGCGGACTGCTGATAGACTTTCTACCCAGGAGGTCATTAGTGCTATGCAGGGCACCGATGCTTTGCTGTATCTTACAGAGGGAGACTACGCCACTTATCGTCACACATATCTGATGCCTCCCTTGACGGGAGTGCGCGCTCCGCCACTGAGGTCTACTGATGTACCATCTTCGAGTCGGACTCGTGCTACGGATATCCCCTCCTCCAGCAGGGCTGGTACGTCCAGAGGTGGGCGCGGATTCATTCCTCCGATCCCTCCGACTCTTCATCATCCTGGGTGGCCAGACATGCCGACCGAGTTGATGGGGTGGCAGTATGGGACTATTTCTCCGATTCCGATCCCTATAGAGCCTCCGATGCCTGGTCATAGATATGTCAGTGATCCTGACTCACCACCGGTATGTTCCATCATTTTTCACTTATCACACAGACACTTTGGCAATTGCTTATTTATTGATGACTTGAGCTTGTATTTGCAGCCACCCCGGGAGTACATGGATCAGGTGCTCGAGATGGTGGCCTCACTTGAGGGGATGGTCCTGCGTAGAGAGGCGCAGTTGTCCATCATGGGTTCCCAGGTACTCTTTAGTTTTCTGGTATTTATCATACTCCTGATGATAGGCTGATTTTGAACATTCTACTGCATTGATAGGGTATTTGTGTAGGGCACATCTGACACACACCCCACTCTCATACTGTACTTGCATCTAACTTTCATATTTGAACTGATGTATTGAACACTTCACTTTCAGATGCCTCCGGTATATGCTCCACCGCAGGCCGGGCCACCTGGGCCTTCTCAGAGAGGTCGACGTGCTGGGCCATCTGGGCCCTTTCGAGGAGTTGGGCCATCCGGGCCTTCTCAGGGAGGTCGAGGTGCTGGGCCATCTAGGCCCTTCCGAGGAGCTCGGGGAGTGGGATCGTCTCGCAGACGTAGGGCACATGTTATAGAGGCCGAGCCTGATGAGGAGGAGGAGGAGGAGGCCGCAGATCGTGAGTCAGAGACATCTGCTGAGGAGGGGGGCTCCGGCCTTGGTTCCGGGAGCGGAGACGAGGCTGAGGGGGATCCTGGGAATGACAGTTCCGACCCCGATGGTGATGATGGTGCAGAGGTTATCCCGCAGAAGAGGATGAGGGGACCTCCTCACTCCCGCTCCCGAGGATATTGATGCTATTTCCTGCTTTATTCTACTTTTTGCTAGTAGTTTGTAGCACTTTGCATATTGTTAGGCAGTTTTATTTTCTGTAAAACTCGTACCTTTGTTTGTTGTAAAACATGATGGAATGAAACAGCTTTTGAAAATGTGTTTGTGTTTGAAATTCTTAGCATCGCATCATTTTGCACAAAAATGGAATTGAATGGAAATGTGCCTTATGTATTTACCGGGTCAGGTAATGAACCGACGCAACAAACTAAACAAATCGACTCACTAAGAAATAACAGAATCTCAGCAAGTTTACAACTCGATAAGCAAAATACAACAATGTTAACGGCTCGATAAACAAGACTTAGCAAAATCGCGTAAACAAAGAGTAACGACTCAAAACACAAAAAAGCGACAGCTCGACAAAACTTACAACTCGATAAACAAAACGACAACTCGATAAGCAAGATACAACATAGCGTACTTCGGACGATCTAGGTGTTGGGACGCATCCGAAACTGAGAGAAATAGAGGCCCCCAACATTCCCGATGCGTGAAAGTGCCTCAAACTTCCTTCCGGCGGGCAAAACAGGACCAATGAGCATGGCCAGCCATATTTTGCTTTTTGGAGACTGAAAGGTGGCCGGCCGGCCAGTTTTTGAAACAAAGATGGCCGGCCTGCTAGAATAGGTGGCCGGCTGGCCACCCTTCCTGCAACTCCTAGAATTCTGACACTTGTCCTCGAATAGTGTTTTACCTCTCCCCTATAAAGCTCCAACTTTGGAACTCGTTCATTTCGTCACTGCTTTGCACAAAAATGGAGGCATTTCTCGCAGAAAATCTCACATCTTGGATCTCTTCTTTAGATGGCTCGAAAAAGTTGAACTTCTGGGGTTTCGGCCTGAATGCACTATTCACGCTAAGCCAGACTCTACTGCACCTTCCTTTCCTCCATGCGGCGGCGAGATTTTGGAACCCGGTGACGCACGTCTTCAGCTTCGGAGGGCAAGAGGTATGTCCCACTTTTGAAGATTTTCAAGTCTTGATGGAGTCTGAACGCTCAGAAGAGATCTTGCCTCAGTCTCGTTTTGGCCACGCTCAAGCTTTAGGGCGGATGTGCGGTCTCAACGCGCATGATGCTCGATCCCTGATTTGTAACGGGATGTTGGATATCCCGAGCCTGATTTACCGATTCTCCGATGCCGGTGACCGCGGTGACCATTGTCGGCAAGGTTTCCGACAACATGCCCTCTGCTTGTGCATGCTATCTCATTTTCTGTTTGTCTCGGGCTCCGGGGGAGCTAACATCCGTTTGATTGAAGTTGCTTAAGGCTTGAGGGAAGGGAAGAGCTGTATCGCCATGACATTGGCTGAGACACTGCTGGGTTTGGATGCCTTCTACCGCCAGGAGACAACCAGGTTTGCGGGGAGTCCACTACTGCTGCAGGTAATGTTTCCCACCCAAGCTCACATATGTATTTGCTCACATCGCTCGGCCCTCAGGCTCGGTTTTTCTCACAAAACCCTCACCTTACTTTTCTCTCATTGCACATCTCTCTATTCTTTATTCTCTCATTTTTCATCCCTCCCCAGATGTGGTTGATGGATAAATTGCAAGTTGTGGACTCTTGCCCTGCTTACTCAGCCCGCGGCTACTTCTTTCGACAGCGCCTGGTTGACGCCCTTGATGAGGGATGGTGGGTTGAATGGATGTGCAATTTGTCAGCTGGACGCATTGCTTGGCGTTGTCCTTGGCTTAACCTTCCGGCGATGAGCTATAGCATGTTCCAGGATACTGGGATCCGGTTGATTGGCCTGACCCATTGTGTATTCTATTTCCCATTCCGCATTCTGCGCCAGTTCGGCCATGATCAGACTTGCCCTCCGGAGGGGATAGAGTATCCGGTCGCTTTCCCGGTCCGAGGTGCACACCTTGCCCGACATACTACGGCTTGGAGGACTAGAGAGCTCCTGCCCCCCGCTCCTATCTTCAGTTGCACTTTGTCTGATGAGTGCTGGGATTGGCTTAACGAGGAGGCACAGATTGGGCCTAGGTCGACATCGGAGACTTCGACTAGCTCTGGGAGGGGGCGCAAGGACACCTGACTTGACTATGCCCCAGATTTATTGCTTTATTAGTACTTTCAAGTTTTCTTCATGAGTGTAATAAGAAGCAACTTCAATTGTGTGCAAGAGCAAGAGAACTCTGTTTTGAAATCAATGAAATTGAAGGTTGTGGTACTGAAAATTTTCCGCTTTGGTCCAAAAATGGTTTTAGTTGTGAAAAGATTAATTTGAACAAAGTCAACTTTTATTAAAACTTTTCAAAACTATTTTCGATATGGATCAGAACTGGACACGCCTGAGATCTGTCACTGAGATGCACAACCCCGGATCCTATCAACTGGAAAGTTGCCCCTAGTCTGAATGGTTCCGCAGCCCCTCCTGGCAACGGAAAGTTGCCCCTAGTCTGAATAGCACTGCACCGGAGATTACGATGAATGCTGATGGACAAGGATGACTGAGATGATCAAAATGGACAAAGTTGATCGGGGAAAATGTTGTGGCTGAACTTCAGGGTGAAGCTGCCTACGTATCCCAAAGATGGGAATCAAGCCTTACGTAGTTCAGGCTTAGGTTCGCTTGGGTATTTTTCCTCTCCTTTTGCACTCTAACTTTTGCCAAGGCCGCCCTTTGCGGGTTTTCAACCTTGCGAGCTCAGTTTTTATAATTTCAAATTTTTTGTGCTCTAAGTTTTGCCTAAGTCGCCCTTTCGGGTTTTCGGCCTAGCGAGCCTCTCAATGATAGTATTTCTTCAACTTGTCCATGTTGATCGGCTGTGAAAACTCTAAGCCATCCAGATCCATCAGAACCACAGCTCCACCTGACCAGATAGACTTAATGATGTAGGGACCAGTCCAATTAGGTCTGAACTTGCCCCTTGGGTCGTGGATGGGAGCTCGGTTGTCCTTGAGTACCAAATCTCCTTCCTTTAAATTCCTGGACTTAACCTTCTTGTTAAAAGCCCGGGCGATTCTGCGTTGATAACCTTGAATGTGGTACAGTGCTTTCAGTCTTCTTTCATCAAAGAGCATGAGTTCCTCGAATCTGCTCTGTTGCCAATCTACCTCGGTCATTTGACACTCGGCCAATACTCGCAATGACGGAACCTCAATCTCAATAGGTAGAACGGCCTCCATCCCATAAATCAATGAATACGGAGTCGCTCCAGTAGAAGTTCTGATTGAAGTCCGGTAGCCCCACAGAGCAAACGGCAGCTTATCTGGCCAGTCCCGGTAGGTTTCCACCATCTTCTGCAATATGCGCTTGATATTCTTGTTGGCGGCCTCAACCGCCCCATTGGCTTGCGGCCGGTATGTAGATGACTTATGAAAAGCCACATTGTATTTTTCCAACAAGTCTATCACTTCCTTCTTGAAGTGGGAACCGTTATCTGAAATTATCTCATTTGGGACCCCGTAGCGACAGATGATGTTGTTTCTGATGAACTTTGCAACGTGCGAAGCCTTCAACACCGCGTAAGATTGGGGCCTCAACCCACTTTGTAAAATAATCTATCGCAACCAGGATGAACTCATGCCCATTCAACCCTTTTGGCGTAACGGCCCCTATCACATCAATTCCCCAGACTGAAAACGGCCATGGTGAAGTCATATTGTACAACTTTGTCGGCGGGATGTTCATGCGATTTGCATGAATCTGACATTTGTGGCATCGCCGGACGAAACCGATACAATCCTCCTCCATGGTGGACCAGTAGTACCCCTGTCTGAGGATCTTCCGTGCCAACATTACCCCATTCATATGTGCTCCACACTCTCCTCCATGGATGGCTTCCATTAGGCGCTTCGACTCTTCGGCATCAACACACAGTTTATGCATTCCCAGATGACCTCTTCTGTACAGCTTACCCCCGCAGATGATGAACTGAACGGCCAATCTTCTTATTGCCCTTTTATCCTTGGCATTTGTCCCCGGCGGATATGCTTCTTTCTCCAAGAAATTCCAAATGTCGTAATACCAGGGGTGTTCGTCCTGAACCTCATCTATAGCAGCAATCGACTCGTAGGCTGGTGCAAACTTCTGGTCAATGATGACTGGACGCATCCGGACTCCACACGGGATGTCTATCATGGAAGATAGAGTTGCTAAAGAATCTGCGAACCTGTTGTTCTCTCTTAGTAGATGAGTAAAACTTAACTTCTCAAACCGAGGAATCAGCAAATCCAAGGTTTGGTGATACATCATCATCTTTTCCTCTTTTACTTTCCAGTCTCCTTTTGCTTGAGACACAACAAGGTTCGAGTCTCCGATGACATCCAGCCGTCTTGCCCCTAGTTCCAGGGCTGCTTCTAGGCCAGCAATGCACGCCTCATATTCTGCCTCATTGTTCGAGACTTTGAATCGGAGTTTGAAGGCTAAAGGGATACGGGAATTATCGGGTGGTATCAGCAATACTCCTATCCCATACCCATGTTGATTTGACGCTCCGTCAAAGTACATCGTCCAAGCTTCGTCATTGATATGCAAAATGGCCTCATCTGGGAATAAGTACTCAACTGCTTCATCCCCCTCAACTGGATGGTCAGCAAGGAACTCTGCTACTGCTCTTCCTTTGACTGACTTGCGTGTGACATACTTCAAATCAAATTCGGAGAGCAACAGCAACCAACGAGCTAGCCTACCCGTAAGTGCTGGTTTCTCGAAAAGATATTTGATGGGATCGAGACGTGAAACCAACATTACGGAGTGAGCTAACAAGTAGTGCCGCAGCTTCCTGGTAGCCCATACCAAAGCTAAGCAAGCCTTCTCCAGCGGTGTATACCGAGTCTCATACTCTAGCATCTTCTTGCTCAGATAGTAGATGGCTCTCTCCACCCTATCTTCAGACTCTTGTGCAAGCATACAGCCCATTGTGGTCTCAGTCACTGATAGGTACAAAATCAAACGGTTTCCCTGGTTCTGGTGGTAATAAAACGGGCGGGTTCTGTAAATATTCTTTGATCTGCTCAAACGCTGCTTGACATCGGCCGTCCCATTGAAATTTCTTGCCTTTCTTCAGGAGACCAAAAAGTGGTTCACAAGTCAAGGTTAATTTTGAGATAAACCGTCTTATGAATTGCACTTTACCCAGAAAGCCTCTCACCTCCTTTTCAGTCCTTGGTGGGGGCATTTCTAGGATGGCCTTAATTTTGGAAGGGTCGACTTCGATGCCCCTTTGTGTAATCAGAAACCCCAGCATTTTTCCCGCTGTAACACCAAATGTACACTTTTGAGGGTTCAGCCGCAACCGGAATTCCCTGATCCTTTGAAAAAACTTATGCAAGGCGGTGTAGTGGCCCTCTCTTTCTTTGGACTTGACAATCATGTCGTCCACGTACACCTCAACCTCCTTGTGGATCATATCATGTAATATTGTGGTCGCGGCCCGTTGATAAGTAGCTCCAGCATTCTTCAACCCAAACGGCATGACTCTATAGCAGTATGTCCCCCACGGGGTGGTGAATGCAGTCTTTTCCCTGTCTTCTGGTGCCATTACTATCTGGTTGTAACCTGAGAAGCCATCCATGAATGAGAGCAATGCATGCCCTGCTGTGAAATCCACCAACTCATTGATGTGCGGCAAGGGGAAGTCGTCCTTTGGACTAGCTCTGTTCAAATCCCTGAAGTCCACACATACCCGGATCCTGCCATCCTTCTTCGGCACTGGAACAATGTTGGCCAACCAAGTCGGATATTCAGATACCAGCAGGAAGCCCGCGTCAATTTGCTTGGTAACCTCTTCCTTAATCTTGAGAGCCCAGTCCGGGCGGATTCTCCTGAGTTTTTGTTTGACAGGTCGGGCCTCGGGGTCAAGGGGGATCCGATGCTGTACAATCTCAGGATCGATTCCAGGCATGTCTTCGTAGGACCACGCGAAAACATCTTTGAAATCTTTTAATAAAGCGACTAAGCGCTCGCGTTCCTCCGAAGACAACGTGGACCCGATCTGGACCAGCCGCGGGTCCTCCTCAGTACCAATGTTCACGGTAGTGATTTCGTCCACTAGGGGTTTAACAAATCTCTCCTGCTCCTGCTCAATTCATCGTTGCAAAACCGGAGGAACTTCGTCCCCGTCGTTTTCAAAATTTTGAAAGTCTGAATTAATGCAATAAATTAAGGGCACAGAAAAGTACTCAGAAACCACAGTTGCTTGATTCTCATTAGGCACATCCAAATCGCCCGATTCATTTACAACAGACTCAAATGAAAAGGAAAAGGACGACCTAGACAGGACTGTGGCATCCGGGTTAACATCCCCAGGAGTACCAGACTCAGACTCAGTCGAGCTGGAATCTGATTCCGACTCACAAGACTCGGTGGAATCAGATTCCGGCTCACTACCTGACCCGGTGCTGCTGGACAAAAACCCCTCCTCATATTGCCAAGTGAGAGAGGGTGCGATAGATGCATCCAAGATAGCTGCTGGTTGGCTCACCGCCGTTTCATCCCCAATCATGGAAACCTCGGAGTTATCCCCCAAGCACTTATGGTCGATCGGAGGATCAGAGAGTAGACATGCCAGCGCTACCCCCATTTCAAATTCTATGCCCTCAGGATCCACTGCTTTGCACTACTCGACCTCAGCTGATGGGTCCGTCTGCTCTTCGGCAACATCCTCCTCGGGTAACTGCAGGTCGAAGAAGATCTCGAAGCCGGGCACGCGCTTCTTCTCCGCGTTTATCCACGGTTCTGGGAAGCCGCAAAACGGAAAGTCCTCCCCCTCCCGGACGAAGCGTCCGTTCAAGGTACCCTGAATGGGCCTATGCATCAAGTCAAATGGCTTCCCAGCCTGCTTTGCTCTGGCCCTTCCGGCCATTTCTTTCCCTTTCCTCACCCAGTCCTCTTTGGTGGGCAGATAACCCAGTCCAAAGGTATGTGGGTTGTGTGGCACTTCGGCCAATGTTGCGACGCCTTTCCTGCCGCTCCTTCCTAGTCCCATCCCGGGGATGTGTTGTAGCTTGTTCATGAGGTAGACGGATTGAGCACTGACGTACATACCTTCATTCACAGCCATAATGTTTTGCACAACCCGGGCCTCGGCCAGGGTAAATCCTGATATAAACACGTCCTCCATGCCGTGCTCTATTTCTAGGACTGGTGTAGACACCTCCGGAGGGGGATGGATCGACGAATTCCCAAACACAATGGCTACTCCCTTTCCATAGGGGTATTTCACCATCTGATGCAGAGTGGACGAGACGGCCTTCACCTGATGCAACAACGGTCGCCCCAAAAGTAGGTTGAAAGTTGCGGGAACCTCCAAGACATGGAAATCTATCTCGTGTTGTCCAGGTCCAACCTTTGTCTGAATCTTGACGGTCCCCATCACTTCCCTGCTAGTATTATCGTACACTTTGATCACCTGAGTTGTCGGGATGAAGTCCGCGGGCTTCAACCCGATTGCATACGCTGTTCTGGCTGGGCAAACATTGATAGCAGACCCGGTATCAACAAGTACCATCGGTATCCACTTGTCTCTACATTCCACGGAGATGTAGAGAGGTTTTGTTATGATTCACGCCCTCAGGCGGCAGTTCTTTGTCTGAGAAGGTTAAAGCCGGGGAACCTCCTCCCGGAAAAACCAACCCAACCAGCTGCTCTGGTGTAGTATCGATGGAGAGTTTGGCCTTGTCCATAGCAGATAGGACGGCTTGCCTGTGCACCCGTGAGGCCATAAGCAGTCCCCAGATGGAGATGTCTGCCTGTATCTTCTTTAATTGTCTCAGCACAGCTTCTTCTTCAATTTGTTTCTCTCTCTGTTTCTCAGCTTCCTTGTCTTTCCCAGATGCTTCGGGCTGGTCAAGGTGTGGGGGCTTGAAGTACCGCCCACTTCTGGTCATGTGGTCAACCTCATCGAGGTACCACGTGCTGTCTGGTTGATTTACTCCCCAATCTTCGTCTGTGTGGGCAAGACATAAGTCGTCGTCTTCCCACCACATCCCGTCAGCATCCAAAAGACACCTATCTGGTTCTGGCAAATGTGTACTTTCAGTACCTTCATCCCATATGCTCACAGCATTTCTCGTTCTTGTGCCTACAGCACTCTCAGCCCCTTCGTGGGCTTTTGCCTTTCTGATTCTCTCGGAATCCCAAAACTTCTCCTGTTCTATCTGCGTCGCTGCAGTTTGTTGTTCCACTTTCTCTGCATCCACAATGCTTAAGTCCCGAGCGAAATTCTTTGTACCGGCGCTCTCCGGCAATCCATTCTGACTTTCAACCCTTCCAGCCACCATTGATACTTTTGCCCCTGCCGGGCCTTGCTCTGGCTGAAATTCCACAATATCAGGCTGATCATCTAGCCAGCCGGTAATTTCTGCCGACTCCCCATATTCAAACCAGTTGATCGTTGCATCCCCTGATTCTTGGTCGTTGAAGAACTGGAGGTTGGCAAAATCCTCTTCTACTATTGTCAGATCATCTACCCCCTGTTCAAGTCTGTCCCCCTGAATCATACACAGTTCGGCTTTTTCTGGTAGTCCCACACTCGGCTCAGACCGGCCCACTGATAAGATGTACTCGCTTGGATCATAGGCTCCCCCAACATAATTCCCGGGCTGTTCCATCCCAGACTCAACAACTCTGTTCTCCTCTGAAACCTGCCCTGTTCCATCTTCAGTGGTCACCACCTTTGACTCAGATTGGGTTGTGAAGGTGTCCAACATGCACAAGTCAGTGCAGTCAGGAAGGATCACCTCCGGCTTGGGTAGGTGGGAGGGAGTAATATAGATACTAGGATCGTAGGACACGACCCCAGTTTGGATAAGATTGACTCTTTTGGGTGGTGGATCTTGGTTATGGATAGGGAGTGGGTTGGTTGTGACGTTAGGTCTATCTGGAGGTAGAATCACATTTTTGTCGATGAGGTCCTGAACCTCGTGACGCAGCCGGAAACATTGGTCTGTATCATGGCCATGCTGCTGGTGGTACGCACAATACTTGGCCGGGTTGTGGGAAGGGGGGAGTGGATTTGGTGGCGGCCTCGGCTCCAGGGGTTTTAGATGTCCCTTTCTAATTAAGACCCCCAGAACCTTGGACAAAGGCATGTATAGTGGAGTAAAGGTTCTTTGGCCTCTGGACTGATATCTCGAGGCTTGGATGCTGCTCCCGGATGTACTGGAAAAGGGTGTGGCCGCCATGGGCCTTGGCTGGGGAGGGGAATTGGTGGTGACCATACTGACCTCCGAAGTTCTGGTATTTGCAGCGCCACTCGGGCCTGCGTTGTTGTTGCGGTTAAATGTCCTCCGGGGTTGCTCCCGGTCCTGGTCAATCAGACCTTGCTTCATCGCATCTTCGATCTGTACCCCCATCTCGTGTAAGTCTGAGAAGGTGGGAAAGGGGAGTACGATCATCTTCTGCATGAGTTTTGGTTGGAGATTGCGCACAATCATCCTAATTTGATCTTTGTCTGTAGGCCTCAAGGTCATCATCGATGCCTTTGCCCTCCTCGAGTTACAAAGTCTGAGAAAGTCTCCTTGGCCTCTTGCCTCGTTGTTTCGAGATCACGAGTTGTAATCTCGATCTATGTATTGTACGAGTACTGTGCAACGAAGGCCTCAGCCATCTCATCCCAGTTTCTCTTTACCTCATCTTCTAACTTCGCGTACCAAATGGCTGCTACACCCGACAAAGTTCGGCCAAACAGGGAAAGCTTTTGTGGTCGGGTTAGGCCCATTGGCCGCAGAATGTCTGAGAATAGCCGGAGGTGGACCATAGGATCCCCGGACCCATCAAAACGATCGATCTGTGGCATCTTGAATCTGTCTGGTAGTGTTACGGCCACATCGGTGTACCCATCTTCGATGTCTGGGATGGCCTTCACCCCCTGGGACTTCTTGAAAAGCTTCTCCAGTTTGCTCAATTTCAGAGCTGTATGGTCTATCTCGAACTCGAATGGAGAGTCCGGGTGGTTGGGTGTAAGATTCTTGGACAGTTGTGGCAGAAGCGGGGGCGGAGCCAGCCCCGTTGGATGGCCTGTGTCCTCTTGAATGCTCTGGGCATTGGGTAGGGTGTTCTGGGTGTTCGGGAGGGTATTCTAGGGATTTGGCAGGGTATTCTGACCAGTGGGTGCCTGCTCGGGTAATGGAGCTCCGGGTGGAGGAGGAACCGGGTGCGAGGTTGATGTTCCGGTTTGCTGCTGGAGCCTAGTAATGAGCTCAGCCTGTTGGGCCATGACTGTGGCCTGTTGCTTAGAAAATTCTGCTTGGCGGGTGGCATCCTCTTGCATCTGTTTCATGCTCTCATGCATTTGACGCATCATCGCCTCCATCCCTGATGTATTCGGCGGATCCATCTGAATAACCGGTAAGTGTATCTGTATAGCGGAAACAGAAACCTCAGTCTGACTGTTTGCTACTAAAGTGGACTGCTGCCCCGGTAATCTCTGCTCTGACACACTGCACCTCTTCGGCCTTCTTCTAACAATCGGGGGTAGAGAGTGGAACACTGGATGTCTGTCAACCAGATCCTCGGATCGAATGAGTCGGCGACCTCGTGTCCAAAGTGCTTGGGGTATATCTACGGGTTCGAAAGCAATTGTGCTACAAACCTTCCCTAGCAAAAAGATAAATAAAGCGAAAAGGAAATAAATAACCAGATAAACGGACAGCATAACAGCTTAAATTAAATACACAACACACAGTCGGGCATACAACACACGGTTGATAGCCTGGGTATACACTGTCCTCAATCACTGATTACTGTTCCTGTATCACTGTTCCCCAAAACTGAATCCGATACCCGCGGATAACTGATTCTCAGATACTGGCTGATGCCCTGCAGGCGTGATGCCTAATCTCAAAAACTGATGCCCGCAGGCCTGATGCCCAAACTCAGAAACTGATACATGCATTCCCTGTAGAGACGCACTCTAACAAGCACATAACAGATAAGTGAGAGCCAAAAACACCCCTATGTTGGGGTAGGGTTTCCCTGTCCTATTTTGTCAGGAACTAGGGTTTCACTACGCACGTAGCGGTTTCAAACAACCTATAAACGGGTAAGCAACATGTCCTAGTTTGGAATAGTCACTATGGATCCGAATATGCACTAGGTCGAATGGTCAAAAAGGGTGCCTCGGTAAAACCGGGGTTTGTGTTCCCATACTGGCAGAGCCCGTAACCGATCAGCCTTACGGACATGCCTTGACAAGACAAGCCTCCGGCAAACCGCTCAGGAATAGCAGATGGCAAACACGGTGTCCTAGGCGCACCAATGCAAATGCAATGCAAAGAGACACACAAGTGTAGTCAAAACCAGATATCATGAGTTCGAGTCAAGTTCTCTAAATCCCCAGCAGAGTCGCCAGAAACTGTAGACGTCCCCGAACGCACTCCTCGCCTCGGGATGCGTTCGGGGACGTCTACACCCTGTGAGCTAGCGATCTGCCCCCAGCGTGGCTTCCACAAATTCCTTCATGAATTTCATATAAAAAATCTTCCACCTGTAGAGGGTGTACGCACCTTAAAAGGGGTCCAGTGAAGGACCTTCTGTAGAGATGTCCTTCCGCTGTTAGACTGAGGGTTGGTTTGGGGTGTCCTAAAAAAGTGCACTTTTTGTCTTTTTACGAAAAGATGTGCAGAAAAGTAGAGAAGTGATGTGATGGAAAAAAGATAAAAAGATAAAAAGATGGATTATATAGGTTATGCCAAACCTAGCCTGAATCTTGCCGACTTCAATCTGACCTTGTGTGCTTCTTTGTGGTCTTCTGGCAGCTTTCCTTCTTTCAGGAATGCAACAATTGCATCCATCCAGCTTGGTCCCATGTCTACGCACATTGCTTCATACTCTGTGGTCGGCGGTTCTACGCTCGGGCCCGACAAATAGTCAATCATTATTGTCCTTATTTTTCCAGTTTGTATTGAACTTGCCAGGTTGGCCAACGCATCGGCGTGGCTGTTATCATCTCGGCTAACTTGAAGTAGTCTGCAGTTCTGAAATAAGGCTGTCAGCCTGATGACTTCCTTTGCGTAGGCCGACATTCTTTCATCTCGGGCTGCAAACTCGCCTGTTGTCTGATTAACTATCAATTGTGAGTCACAAAAAACTATTACCTCATCTGCTTGTACTACTGCTACCAACTTTAGTCCTGCAATGAGTGCTTCATATTCTGTTTCATTGTTTGAGGCCTTAAACGCATCGATTATTCTAATATCTCTCTATCTGGAGATATCAGTACTACTCCTGCCCCCGCTCCCTGTCGGTTTGAACTCCCATCAACGAACAATCGAAAGGAGTCACCGATGTAAATGCTGCAGGGTCTGAGTTTCTCTTCTTTTCTTCGTTCTTTTGTCTTTGGCTGGGCTTCTCCTTGCTTGTTTGGACATTATTTATCTTGGCTCAACGGAGCCCGATGTTCGATAAATTCTAGCGTGAACTCTGCCACGAAGTCGGCCAAAACCTGGCCTTTGATTGCAGTTCTGGGCCTGTACTCCAGATCATACTGGCCTAGGGTGACTGCCCATCTGGCTATTCTTTCTGTTAAGTCTCCTTACTGCAATAGGGACTTCAATGGATGCTCTGTCAGTACTACAATTTTATGGGTCTGGAAGTAATGGTTCAACTTCCTTAAAGCCATTACTAGAGCTAGTGCCAATTTCTCTAAGGGTAGATACCTTGTTTCTACGTCGGCTAGGGTTTTGCTTACATAGTAAACAACCCTTTGCTCCCATTTTTCTTCTCGGATTAGTACTGCACTTATCGCATGTTCTGAAACTGCCAAGTACAGGAACAACTCTTCCCCGGGCTCTGGATTCGAACGAACTGGAGCTGTGGTCAGGTACTTCTTCAGATCGACTAATGCTTCTTCGCACTCTTCTGTCCAAATAAAGTTTGTGGCTTTCTTCACTAATTTGAAGAAAGGTTTGCACTTGTCTGAGCTTTTGCTTATGAACCTGTTCAGGGCTGCGGCCCTTCCAATTAGCATCTGCACCTGTTTTGCCGACGTCGAGCTCTTCAACTCTAGGATGGCCTTGATTTGATCTGGGCTGGCCTCAATGCCCCTCCTGGTCACCAGGTATCCTAAAAACTTACCAGATCCAACTCCAAATGCACACTTCGATGCATTGAGTCGGAGCCGATATGTTTTAAGGATTTCAAAGACTGCTTTTAGATCGGCGAGGTGACCCTCATTCTCCTTGGTCTTAACGACCATGTCGTCGATGTAGACTTCTACTGTTCGGCCAATCAGGTGCTTGAACATCTTGGTTACCAATCTTTGGTAAGTGACTCCTGCATTTTTCAACCCGAAAGGCATCACTCTGTAGCAGTATAGCCCTTTGGGAGTGATAAATGCAGTCTTCTCTTCATCCGCAGGGTCCATAGCTATCTGGTGATACCCCCTGTACGGATCTAGGAAGCTCATGCTTCCATGCCCCGAAGTGGCATCCACTATCTGGTGATACCCCCTGTAGGCATCCAGTAACTTATATTGACCACCTTTGAGGTTTTTAAAAAATACAATAAGCTCCACAAGTTTTTTATATATCTATCTCTTTTAGTAAGACAAAAATAACTAAAAATAATACTGACGTGTGTAAATATAGAGATAAATAAGGCAAAATATATATTTCAGTGTAAAAAAAGATGACATCATCATTTTCTCATCCAAACGACTAATGAATTTATGATGACAAAGGAGCAAAGTGTTATTTGAATTAAAACATTAAGAGCGTCCAATGTAATTATACCAAACTTGTGGAGCTTAATGTACTTTTTTAAACTCTAAGTGAGGTTAGGTAATTTACCCTACTATTTTTGTAAATAAAAATGATCTTTGTGGATATTTTGTTTTAGAGTGAAAATTTAACATTTTTATTTTTAACCGAAAAATATTCACGTTGAGCCAAATCAATTTATATACAAAATTTTGTATTAATTGTTTGTTGGTACATCATAATGCCTTATTAGAAAGTCGAGTGTTTAAAAAGTTTTGAAGTAATATATGGTATTGTTTGCAAATGTCATATTTGTTTGGATGGATTGAACTAGATGGATAATTTTTTAGTGTATAAGGCCTTCTACATGCATGTTTTTATGACTTAAGTTATATATTTTTGTGAGAATTTACAACACGTTTTATGGATTAACTTACGCGAATTAATGTTAAGTTGCGTAATTTTGTGAGGTGTAAAATTGAGTAATTTTATGAGGTGATTTACGTATATTTGTGAAAATTTATATCAACTTGTGATTTCTCAAATTTTTATAGGTTAACTTACGTGAATTTGTGTTTAGATTATATGATTTTGTGAGGTGACTTGAGTATGTTTGTGAAAATTTACGCCAAATTGTGAAATCTCAAATTTTTATGAGTTAATTTATGCAAATTTGTGTTTAAATTATGCGTGTCAATCAAATTATTTAATTTTGATGATGTTTAAAATATTATTTGCAAAATATTTGATTTTTTAATATACATATTATTTGACACAAAATATTATATGTTTAAAATATATATATTTGTTAAATATTATTTAAATAAAAATATTTTTGAAAATTCTACTATTCACTTTTTGAAAAATTAGGCTTATCACTATTTACTTTTTAACAAAATTAAAATTGATTAATTATATTATTTTCACAAAATTGATTGATTGGTTGTATTATCTTGACAAATGTGATATTGATGAGTTGTTTTCTTTTGACAAAACTAATATATCCAAATGTAGTGGTAGGTTATGTTTAGTTGAAAATCTTTACAAAAATTTAAAAAATGGTATATATGATCAGATTTATTATAGATATTACTTAAACGGATTTTACTATATATGCAAATATTTGATTAGAATATTATATAGAATGCATATAATATAAATAGAATACATCACGTGAGCAATTAAACTTTTTACACTATATTGATTATATAATATCATATCACACTACACTACATTGATTTTATATATATTATAATAAAATAAGATGGAGCAAATCATTTGCTTGCTTGGAAGTTATGAACTTTGTATTAAATTGTTTACAAAAACAGTGGGTCCATGTTTGAAAAAAAAAAAAGAAAAAAAAAAAGAAAAATTTAGTCTTACTTTTATCTTTTTAATTATTAACATTTGTTGACTATTTAAAATCAAGGAGCGTGCTTATGTAAGCCATGACGTCAGCAGCGTACTTATGTAAGCCATGACGTTAGCAAGGAGCGTCCAACGGATATATTTTTGTGTATAAATAAAAGTGTTGTGTGTGGAGAAAAATCAAGAACTTGAAGAGAAAATTTTCTTTGTGCTCTAAAATTTTGAGTATATTGTATTCTGCTCTTTCGCTTTCAAATCTAAGTGTAACCATTGTTCTTACACTTTCATATCTACTCTTTGTGAGATAATTATTGTAAAAGAGAGTTTAAGTACCACTTATTTTTATTCATTATTTTTGTAAGAGATTTTGTAAGGGTGAGACATTTATTATCAAGTGAGGCTCAATAGATAAGAGTAAGTCATGTACCAAATCCACAAGCTTGGTGGTGTATTTATTCAATTAATAGTAAAGAAATTCTCAATGAGGTTCCTTGGGGGGTAGACGTAGGTCTGGCGTGCCGAATCACTATAAATCTCAGTGTTTGATTTTCTCTCTCTATCTCTCTTACTTTTATATTGATAATCATTATTCTGTTTTTTTTTTATTTGTTAAAATTCTGAATATTGTGTTAATTTTAATATTATAAAATTTTTTAATAACCCAATTCACCCCCTTTTAGGTTGCCTACCTGAGATAACAATGCGACTTTGTGAAATAACTTATGTGTATTTGTGAGAACTTATGCAAATTACATATGCCCAAGGCCAGCAAAACCGTCACTTTGGGACCAGAAATTGATTAAAAAAAAGACCCCAAGATATTTTTAGCTATTGTACTAGTTCATAAAAGAAATCTACTTAAAATTAAAAGGCTTCGACAAAATTTGATGAAAATTCAAAACTAGCAAATTGTTAATGTGATGAATTATTTAAAACTAATAAATTATTGTTTTTATTCTAAAAAAATTGAAAAGCCTATTGATTTGATGAATTATTTGAAATTAATGGATGATTGTTTTCTAAATTTATAAATTGTGTTCAAAATACGATTAATTATGCCAGTTATAATTGTTTCTAGAGAGAAAAAAAGCAAATTTAAAATGTCTTACCTATGTCACAATAAAGATTAAATGGATTAGTAATTGTAGCCATTGAAAAATATTTAGTTGATAAGTTGAATTATGCAAGTTTGATTAGCAATTTTGCAACTTAAAATGTGAGAATTGTGGTGTTTAAGCGATATTTTATTATAATTTGTGTATTTTTTATTGAATACTTGAGTTTAGATTATTTTGGTTATTTTTCTTATTGTAAACTTTGTTATATATTTAAGTAATTTTATTGTAAAAAAAAATTAGTGGATAATCTTTTGATTACAATTATTATTTTTTTTAAACATATAAACGATCCGTTATCGAGAGGTCATTTTGGGACCAAAAAATGTGAGAGCCGGCCCTGCATATGCCCTTGCATACGGTGTGCAACCCTTAATGGGTTGGGCATCCAAACATTTCTCCAATTAGATATAATTAGGCATTTATTGGACTATTAGTTTTAGGATGATCAATTCCTTTATCACATCCCAATATTTGGATAGGCATAGAATTATGGGAGAGGGAATAACAAATTTTATCAATTTTGTAATTTAACTAATCATTCTGTTTCTCCCTAGTCAAACATCAAATTATGTAGTTTATTAGATTATTAATTCAATCTCCAAGTCCTATTTGTATAAACAAACATACCAGTAGTGCTCTCAACCAATAACATAACAGAAAATTGTAAGAGTATTTTATAAATTCTCATTTATTGGGAGCACCGGACAAAAAATAACATGATACTTCAAAACAAATAATTATTTAATAATGTTAGAATGACATACCACAATAATTAGGAAGTGTTCCAAATTAATCATATTTCAAAAAAATTTATAGATGTTTCATGATTACTCATTTTTATTAAGTAATTGAGGGAAAAAAAAAGATATCCATTTTAACATATATTGCAAATTTTCAATTACTAAAAATATTACCTAAAAACACTATCGCATAATTCTTTGATCCTCTGGCAAAAATTTTACCTTGGAAACAACCTCATAATTCTCCTTTGTCAAACCGACCCTCTCATGTTATATATCCAAAAACATGAAATGAAGGACGAAGCTTCATAGAAAGCCCAAAGAATATGAGAGAGAAAGACAGACAAAGTGACAAAGCTAAAAACAATTTCATCATTGAAAAATTGTTACATAGATCGTTCCATTTCCATATCGTGGTATGTCGTCATAAGCATTACGTAGCCTAATTAAAAATTTGGTAAATTACACTTACACCCTTTTGAGATTTAGGTTTAATATATATCACTCTTGATATTTGGAAAATTACATTAATTCCTTTGTCATTATAATTATTTAGACGGAATGAAGACATTGAACACATGCACTCTTTCTTTTTTTGCTTTGCTTTACTCTTCTTTTTTTTTCTTTTTTGTTTTTCCATTTTTCATTTTTTTTTTAAATGTAATTTCTTCTATTTTTCTATTAGGAGTTGTTACCTTTTATATAAATAGGAAGTTTGTGAAATGAGACTATTAACCACAGAGGTGAAAATATAATTTCTAAAATATCAAAGAGTGAATAGTAATTAAACCAAACCTCAAAGGTCATCAATATAATTTATCCTAAAAATTTTAAAATATAGAATAATTCCTTCTCATCATCAATTGGATAAAAACTACCGCATCAATATGTACAAGTAATCCATATCATCGTCTACATCATTTCAATACAAACCCATGTATATAATCATCTCGAAACCTTTAAAAAATAAAAAAAATCACAAAACTAAATTTTATTTTGTATAAACTCTTCAACCAAGTGTCCAAAATCGAACTTGGCATTGCAGCATTGAACAGCACTCACCACCTCTTGAAACGCCGCCACGCTACAAGGAACCACCAACCCACCTCTCTGCTCGAACCCAAACTCATCATAAGCTTTCTCTAACAGCATCTTGAACAGCGGATGAGAGAGAAACCCTATCGGCACCACGAACCGCCGCCTCTCCTCCCCCACGTAGACTGCAAAATGCCCAGTTGGTGTTCCCGGCGACGCCGTCTGCGGCAGCGATGATGATCCTTCTTCTTCGTGATCGTCGCATTTGGTTTGGAGAAGACATTCTTTTTGGGATGGATTTGGGTTGCTGCGTACTTTCACTTTCTTTGCTAGTTTCTTGACTGAACTTAGTTTCATTCCTAGCATTTTTGAAGAGAGAGAGAGAGAGAGAGAGAGGGGGTGGAGAGGGACTAACGGCTTGAGGGGAGAGGGAGGTGGGTGGGGGTGGATTTGTTTATTATGGGTTTAAGAGGAGGAATGTCTCAAATATTTTACAGGACACCTTCTTGACTTATAAAATAATGAAGAGAATTTATGATTGGGTATGAATCTTTTGTCATTTAGGGGATATTTGGGATATATTATATATATAAGTACATATATATATATTTTATCTTATTTGAGTTATATTATATCATTATATTTTTTATACATTTTTTATTAAAAAATACACTTATTTAGATCATTTCAAACAACTTCTAAATTTATATTTGTTTTGTTTTAATTTTCAATAATTAAATATTCATATATGATTTTCATGTAGAATTTAAGATTTAAATGACGTAATAATAACATGAAAAATAATATGCAAGTTGAGAGGGTAATTTATATGAAAATTGGGCCGAACTAGGTAATGGGCCGTTATGGGCCGCTGTGCGAAGTACTGAGTAAAATGGCCATAAAGTTACTCCGGTCTTGCAGAGGCGTGAAGTTACTTCGGTCCTAAAGGGCTTACGGTTAGTTCGGTCACCATACTAAAACTTATACCGGTCATGGCGCAGTGTAATTAAACGTAGTCTGAACCTTACTAAAAGTTAGCTCGGTTTGGGCTTACTATGGTTTATGGAAGAGGAACAAAGGTAAGGGCAGTGAATCGAACTAAGGATAGTTCGGTCTATTTTGTGGCTAAGCATAGCCATGCTTACCTCGGTCACATTGAAGTCCGGCCATGATAAAACCATCTCACTTGGTTTAAGTAGTGAGGGGGGTGTTGAACAATAAGCATTATCTTTCAGGAGTATGAATCCTAGGAGAACTCTACATGGAGGAGTAAGAGTCCTACTTAGATTGTGCCACGCGGAACCTATAAAAGCTCACAACATCACCTATGGAGAGGTAACACAACTTTGATTCCCGAATACACAGAACTTTTTGTCTATTTGTCTATTTTGCTGACTTAGGCATCGGAGAGGTTTCCGGCACACACCCGCCGGCTAGCTCACGTTTGTGTTTTCAGGGAGTAAAACGACGACGTACGGAGGAGCACAGACTTGATCAACAGGATTATACGAGAATGTTTATTTCTTTCCCGTACAATTGGCACTGTCTGTGGAAATTTAAACAAGAACAACACCTCTTGATCAAGCTTTTCCTCTTTAGAATCAATGGCGCACAACGAAGATTTGCCACAATCCGCCATTGACGGACAAACACTTGAGGGGGGTGCAAGGCGCGAAGGTCTACCTTCTATCCCTCCTATGGCGGATTTAGAGCCACAGTGACAGAATCCCATGAGGGATATGAGGGGGAGAAGGCGGACTAACAGCCCCCGTCACTCTCGTTCACCAAGTCCTGAGAGACAAAGACGGAGGATTGATCCTCAAACTCTGGAGAATCGTGTGAAGGAGCAGGACGAACTAATACGACGAATGGCAGCGGACATGGAGTCCATGAAGCGCCAGATTAAGGGAAAAGGAGTGGCGATAGGAGAGGGGCGCAAAGGCAAGACGCCCCCTCGCCACTTGGAAGATCGTAGTAAACATACCACACCATCTCAAGCAGAGAGTAGAAGCCTCAGGACAGGCGATACACAATCCAGGACTTCCAGAACTCGTTACTCCAAGTCTGAGAGAACGAGATCTGAGAGGTCATACACGGAAGGAAGCACCTATCGGCCCTCGCGTACGCACCAGACATCATCCAGGCAAATAGAGTTGCCTAGATCGTCCGACTTACGAACCGTGCCAGAAGAAAGGGCACGATAGAAGGAGGATGCTAGGGCACGCGACCCGCACAGAGTTTCGGCCTTGCAGCAGTTGGCTCCTCGGACGCATGGAAGCGTTGAGGTTGGAATGCCAATTCCGCGCCCTGCCTACGAACCGACGGACAAAGCATTAGCGAGGCTGTAGACCTCGCCGTTCATTCCGGCAATTGAAAATGCGCCCCAGCCTTCAGGCTTCCTTCAGCCCAAATTCACCATGTACGAAGGGAAGACAGACCCCTACATGTACCTAAGCCACTTCCGCCAGGTTATGGCGGTATACCAACATAACGAGGCCTTGATGTGCATCCTCTTCCCATCTAGCCTTGGTGACCTAGGCTTGACTTGGTTTGAAAAACTTTCAAAAGGCAGCATAGCCTCCTGGGCGCAATTGGCAGAGGCGTTCGTAACGAGGTTCAGAACGAACACCGAAACCCCGGTGGAGATCGATCAACTGCTCTCCATCGACATGGGCGAGAAGGAGACCTTAAGATCCTACAATAGTCGCTATTGGGGGACCTTTAACCAGATTGGGGACTGCCCCACCAATCTAGCCATTGCACAGTACAAAAGGGGCCTTCCAGTCGGGAACAAACTAAGGGACTCAATCACCATGACGCCACCCCTCACCATGGAGGCTCTGATGGAAAGAGTGCATCAGCACATCAGGGTGGAAGAGGATGGCACCTGGGCCAAAACAAAATCAGGCACGACCGCAATACCGGAGAAAAAGGCCTCAGCAAAGGTCAACGCGGTAGACCGTCAGAATAGAAACGAATGAGGCAGGCGAGACAACGAAGAAGACCAGGATAAAAGATGGATGAGGGTCCGCACTACTATAACCACGGTATTCAAAAAACCGATCTACCGAATTCTAAGTGAAATACGAGATGAGACTTTCGTCAGATGGCTAACCAAGTTAGGGGAAGCTCAGAAGGACTACGACGAAAGGTCGCGGTGCACCTTCCATAAAGAAAAGGGGCACCGCACTGAAAATTGCACGCCATTGAGGCAGCACCTGGAGGAGTTGGTGGCAGCCGGTCACCTGGATAAATACATTGAAGGAGGGACGCAACCAGCCCCCCAGGACCACAATAACCCCGATGGGATGCCAATCGACGCCCCACCTCAAGGCATAATCAATGTGATACATGGAGTCTTCGAACCTGAGCGTGTATGCGAGCTCAAAGGGTCAATCAAGAAGGCTGAGCACTTAAGAGAGGTACTAAGTGCACAACTTACCATAAAAAAGGGGAAGACAGAGGCCACGAACGTCATGTCCTTTTCAGATAGAGACTTGGCAAGGATATATTGCCCTCACAATGATGCCCTGGTTGTCACTCTCCGAGTCAAGGATTTTGACGTCAAGCGGATTTTGATTGAGCAGGGTAGTTCATGTGAGATAATGTATTACGAAATATTCAAGCAATTGAAGCTACAAGACAAAGACTTGGCGCTTGCCGTGTCTCCCCTGATCGGATTCAACTCAATACCAGAATAACCAGTCGGCAAAATAATTCTACCAGTCAGAGCAGGAAGCGTGACAAAACAAGTGGAATTCTAGGTGTTGAAGGTCCCTTCCACTTATAACAGAATCTTGGGAAGAACATGGCTACATGCCATGCGATCGGTAGCGTCATCCTACCATCAAGTAATGTGATTCCCCAACGATGCCGGGGTAATTGAAGAAGTCTTTGGAGACCAAATCATGTCCAAGCAATGCTTTGTTACGGTTAATGACAGCCGCGCTGCCAAGGGATATGTTCATTCGGTGGAAGAACCTGAGAGCAATGAACTGTTCGCAGACGTCGGCAAAGCAGCTAATCAAAAAGCGGTGGAAGACTTGGTAGAGGTAAGAATAGATGAAAAGAACCCGGATAAGTTCTTTTTGCTCGGTTCGTCGTTGTCCAGCACTGAGAGATTAGAGGTCTTGGAATTTTTGACCTCTAACATCGAAGTGTTCACCTGGACACCATACGACATGCCAGGCATTGATCCCAACTTCATCTGTTACCAACTCAATGTCCACCCATCTGCCAGACCAATCATTCAGCGCACACGCAGATCGACACTCCACCATGCCGAGATAGTAGCAGAAAAAGTAGGAAATCTGCTAGAGGCAAGGGCTATCAGAGAGGTGCACTACCCCAGATGGATTTCCAACACAGTCGTGGTGCCAAAGAAGAATGACAAATGGCGTGTCTGCGTCGACTACAAAACAGTCAACAAGGCATACCCAAAAGACAGTTTTCCTCTACCACGGATAGATCAACTGGTAAACCTAATGGCAGGGCACAACCGGCTTAGCTTTCTAGATGCATACAGAGGCTACCATCAAATCGCCATGCATGAACCAGACCAGGAAGTCCCGTCCTTTACAACTCCAAGAGGACTGTATTGCTACAAGGTCATGCCCTTTGGCCTAAAGAACGCAGGGGCGACATTCCAACGGATGGTCACCAAGATGTTTGAACCATTGTTAGGCAGAACAATGGAGGCTTACATCGACGACATGGTGGTCAAGAGCAAGGATGAGAACGACCATCTCAAGGACCTAGGTGAAATGTTTGAGATCCTGCAGAAGCACAAGTTGCGCCTCAATGCGTCCAAGTGTGCATTCGGAGTAGGATCTGACAAATTCCTGGGCTTCCTGGTAACCAACCAGGGTATAGAGGCAGACCCCTTCCAAATCAAAGTTATTCAAGATCTGGAGAAGCCTAACTCAGTGAAAGAAGTACAGCATCTCACCGACATGGCGACTGCACTCAATCGGTTCATAAGCCGATCGTCAGACAGACTGCGACCATTTTTTCAAGCATTAAAAGCCAAGTTCGAGTGGGACGAAGAATGCGACCGCACTCTGGAAAACTTGAAAGAATACATGTCTTCTTCACCACTGCTTGTCACCCCAATACCTGGAGAAGAACTCTTCCTGTACCTGGTAGTCTCTCAGCACACAATTAGCGCAGTATTGGTCCGTGCAGAAGGAATCCAACATCTGCCCATCTTCTATGTCAACAAGACATTGTTAGGCGCCGAAACAAGGTACTTGCCACTAGAAAAATTAGCCTTGGCCTTGATGATGGCCTCAAGAAAGTTGTCGCACTACTTTCACGCCCACACCATAGTCGTCCTCACAGCCTTCCCATTAAAAGCCTTGTTTGAGAGGGCGAACTTTTCTGAGCGAATCTTAAAGTGGGCAGTGGAGTTGGGATAATTCGACATAAAATTCTAACCCAGAACCGTGATAAAGGCCTAAGCTTTGGTAGACTTCGTCGCTGAATTTATCCCAAGAAGTCATCATATCTGCCCAGTCGACCTGACTGACACAACCGAATTAGAGATGGAAGTTGACGCCGGAATAGCGCAACCCCTGGTACAGGATACTCAGTCAGACCCCAAGACAGACCAAAATAAAGAAAGCAAGGATGAAGCAAACCATGCTACACCAAGCCAAGACTCACCAACAAATAATGACTTGGTACCATCAGATAGTGAGGAGCAAACAACAAGCATGGACCTTGGAGAAAACACCAGCAACATTCTGGACCCCAAGGCATCATCTGATCCCTTCACTTGTTGGAAGTTATTCGTTGGAGAGATGTGCAAGCTCTTCGTGGATGGAGCATCCAACCGGCATGGAGCAGGACTCGGCATAGTCCTCATCTCTCCAGACGGCCTAGTAGTGGAGCAAGCAGTCAACCTTGGCTTCCCAGCATCAAACAACAAAGCGGAGTATGAAGCGCTTCTTGCAGGCCTCAAATCAGCATTCTACATGAAGGCCACCGAGCTAATGGTTTACAGCGACTCACAGCTAGTGGTAAATCAAATTTCAGGCGACTACGAAGCAAAGGACGACAAGATAGCCAAATACCAAGAGTTGGTCAGAACAGAAATCAAGAAATTTGAAGTAGTCAGGATAGAACAAATCGGTAGGGAGGAAAACAGCAGAGCAGATGAATTAGCAGGCTTTGCATCAATGGCAGATACTTCCATCCCTCATCCATTGCTGATCGACTACTTACCAAGACCAAGCATTGAAAACCCCGAAGCAGAAGAAGTATGTTGCACTGAACTAGGCCCCCTCTTGGATAGATCCCATCATCCTGTTCTTGAAAGACGGCATCTTACCAGAAGAAAAGAAAGAGGCCAACAGAATAAGAGCAAAGTCGCAGTGATTTTGGCTCTCCCCATCTTTGGCATTGTACAAGAAATCGTTCTCAGGACCCTACCTGAAGTGTGTTCATCCCAGCAAAGTTGAAGCATTCTTGTTCGAAATACACGAAGGTGTGTGCGGAAGCCATTAAGGAGGAAGATCGTTAGCTTACAGAGCCATTTCGCAAGGATACTGATGGTCATACATGCAGGCAGACTCAGAAAAGTATGTAAAGAAGTGCGAGAAATGTCAGAAGTTCGCACACCAAATACATCAACCTGCCAGAGAACTTCTACCCTTAACCAGCCCATGGCCCTTCGCAATGTGAGGCTTGGACATAGTAGGACCACTTCCAACAGCACCAGGCAATAGGAAGTTCTTTCTTGCAACAACAGACTACTTCACAATATGGGTGGAAGCAGAAGCATTGGCATCAATCAAGGAAAAAGACGTGAAAAAGTTCGTCTGGCAGAACATCATCACTCGATTTGGCATACCAAAAGCCCTAATATCAGACAACGGTACTCAGTTCGATGGCAAAATTTTTAGGGGCTTTTGTGAAAAGTACAAGATAGAGTTCTACAATTCTACACCGGCATATCCCCAAGCAAATGGTCAGGCAGAAGCATCAAACAAGGTCATCTTGGATGGATTGAAGAAAAGGTTAGAGAAAGCAAAAGACAAGTGGGCAGAAGAGCTCCCTCATGTTTTATGGGCTTACCGTACCACACCTTGACGGTCAACAGGAGAAACACCATTCTCCTTAGCTTATGGCATGGAAGTAGTAATCCCACTAGAAGTTGGCCTCCCCACAATTAGAAGCGAGAATTTTGATCCAGACCTAAATGGAGAAGCCATAACATTGGAGCTCGACCTTGCAGAAGAAAGAAGAGAAAGAGCACTGGTTCACATTGTCTCATACCAACAAGAGTTGTCCAGGTAATACAACAAAACAGTGCATCCAAGGCAATTCAAGATCGGCGATTGGGTACTGCGCAAAGTGATGGGAAACACCATGGTACCCGGAGATGGCAAGTTAGGGCCCAATTGGGAAAGACCTTACAAAGTGGTCGGATTAGCAAGAAAAGGGGCATACCACTTAGAAGATGAGGACGGCAAGGCAATTCCCAGGTCATGGAATACTGTCAATCTCAAGTTATTTTATTTTTAGCTTTCTTTCTTTAAGTATGTGTATTTTTTTCCTTTCTCAATAAAACAAGTAGTTTCTTTTCAGTATAGACGTTTCCTTTTGTAAAAGTTTGTTTTAGTGAGTTAGGTGAGTTAGGAGTATTAAAAACATAGTTGGCCGGAAAAACCAACTTAGTGGTTGGTTGGATTAAACCAACACCTTTCCTAAGCCCAGGATAAGGATCCAGGCTGCAGGACACATTTTATTCTAGGTTGGCCAGAAAAACCAACTTAGAGGTTGGCTGGACTAAACCAACACCTTTCCTAAGCCCAGGATAAGGATCCAGGCTGCAGGACACATTTTACTCTAGGTTGGCTGGAAAAAACCAACTTAGGGGTTGGCTGGATTAAACCAACACCCTTCCTAAGCCCAAGATAAGGATCCAGGCTGCAGGACATTTGGTCGGAATAACCAAATATTTTACTCTAGGTTGGCTGGAAAAACCCAACTTAGAAGTTGGCTGGATTAAACCAACTGTTAGTACTCTTCAGCCGAAGTAAAGATATCGGCTAAAGAGTGGTTGGCTGGATTAAACCAACTATTAGTACTCTTCAGCCGAAGTAAGGGTATCGGCTGAAGAGTGGTTGGCTAGATTAAACCAACTCTTATTACTCTTCAGCCAAAGTAAGGGTATAGGCTGAAGAGTGGTTGGCTGGATTAAACCAACTCTTATGACTCTTCAGCTGAAGTCAGGGTATGGGCTGAAAAGTGGTTGGCTGGATTAAACCAACTTTTATTACTCTTCAGCCGAAGTAAGGGTTTAGGCTGAAGAGTGGTTGGCTGAATTAAAACAACTCTTAGTACTCTTCCGCCGAAGTAGGGATATCGGCTAAAGAGTGGTTGGCTGGTATGACCAGTCTGATTACAAGACTAAGACCGGGATGAATTATCTTGGCAAGAGAATGCACTACTTCATTCAAACTACAGTAAGAAAGCAAATACATGAAGAGCAGCAAACCGAGATATCAGTTAGAGCAATAGAAGATTTTCATTAGCAAAGTTTAAAGCAAATACAAAAAGGGGGCCCCCAGCCCGATTACAAGTCCAAAAAAAAAAAAAAAAAAGAAATTACAAATTCAGATGAAGAGATCATCCAGATTAGCATCCAATTCAATTCTGAGTCCGGTCTCAGCAGGAAGATCGGTCGTAGCCAGAACTTGGTTGGGCTCTGTTGAAACAAGCTCCCCTTGGTTTGGCTCAGCTGGAGGCACCACAATAGTTGCATCAGGTGCTGGAGGGTTGGAGATCACTAGAATTGGAGAAATAGATTGGCGACCGGACTAGGAGTTGCCTTCAAAAGCAGAATCTTCATCATCACCTTCCTCAAGGAATTGCTTCTAAAGGTCGGCAGCGTACTCTGCTAATGAGCTCGGTATGAAATACTGAGGAGGATTGAATATCTCGGTATCAGGTCCATGACCGAGCTGCACCACGACACCCCTCTAGCCACATTTAAAGAAGAGGTCCTTGGCAGCTTCACATTGTTTAGTATAAGCGGCCTCTCCTTTCTTGAAGCCCCGGTGTTCGGCATCCTTCACACTCTCTTTAAGATTAGTGATCTTCGCGTCCTTCTTCTTCTCAAGCTTTGCAAGCTAGCGCAAATACTTGTCTTTCAGCTCGATGGCAACCTTCTGTTTTTCCGCCTCGGCCGAGCTTACCAGTCCGGCAAGACGGCCGTTCTCAGATTGGAGCTTGGCCATCTGCTTTTTGGCCTCTTCTAGCTCGGCTGTTTTCTCGGCTACTTCGGCCATGGCTTGCCTTGCCGTTTTACGAAGCTCTAAGATTCGCTTATGAGCAACTTGGTTCTTTTGCAAGGCCTGAAAAAGAATGGAAGGAGACTAATGACAAAACCGAGCAGAAAGTTGAAAAAATAAGAAAGATAAGAAAAGCTATTTACCAGGATCATTGATTTCGTTGCCGACCGGATGGCCTTGAGCTCGGTCAAGTGGTTGTGATGCTCCATGTCAGAGGCCAAACATACACTCTTAGCCAGATTGAAGGCTAGCATATGGTCTTTGTTGGCCACCACTGAGTCGATGTCCTGAATATTTCGGTTTTGAAAAGTCATTTTTTGAGCCCATTTGGAGGAGCTAGCCCGGTCGGAACGCTCCAGCTGAGGGCTTGGTGGAAGAATTGTTTCATTTTCATCAACAAGGCGTTGCTCGGTTTGGCTAGTCCGGGCATGCTTTCTTGGGCGTGATGAAGAGGGTTGTTGAGTTGGAAGGGCCACCACTGTTTCTTGGGTCTAGTTGGGTGGTGATACTTCGGCTCGGTGTGTTTCGGTTAGGAGGGCCCTCACTCTATTCCTCTTCACCATTTCGTCTTCTTCTGTAGTACGAACCAGGTTAATTTTTGGCAAGTTGGGGTTCGGTTCAGGAGAGGCTTCCAGTAAGAAATCTGTTACTCTGGCTTTTCGTCGGCTGCTATATCTGTACGTCGGTTCAAAATTCAGCAGCTTGGCCCAACTCCTTTCTAGATATCGTAGTGCGGCGCGGAGGGTGTTCAGATTGGGGTAACTGTATAGTGATTGAAGATAGGCTGAATCTGCATAAAGAAGGCAACTGTTAGTTCGGTTGAGGGATAGGAAACCGAAATAAAACAGAAGCATGCAATGAAATCGAAGTAATTATACCGGGGGTTCCTTTTTTCCAATTTATTTGGTCACCAGGGATTTGGGCTTGATGGTCTTCAAAATTCCCAAATACCTAGAAAAAATCGTCATCATTCAAGTCTTTGTCCGGTGTGTTTTTTATTATTTTCTCTCGGCGGCGTATTCTTAAATAGTAGATCCACCCATCTTCTTTCGAGCCTATGGAATATTGGTGGAAAAGTTCGGCTAGGCCGAGGTTAATACCAGCACGGCGGTTTAGCTCGGCTATACCATTTATTATACGGTATGAGTTTGTGGAAAGCTGGGTTGGGCATATCCTAGTTTGCTTAAGGAATTCACAAAGTAAGGGCTGTACCGGGAATCTTAGGCCGGTTTCTACAATGGAAAAGAGGGTGAAGGGAACAAAACTAGGGTTTCCCCAAGGTGTGATTTCTTGTTCGGCTAAGGTGAGATGGACGTCGTCAGGAATGTTATACTTCCTTCAGAATTTGGCCAGGCCACCAGGTATTTCTACTAAAAACCTATATTTACCCATTTTATCTTAAGTTATGAATAAATTATGCTGTGTTAGCTCGGTTGCGTAAGTGGGCTGAGTAGCTCGGTTGAGCGCTCAAGGGAGTGCCTGGGCAACCTAAAGTCTACAAAATGAAAAAAACAAAGGTGTTAAGCACAGACCGTTGGACCGTACAGAAGAGAAATAAAGGCAACATATATCAAGTCTTAGTTCGGCTATGTGGCATACTAGGAGTTTGTTGGCTCAGTTTGGGCGAGCGGTTCCGTATCTCGGTTAAAAGAAAGGTTTTGTTAGACCGGATGAGCTTCTAGGGGTAGCTTTTTTAGTTCGGTCTAAAGCTAAGAATCCTGGTTTAGCCCCGAGACATAGCTTGGTCGGAGTTGAGGTTTCCCCAGTACACTAATTGCAGACTTAGTTCGGTTTGTTATTTCGGCTAGGAAAAATCAAAAGATGGTTTGACTTATTGAAACTACTGGTATAAGCATAAAGTGCTAGTTCGGTTAAGTAGTCTGATAGAGTGACATCAACTACAAACAACTTTTTAGTTCGGTTATACCATGATTTTGGATCAAAATCAATGGTTTCTCAGATTATTCATGAAGATTGGAGGTTCTATTACATGGTTCTTCAACGATAAAAAGGTATATGTTTTGAAAAAACATACAAAATACAGATATTATAAAAGCAAGTGCGAAAACAACAAAAACAAGGCAGATTTGTGATGCTTACCTGATGCAGATCAAAGAACCTAGAGGGTGGGAGCAATGACAGCAGCAAAACACGAGCTCTTTCAGAAAACGAAGAACAGAGTAAACTCAGCAAAAAAAGAGAAGAGAAAGTGAATAGTGTGGTGAGTGATTCAAAGACGAAGGGTTTTTTGTTTTGAAGAAGGTTTATCCAAAGGCGGGAACTGTTCAAATTACGTGAGGTACGAGGGCGGCGTGACAGCTGCCTTCAGCCAATGAGGGCATGCCACGTGTCATTGGAATAAGAAGCGATTCAGTTGCTGTGATTGAAGGGACGCTTTAACCGGACAAGCTGAGCCCAGTATGGAATTTAGCTCGGCTGGAAAGGCTAAAGGGTTTTAGCTCGGCTGGATAGGCTTAAAAACTTTAGCTCGGCTGGATATGCTTAAAAACTTTAGCTCGACTGTTAGACAGGTAATTCCTATCATGCTGTGCAAATGGAATTAAGGGGTAATTGAGAGGGTAATTTACATGAAAATTGGGCCGAACTAAGTAATGGGCCGTTATGGGCCGCTGTGCGAAGTACTGAGTAAAATGGCTATAAAGTTACTCCGGTCTTGCAGAGGCGTGAAGTTACTCCGGTCCTAAAGGGCTTACGGTTAGTTCGGTCACCATACTAAAACTTATACCGGTCATGGCGCAGTGTAATTAAACGTAGTCTGAACCTTACTAAAAGTTAGCTCGGTTTGGGCTTACTATGGTTTATGGAAGAGGAACAAAGGTAAGGGCAATGAACTGAACTAAGGATAGTTCGGTCTATTTTGTGGCTAAGCATAGCCATGCTTACCTCGGCCACATTGAAGTCCGGCCATGATAAAGCCATCTCACTTGGTTTAAGCAGTGAGGGGGTTGTTGAACGATAAGTATTATCTTTCAGGAGTATGAATCCTAGGAGGACTCTACATGGAGGAATAAGTGACCTACTTGGATTGTGCCATGCGGAACCTATAAAAGCTCACAACATCACCTATGGAGAGGTAACACAACTTTGATTCCCGAATACAAAAAAATTTTTGTCTATTTGTCTATTTTGCTAACTTAGGTATCGGAGAGGTTTCTGGCACACACCCACCGGCTAGCTCATGTTTGTGTTTTCAGGGAGTAAAGCGACGACGTACGGAGGAGCGCAGACTTGATCAACAGGATTATACGAGAAGGTTTATTTCTTTCCCGTACACAAGTCTATTTTTTAGATACTTTTTTTAGATTTAATAATGTGTAAGTGAGATGATTGATTAGAGAGAAAGTTACTTTAAATATTCTTATAGATTATCGATTCGATAAGTATATCTAATTTTTAGACTAAATTTAAAAAATAAATAAATAAATAAATAAATAAAAAACTAGAATTTAAAATCTAAGGCTAAAAATCATTCATGAAGTAGCTGTGCAACTAGAAAATCTACGCCTTACGTAATGGAATTCTAAGTAGATAGATTTTATATTTTCTTGAAATTTATTGATTCATAAGATTACTTTTGTTGATATAAATAACCTGATAAACTAATAAAATATAAGGAAATAAAGAATAAGACAGAGGGTGCAGGTGATTTTGATTTATTGTGATTATAAATTATAGTAATAAATATATTAACTTACAATAAATAGATATAAATAAGAAATTTTTCTATAGAGAGTTTTTATATATAAATTTTGTATATATAATATTGCCATATCAAAATTATCCCATGATTCAATCAGCAATAGTGCATTAAAACAAAGGGAAAAAAAATTTGGTGACAAAATCCCTAGTTCTATGATTGTAGTGGTTTCCATTGTCTTTTTTTTAGATGGGTTTTAATTGTCTTTAGGAATTGTCTTCATGTTATTTTGACTTATCAATAGTTTATAAGAGCAATAAGATATGATTTTAATAATCCTTTAAACATTGATAATATAGCCTACATTAGGCGGCTCCACTTACCAAATGATAAGGCTGCCCACTTAATCTATCTATCTATCTATATTTTTTTTTTTTTTTGATAACTCAGGTATCCCCACAGCCGAAGTATGGGACTAATCCTAAGGGCCCTGGAGGTAACGACCGGGCATAACCCCCAGTGGCCCGCACAGCAGCCGAGCGGGGGGTGGGTCGAACTTGAGACCTCCAGGAGGAGCAAACTCCCAGGCCCCAGGTTTCCGCCCTCACCCACTAGGCCACCCTTGCGGGTTATCTATCTATCTATATATCTTCTATATATATATATAAACAAATATAGTGGAGTATGAAAATTTTCCAAACTCTTAATACTAAATTCTTATGGATTCTCTTGTAAACATAAATTTCAGAACATAAACCTTACACTTCGGATCATTTACCATGTGTATTATCAAGAAATCAAGACAAAATGACATACCTGAATCCATTGATGAACGGTTAAACGGAAGCGTGATTATCAATAAACTCTTTGTTATTGATTATGTTATTGCCTTCTAGTCCTTTCCCCTTTGGTGCCTTATGTTTCTCCTTTGAGAGGATTTAGAAAAATGGCAGTGTTCTTTTCTCCACTTGGGAAGGAATAGGGACCATAACCTTTTAAAGGTTATAATTGGTTTTCAAAACTGAAAGGTTGTGGAAGTTCAAAAGGAATGAAAACCAACTTTAACCATTATTGGTTTTAATTTCTATTTATTGGTTTTCAAAACTGAAAGGTTGTGGAAGTTCAAAAGGAATGAAAACCAACTTTAACCAATATGTTTTAATTTCTATTTCTGCCCCTCATAGAAATAGAAATTATACAACTAGTATCTACACATTAGGTCCATAACACATATACCCTTAAGCCTATTAACTAAATTGAATCACTTAAATTGTAGGCTTCTTATAAATGATAGCACCACATTTAATTATGTGGTCCCATTGAGACATTATCTAACATCTCTCTCTTACGTGTCACTTCTCAAGTCTCTCCTTCCACTTTTTCTAATTTTTAATCATTTGTCAATTATCTAAATCTCAAAAACCAAAAGGATTATATATATTTAAATAAAATGATAAATATTTAAATATGAACAACAAAGAGGTAGAGATAAAAATATAAAATAAACAAAATAAAAAGATAACTATTCAAATTTCAACTACAAAATAATATAAAGAGTCAAATAAAAGATAAAAAAAAATAACTAAATAAAAAATATTACGAGTCAATTAATTATAAAAATAAAAAGATAACTATTTATATATGAACAATTAAAAAAAATTTAAATAAAAAAATATTACGAGTTAAATGATTTTTAAAATAAAAAGGTAATTATGTATATATGAATAACAAATAAACATAGATGAAAAAATATACAAAAATAAAAATATAACTATTTAATGAAAATTCAAATAAAAGATAACAAAATATTTAAATAAAAAAAAGAATAAGATTGGGATATAAGGCCTTGTTTGGGTACTCCCAAATAATCCAAAAAGTCAAAAAATTATTCAAAAAGTTAAAAAGTTAACACTATTCACCAAAAGTCAACAATTACGGCTGCACAACTCCCAATTCAAATTTTCCTCTAAAAATCAATTTTCACAATTTTTTATTACACATTTTTCCATAAAAAGTCAAAAAGTTAACCCAAACATCCATATTTTCAACCTCAATTTTTTAGTAAAAAAAGACAAAAAGTGCACTTATTTAGTCTTCCCAAATTTGGCCTAAATATCCCAAAAAGATGATAATTTTTTTAACGATCTATATTTATCTTTTGTTAGTTTGTTATAGAATTTCTATATATTTCAACTTAATCTTTTTAAAGTTTATCTTTAAGTGGAACTTGATATTTTATCTTTTAAAATCATCAATTACTTATCCATACAAATTTTAAACATGATAAAATTCCATATATATCTTTTGTTTAAGCATAATCTTTTTAATATAAAAACAAGTTCCTGCAAAAGAAACTATGAATAGAAAATTGGGGGGAAAACAATCAACATTGAGCCATTTCTGATCCCTTTTCGGTGCCTAAAAATCTTAAATATTTGCTTTACATTTGAAATGTGTACTTGCATGAGTTTTTGCATTTGTAAGAAAATGAGTTCATATAAATGGATATTATTATTTTTTAAAATTTTTTTTTTGTTACAATCTGTATTTTTCCTTATTTCTTTCTTTTTGTTAATAATGTGTCTTTTAATTGAAATTTTATTCTTTTTTTATATTTATAAAAGCACTGCAATTATCAATTTGTAACTCTCCCACTTATTGATTATTTATGTTTAATTTTTTTTTTGGTATAGATGTTAGATTGAAAATGCAAAACACATCAAAATTTATTGGATATGGGTTATACTTTAAATGTATTAATCAGTTGATTTTTTATTGTTGATTATCCTATTGAAATAATTCATTATTAAATTTATTTTTAGTAACTCATTTCCTTTGAAAACTAAACCACAAATTTCCTCTTTGTTTAAATTATTTATTTATTTATTTAGATTCAAAGTTTGAGCAAATGGAAGATATCTCATATTTAAAATGTTAATTTTTTTTTTGAATAATTTAAATATTCATGTTCTTTATGTTTGTCAATTCAAGTATAATGCATTTTCAAACATTTTTTAAAATTTTTTTTATAATCATTCCAAACCTATTTGTGTTTAATGAATCAATATAACGAAAAAATAAATAGCATGTAAAAAAATTTAACTACTAACTAAATATAGTGGGAATTAAAATTAATTTTATTTTAATTTATTGTATTATATGAGATGATTAATGTAATATCTACTATTGATTAAGCAAAATTAGTGTTACTTAAATTTAATATATTAGTCATTTTAATTAATTATAATATGCCTTTATTACTCTATTTTTGGTTGTCTGAAGTAATTCTTAGATAAATTAGCTATTATATATGTGATGATTTACTAATGTATGATAGTTTTTTAAAATTTTCAATAATGTGAAATATTAAATATTTTTAATGATGTGAAGTAAGATTTATATACACAAACCAAATAAAAATGTTAAGAAATATAAACAAATAGCAAATTTTTTTTTAATAATTATTGACTTTCTAAAAACCTGTGCATCGCACGGGTGACCACTAGTTTGTTGGTTATACAAAAGGAATATTATATATATACCTAGAGTGGTGCTTTATTTAATGGATGGCCAATATCTAAAGTTGCTATTATATGTATCAAAATAAATTAACAATAATAAATAAATAAATAAATAAAAATAAGGATCGCTTATAATGATGAAATGCCACTCAATTTTTTTTTTGATCAACAAAGAATCTTTATTGATGAAGAAGTAATCTATGCGAAAACTTACATCAACAAAGAGGGGAGAGCAAACAGCATCAACCCAACGATTGGTGAGAAACCAATCCAACAAGAGGAACCAAAAAAAATAAAAAACAGGAAAAGCATAAGAGAACAGAACAACAAACACAACAGAGCATACACCAACAGCATATACTAGAAGCAAGACCAGTAGCACAAGACCCATGTACCAGCATAACCATGTAGCACAGGCCCTGCACTCCTCAAAGACCAGCAACAACATACTCCAGCAGCAAAACCAGAACATGCCCAACATACTCCTCAACACTAATCAGCAACCATCACTAATACAAACAGCAGCAAAACTGAAGCAGAAACTGATGAGATAGTTCAATCCACATGAGGTCCATAACTCCAGCAAAAAGGGGAGCAAAAATAAAAACACACTGCAGCCTTAATCCTACTCCTATAACCCCCAATCTCACAGCAGCTGCCAGAAGAGGATGGGGAGACCACCATTCCAGTTAGAACAAATCAGTAGGACATCTGACTTCAAACCAGAGCCAAATACTCCTCCAATACAGCAGCAGACCACCAACTGCAGACCAAACACAAAACCCTCCTAATCACCACCTCCTTCACTGCTAGCTCAACCAGGATCTTAGCAAAAACAGAACAAACACTCCTTCACTGCTACACTCACACAGCAGCAGCACCAGGAGATTAGCCCAAAACTAATAGCCCACTGCTAATCCTATCATAACAGATCAGCCATACAGAGCAGAGGATAATCCCTTAATACATCAGAAACTCCAGCCAATAAACTCTTATAAGCACTTAACCCTTCTTCTGCAGCATCCAATCAGTCAAAACAGAGCCAATATATTGCATTTGTTAACAAATCGGCCATAAGTTGAACATAATATCATGCACAGAATAAGGAAAGTTCTTTAACTTAGACTTTGCCCAGGTAGCCACTCTGAGTTTCACCAAATCTTCTAAGTCCATAAAATTAGGACGAGCATTATTAAACAGACACTCATTTCGAAGTTTCCATACTGACCACAGCACAGCCAAAGGAACAATTTTCCAGATTTCCATCACAATCTTATTTACCTTAACCCCATCCCACCAACTAAGCAAAGACTGCACAGACCCCGGAATGACCCAACAGAAACCCCACCAACCAACAATCCCAGACCACACTTTCCAAATGCAACTACAATGCAATAATACATGATTTTGAGACTCCACCTCAGTTTTGCAAAATACGCAAAGAATGTTTGCACCAGGCTTCAACACCCCAATCCTTTGCATAAAAGCAGCAGATTTCATCCTCCCTCTCCAAGCTAACCATGTCATGAATTGGACCTTGGGAGGAGCACTATTATTCCAAATGGTCTTAGCAATTTTGAGATTAGGCCCTTTACTTGAAACCGACCAACTCCAAACTGAAGCTACAGAGAAAGCTCCAGATGGATGAGCCAACCATGTGCAAGAATCCTTTACTTGAGTTCTTAAACTGGGTACCCCCTGTAGATACACATACAAGTTCTGAAGCTCATCCTCTTCCCAAGCAAAAAGCTGTCTTCGGAATCTGAAATTCCAATCATGTCCCCCACCTTTCCTTTGGTAAACGTCAAACAATGAATCATCCTTCTCAACTGATAGTGAAAACAATCTAGGATAAACAAGGGATAAACTCTGATCATTAAGCCATACATCCCGCCAAAATTTTATTCTAAAACCATTCCCAATCACAATCTTGAAATTAGACACAAAGAAGTCCCTCAAAGTTGGATTATTGGACGATAAGGAGATAATATCCTGCCATATAACAGACAACATCCTGGACTCCACTGCCAAAATACTCCATCTTCCACCACATTGACCATACTTACTGCACACCACTTGTTTCCATAGTGCTTTTTCTTCCAAGCCATACTTCCACCACCATTTTATTAACAAGCAGTCATTAACCTCACTAAGCTTCCTCACCCCAAGTCCACCTTGATTTTTATTTAGACACACCTCCTCCCACTTAACAAGATGAACTTTTCTCCTCACCTCATTGCCTCCCCAAAGAAAATTTGACTGAATTCTATCTAACAGCTTAGCAATACCAACTGGCATCTTAAACAAGGATAAAAAGAACACAGGCAAACCAGACAACACAGACTTAATCAATGTTAATCTACCTGCAAATGATAAACAATTCCTCTTCCACAATGCTAACTTCTTTTTGAATTTATCAACTACCGGCTGCCAAGTTCTTCTCCTCCTTGGGTTTGAACCTAAAGGCATACCCAGATAATTTAGTGGCAATTTCTGAGTTAAGCAATTCAACTTTTTGGCATATGCTTTAACCAGATCATCCTCTACACCAATCCCACAAACTTTACTTTTATGAAAATTGATCTTTAACCCAGACATTATTTCAAAACACCTCAAAATTCTTTTTATTGCAATGATTTCCTCCCAATTAGCCTCGCAAAAAATAATTGTATCATCAGCAAACTGGAGATGAGACAGCTTGAGTTCTGTATGACCCACCATGACTCTTTTGATCTTATCACCTTGCCTCAGTCCTTTTTGAGGAGAAAACTCTGAAGTAGGTGACCCATTAACTAACACAGAAATTCTAGCTGTGGAAACACAAGTCTTTATCCAACCCACCCACTTATCACCAAAACCAAAATTGTACATCATGGAAAACAAGAATCCCCAGTTTACCGAATCATACGCCTTTTCGAAATCCAATTTAAGAATAACACCTTTGCTCTTTGTCCTCCTCCACCAGTCCACTACCTCATTAGCTATTAAGATTCCATCGAAAATGCATCGACCACTCAAAAAACCAGACTGAACTTCACTAATAAGCCTAGGAAGAACTTGCCTCAGTCTTCAAGATAGAACTTTTGCTAAAATCTTATACACTGAACTTACCAAACTTATTGGCCTAAAATCCATCAACCCAATGGGACACTCCTTTTTTGGTATAAGTGTTATGAATGAACTATTAACACCTTTAGCCAACTTCCCGTTCAAATGAAATTCCTTCATCATTTGTACAATCTCAGTTTTCATAACACTCCAACACTTTTGGTAGCAAGCTAAATTAAATCCATCAGGCCCGAGAGCCTTATTCCCTTCACATTCCTTCACGGCAGCCCAAATCTCTTCCTCTGTGAATTCTGCCTCCAACATACTTGCTGATTCTGAGCTTAATTTAGCACACACACCAGCTAGCGTAGGTCTGTCCAGCCAAGCCTCTGAAAACAACTTTTTAAAAAAACTCACTACTGCTTGTTTAATCAAATCTGGCTGCTCAAGCAAAATCCCATTCTCTACCACAGAATCCAACATATTCTTCCTTTGTCGTCTACTGGCCATAATATGGAAAAAACCTTCTGTTCTTGTCCCCATTTTCAGCCCATAACAATCTGGATTTTTGTTGCCACATACTCTCTTTTTTCTTGTTCAAATCCCAAACTAAACTCTGACACATTCTTCTTTGGTATTTTTCAAACTCCTGCAGGTCTCTGACTTCAGCCTTTAAATCCCATTCATGTAATTCATCCTCAGCTTTTTTCAATTTTTCATCTACATTTCCGAACACTTCACAGTTCCATCTTCTTAACTGACCTCGCAGATGCCCCAATTTTTTCATAATCCTATAACTGGCCCATCCACTTACCTGAAAATTGTCCCAAGCATTTTTAACTGCTTCCATAAAATTTGGATGAGTGCTCCATGCATTGATGTACCTAAATGGTTTAGGCCCCCAGTCCCTCTCATCATTCATTATGAGTACTGGGCAATGATCAGAGATGCTTCTATTCAAACCCCACTGTTTAAAAGAGAATTGCTCAAGCCATCCAGTATCAAACAAAAATCTATCTAATCTGCTCCACCTTTCCCCTTCCAGACCACTACACCATGTATATGACCTCCCCAGCATTGGTATATCATGCAACTCCATGCTATCAATGAAAGCATTAAATTCAATCATCCCCCTATCCTTCCTAACACACCCTTTCCTTTCACTCATAAACCTGATTTCATTGAAATCACCTCCAATACACCAGGGACTTGAGAAAACTGGTTTTAGCTTCGCTAAATTTACTCTATAAATGTCTCTTCTTCACTATTATGCAAAATGTAAAGTATTGGCTAATTATCTTTTAATATAAAATATTTCAATCTATACAATTTTTAAAGAAGGTATGGAGTTACTCTATAAATGTCACTTCTTCACTATTATGCAAAATGTAAAGTATTGGCTAATTATCTTTTAATATAAAATATTTAAATATTATAATTATAATATTTCAATCAATATTTGTGTAAAAAGATTTAAAATAAAAACAGACCGAATTTTATAATTTTTTTTCTTACTCTCAACCTACTATATAAGTAAAAAAGAAGATTCAAATACCAACCACTCAAATAATATATGTCTAACCTTAAATCTGATCCCAAAAAAAAAAAAAAAACCTTAAATAATAATTTAAAAAAAAAAACTTTTTTTGATATATATCTAATCTTTTTGAGAAGTGGAATATGGTGAATCCAATCATCTTTTAATCGAAAAAAAAAAATGATTTGTTATAACCATTCAATATAATTGAGTCAAGTGCCATATTTTAAGACCTAATTAGCTTCCCTCTCTTCTCTACCAATAATTATTTAACAAAAAAATGAAGAAGTTAATTTACCAAGCAAGAGAGAATCCTTATACCCACCTCCCTCTATAAACCAAAGAGAGAATCCTCAAAACCTACTACACAATATTAAGAGAGAGAGAGAGAGAGAGAGAGAGAGAGAGAGAGAGAGAGAGAGAGGGTGTTTGGTGGAGGGCTGAAAATGATGGATTAACATGAAGAAAGTGGGAAACTTGTAGGGTTTATCATGTAATTTACCTCTAGGGTAAATCGTCAACTTTAGTATGTGACCCATAACGTGCGTGGAGGGAAGTAGAAAGTTGAAAAGTTTTCGTGATCAATTAATTCCAATGAGTTTGATTATGTGATTTGTTTTTGTACAAATACAAAGACTACAAAGAATTATAAGATATAGAAATCAAGCACAAAAATTTCATAAAAAAATCCCTTTCTTCTTTTTTTTTTTTTTTTTTTTTCTTCTTTTTAATATGAGTGCAACTGTTTAAAAATTAGAGTACCTCATGTAATTCCCCCAAATTAAATTCAACATTCTCAAATTTTTTGGAAAGCCTACTTTGTATAAGGGTTGTTTTATCAAAATTTAATGTTCCATGTTGTGTGAGTGATTTTCTGATCACACTGCCCGTTCAGTAATCAGCTAGAGAGCACTGGCAGAATAGATGACACCTGACTAACCTGAAACAGAAAGAGAAGATTCCGGCGGTAGTTCCTCCACCCGGGGTACTCCAATGATTAAGTCAGTATATCTCTCAAAGATAATCAAGTGCTAAATTCACTGCTCAAAGCATAAATTGCGTACCTTAGAGCCACAGGGGTGCCTCTCCTTTTATAGTTTACTCCCTCCTAGTCTCACTAGAAGCCTGACTTCTATGGACTCCCATTCCATGCTTACTTTGGACTCTGCAAGAGATAAGGATAGACTCCCTAAGAATACTATCATTATCCATCTCGAAATCTTTCTTCATACTAGGACTCTTGTCCCTTATCCGCTTATCTCGGATTCCGACATCTTCGGAGAAAACCTCAGCAACACCAAGATTACCTCGGCAAAACGACCTGAACACGTGGTACCTCGGCTAACACGTCGATGTCACCTTGTCACATGTTGGTACTTAGAAAATATTTCCCCACACATGTAATACTCTCAATAAACCTTTTTTTTTTTTTTTTTTTGAACGCCTCAAAACACTTAATTTGAACACCAATTAAAAATCTATTGATAAACCATATGTTAAAAAAAAAACCTTACGGTAAACAAAAAATATAATCTACTTTTTTTCTTTTTTTTTTCTTTTTTTTTTTTCTAATTAGAAGTATAGTCTATTTGATTGGTGTGAAATCATGTTCAACAAAACATTTTTGGGTAAAAAGAAGCCAAATTTTGTTAGAGTAAATAGATTGGTTTTCTTATAATTAATTATTTAAATAACTTGTGAAGCTTTACAAGCTTAAATATATTGAATAATATTCAAATAATTACATAGGCATATGAGAGTGAGTAGCATATCTAAATTGAGACTAGTTTTTTTTTTTTTTTTTTTTTTTGTAGTTTTTTATTACATTAATTGGCCTATATTATGTATTATTTTATTAAATATTTAATCTATTAAAACTCGATCTGACCCACCATCTGTTGACTAAATTTGCCACATGCCTTTTTTTTTGACTGTTATCAGAGGAAATTGTCTCAGCCCAGTATATGAACGAATAAGATTTTTTTTAAATAAAACCTACCAAATATTTTTATAAAATTTTAATTCATCCATACATATATATATATATATTGTGTTTAATTTTTATATTGATCAATAAATTTTATTGGTATTTTATTGTATATGTAATCCAAAGGTAAAGAATCTTTCATGATCATTTTCATGACATTTTTTTCATGATCCCTAACATTATTGAAAAGAGTAATATTAGGAATCATGAAAAAAATATTATGAAATGAAAAATTTTCATCCTTTAATTAGTATATGGTATTTTATTATATGTGTAATTCAAAAATAGAGAATCTTTCATTATCATTTTCTTGATATTTTCTCATTATCCCCAACATCAACTCATTAAAAGTAGCAAGCAAGGTGGCACTGTCATCACATGTAGAGAGAGAACGTCAAAATGGAATAATTTGACCTGAGAATGGCTACGTCCACAGGAGGACATGGCTCTTTGGGGGGGGTGGGTGGGGGACCGTCTGTACAGAAAATGTGTACCTTCAGTTTGACGGAAAATTTCTGAGAAAATTCTTCAATATGATATTCGAAAATAGAACTTTCTATTCCATAGATATATATGTGTGTGTATATATATTCCCTATCAAATTTCTAAAATTTTCAACTTTGTGTGGGGGACCGTTTGGATGACCATTTTGCAAATCTTTTTCTTTCCTTTGAGTGAGATTCGGAATTCTTCGGTTGAATATAATGGCTGCTTCGTGTAAGGGTCAGTTTGGTAGCGTTTACGTTTTCAATTTATATTTATAAAAATTTTATAAACTAATTTTTGTTTATTTTTTGTTTAATTTTAAAAAAACATAAACTACAAACGCGTTTGGTAATTGACAAAATGTTTAAAAAAATTTAAAAATATAAAAAAGAGTGAGAAATGGCAAGTGGCTGCGAAAGACGGTGGTGGAAAGTGGTGACGGTAGGTGGTGGGTAGCGGGTGGTGGTGGGTGATGACGGGTGGATGGGTGAGTGACGGTGGGGAGTGGGTGGTGGGTGGTAGCGAGTGGGTGGTGGCGGATGGCGGGTGGTGGTGGGTGGTGGTGGTGGGTAGGTGGCTGGTAGTGGTGGTGGGTGGATGGGTGGATGACGGTGGCGGGTGGTGGGTGGTAGCGAGTGGGTGGCGGTGGTGGTGGTGGCGGGTGGGTGGTGGTGGTGGGTGGTGATGGTGGGTAGATAGATGGGTGACAGTAGCGGGTGGTGATAGTGGATGGATGGGTGACGGTGGCGGGTGGTGGGTGGTAACGAGTGGGTGGTGGTGGTGGCGGTGGTGGTGGCGGTGGCAAATGGCGGGTGGTGGTGGCAGGTGGGTAGCGGATGGCGGATGGCGGGTCGTTGTGGGTGGTGGCGGGTTGTGGTGGTGGTGGTGGGTGGGTGACGGTGACGGTGGCGGGTGGTAGTAATGGTGGTGGGTGGTGGTGGCGGGTGGGTGGCAAGTGGCTGGTGATAGCGGGTGATGGATGGTGGTGGCAGGTGAGTGGTGAGTGGTGGTGACGGGTAGGTGGCGGGTGGATAGTGGTGGTGGTTGTGGCGAGGGGTGGGTGGTGGTGGCAAGTGGGTGGGAGGTGGGTGGTGGTGGTGGGGGGTGGGTGGTGGTGGTGGAAAATGGTGGCGGATGGTGGCTAGTGTTGGGTGGTAAAAAAAAAAACTGAAAACTCAAAATGGAAACACATTTTTTGAGTTTACATTTTTTAGTCAAATTTATAAACTGAGACCACTAATTTATAAATCAAAAATTTACCAAACAAGTTTTTATTTGAGTTTTTTAAATTTTTGTAAATATAAACTGAAAACTGAAAACGTAAGTGTTACCAAACGGCACCGTGTGTTTGAATTATGAAATTTAAGTACGAATTTGAAAAGAAAAATATAAATGTGTGCGAAATGTGAATAAAATATAATTACATTTTATCTACTTTTTTTTTTTCTTTTCAAATCTCTATCAAAATCTATGATCCAAACATAGTCTTATGGTTTGTTTGATTGAGCAAATTATACGTAGGATTAATATTATTAATCTATAGGACTCACATTCTAGTATAGTAGTATTTGATTGTAATTTTTGTTATGTGGATTAAATTTCAATGGACAATTAATCTAACAAAATTGATAGATTTTTTAATCTTAAAACTAGTAATGCAAAATAAACATATAGTAATTAAGATCACATATTTTCACATGCATTGTAAAATAAGCATGGATAAGTTGGGATTATAGGCCCTGTTTGTTTAAATGGATTAGATAAAGAGAAATTGCAAACACAATGAACTGATAGTAGTGGGATAAATAGTCTCTGGGTTATTTGACTCAAAATTATGTGTATCTTATGTTTGTTTCGTTATGAGAATAGATGTCTGAAAATAACTTATTTTTGTGAATCTCATTTGATTATAAATTACGAAGAATGATAACTTTTCAAAAAGCCTATTATGTTCTTTTGAATTGTTTATAATAGCAATACTAAAATTTGAAGTATATTTTATTTTATTTTATTTTATTTTTATTTGAAATATATTATATTATTTTACTGACCACTTTTAATTTTAGTCAAATACAACATTAGAATTATATTTTTATTTGTGATTTTGCTAATACAAAAAGAGAAAAAATAAATAAGAGAAGACTATTATTTATCATGAGATTAATTCAAACATATTTTAAAAAATCCAATATGTTTCCAAAAAAAAAAAAGAAAAGATGTTATATATTATTTTTCCTTTTGAACATTAGAAGTATATTCCTTTTTTTTTTATTTTGCTAATACAAAAGAAAAACAAAAAAGAATCATGAGATTAATTTATACATATTTAATAAATATTATATATTTGAGGGCAATTAACTATCTAATTCGGAGGTTGGCTCAATCCGCTCATTTCTACCTCACACCCTCCTCATGGGATTGAGTTATCTCACATATGAAAACCTATTAATCTGATCAGATTATTAGTCCGACTTTCAGTTTTTTCAACTAAACATTAGATTATTTATTTTGTTAGACATAGAGTCTAATCCTATGGTCCAATCCCACCAAACAAACACTTCCATATATCCCATTAATCTTGTTGAATAACCAATCTTACATTAATTATATACATCATTAAATTTCTCACTATTAATCTTACTAATCAAACACAACCTTACCACCATGCATGTCTCTCGTGCTTGATTTTTAAACCAAAATTCGGGTTGACTACAGTATTGTTCAATTGAAAGCAAACATCTTATTTAATTTTTATTTACATGATTTCTAAGCTGAAATTCAAGTAAAAAATGATTGATTGTGGTTTGTACATGTAAAATTATGCCATTGACAAATTATGGTTTGTACATTTCCTTATTTATGCATTTATTCCCTCGGTCGTATTAGTTTAGCCCTTTAGAGAGAGAGATTAGACTAATAGTTCATTGGACCTATTTAAAGAGTGTTTGGTTAGAGACATAAGTTAGAGGATTAGCTATCCCCTTAGACTAGTAATCCTCCCATTGGTAGTAGGAGTGTGCGTTGTGGTGCGATTTGGACGATTTGAGAGTAAAATTACAAATCGAAAGACGGATTGGCGGATTAATGGATTGGCAAATCGCAGTTTGGATGATTTTAGGCGAATTGACGAATTGAAAAATATTCTAATCAATTATGAAATATTTGCATAATATATAATATTAATTTGCATAATTTTTTTTATATATATAACATAAACTAATTTTACATAATATGTTTTATATATATAACTATTAATTTGTAACAAATTTTACATCTTAAATTTCTCTCTTACACTCATTTTTACTTTGATATTGCATTGGAGGTTAAAAAATATATATTCATTAACTATAGTAGAGGAGAACAGTTTGCGAGACAGATTATAAATTTTAAAATTTAATTTGCGGTTAGCGGATAGAGCGGTACAGATTGATACAGATCGATGTGATTTTAGCAGATTGAATGGTATTTTACACAACCCTAATCGGTAGGACTACCAATCACATGGAGGAATTGAGATTAGAAATTGAGTGAGAGGAATAGTGAATATTTAAATGATTTTTATGCAAAATTTATATTTTTTAGAACAAAAAAATAACTATAATTTAAAAAAATTCTAAAAATTAAACAATATTAATTTTATATATTAATACTATTTATAATATTACTAATCCGTTGTATGTAAATAAATACTCATTATCTTACATTTTCAATCTAATATCACCACATTAATAATTTTCTCACTTAATTCTGTCGTACTCTTAATCAACATATGTGGCCTAATTTCAAACATGTCCCCTTCTTCCAACTGGCCACCAATCTTTTTCCTGGATGGTGATATTGGGATTTCACTTAAAAAGGGCGTTATGCACTCTAGGAATGTTAAATTTTATTTATTTATTTTCCTTTTTATATAGATTCATGTCATATATTTTCATATTTTTTAATCTAAACTGGCCATCAAAATTATAAATTTTAAATTATCAAGACAGTATGATTTTCTTTCCCCTCATTTTTCTCGTGCAAGTTCATTTAATTTATTCAACGATTCAATTTGGGCACCCTACTAACTTCACCTCAAAATTAAAGTGGGATATCATTTAACTTGTATTATTTTGACTACTTGTATTTTAGTCTGAAAAGTCTAAAATATGATCTTTGCATATTCATGGATGCTTTTTTTTACTTGGTCTTATTAAACTAGTACTAGTATAAATGATTATTGAAATGATTGTAGGCCCTCTCTATTTTCTTGCTTCTAAATTGTAATAGGAAAATGATTGGTGGCCCTAAAAATTGTGGCTCAAATGGCTCAAATTTTCCAGTTTTGGTAACTTTGTTTTTTTTTTTGTTTTTTTTTTTACCTGAAAGGGAAATTTGAGCCATTAGGGGCACCCAAATTTGGGCTCCCTAACAGTGCTCATTATAATATTAGTATAAATGATTATTGAAATGCATTTTGTGTGCTTAATGGAAAAGTTATTTGTCAATAAATGATACATTCAAAGTTAATGTATATATAATCAGAGTAATATTACATGCGCATAAAATCTATGCACAAAAACTCTCACATGAAAGTGGGTTTACACATGTGGGACTCAAGTAAGATCAACTCTCATATAGTGAGGACTTCAGAAATTTTAATAAACAGAATAATTCACAAACACACATTCTATCACATTTATAAGAAAAATAACTTCCTGTGTACTAACCAACATTCAAGTTTGCATTGCCCACAAACAACAAACAAATTAAATATTCAAATCATAAATAGAAGATTTTTGTTTTTTATAAATAGATTCATGCTATTGTTTCGACAGGATTTCATATTTTAAAAATGTCAAATGATAATATCATTGTCAATAATATTAAACACATCTTTTTTATATATATATATATGATCAAGCAAGCAATCATTTAAATAAAATACAATATCTATAAATCGTTGAAGTTTTGAACTCAAGAAGAAAAAAAATCAAGGCTCTAGATCCTTCAAGAGCACCACCAGTCCACCATATTAAATTTGTTTGCCTTTGGTGCTTTGCAGAGTTGATTTTCGATTTTTGATTTTTTATATTCTATGCGATTATTAATGTTGAGAGAGATGAAGCATAATAGAAAATAAACCTAATTTTTTAGATTGGGAAGAAAATTTTCATTATAAAATTGATAAAAGATCGAATCAATTTAGTACATTGGTATCATAAGATCTCAAAAAAAGATTAAAAAAACTTTCATAGAACGAATGATCCAAGCTTCTATATAAGAGGAGAAACGGTCCTCAGAAGGGAGGGATTGGAGTTCAAATTTGTGATTATTGTGATATTGACCATGAAACACAAAAAATAAAAAAAATATAAATATAAATTTTATGTGATAAAAATTTATTGAGATAATTATTAAAAAAAAAAATTTGCAAAGTTTGGCCTGTATAATAAAATATATATTTTTTATTTTTATCAATATAAATTCTAAATTTTTAAAATTATTTTCAAATTAAACCATTTGTCTATTTCTGCTAAGTAAAACTTATAGAAAAAAAATGATATTCTAATTATTAAATTTAACAAAAAAATGTTATTTTAAACATTTAGTATACATTGAGTTTAATGATTAAAATATTATTTTTTCGTCGATTTTGTCTAACAAAAATAGACTGATGATTTAGATTGAAAATAAATTAACAAATTAGAGTTTAATTGACAAAATTAAAAACTCAAGATTTATTGTGACACAAAGGTCAGACTCTGTGAATTTTCTTTTTCTTTTTTTTTTTTGTCATTTCGTCAAATTTATTTCAATTATAGTCGGCATTACATCTAAAATAAATCTCAATCACGCAATATATATATACATTTTCCTTGTTCTAATTTTGTGCATTTAGCATTTTTTGGCATGAATGACATTGAGGAAAGTATTGTTTATACAGAATTTATCACCAAAATGATGTGAAAGTAATATTTTTGTAACTCAATGTTAGTATAATAATGATAAGTTTTAATGCAATCTTGTCATTCTATACATTTTTTTTTTCTTCAAAAAAAATGTATATTATAATTAAAGCTCGAAGTCAGCTTCTATACACTAATCAAATTTGTTGTAACTCTTTTTGAACAAATCTCAAACAACTTCTAAATAGAGCGATATTTTTTTTCAAAAAAAAATATTTCTACAACCATATTTGCTCTAAGGTACTTTCACCACCCTTGTTAATGAGTGGCTTGAACTCAAATGCGAAAGACTCCACACATAAGAAAATTAACAAAAATATCAAACGATTCAATTTAATTTAATTTGATTGTTTTAAACTTTAATTTGTAATTAAAGTTGCTCGATTGAGTCGCAACCAAACCATTCTTTAAAAATCAATTTACCGAATTTACAAGTGTGATAAGATTTTTTGTCACCCCAATGTACCACTTGTGCTCTTGAAAACTACTAAATGCACCCTTCAACATCAATTTACATTCATCAGTCGTAGCACATGTAGGATTGTAAATGAATTGACTGATTCAAGAGCTCTAGTTGGACTTTCTAGTAAGCTTAAACTCAAGCTCGAATAAATTTGGTTTGAAAAGCTTATAAAATAAATATATTATTTATATTTTTAAATAATGTAAATATAAAAAATTCATTATAGATCGTTTTGAAAAGTTAGTTAAAAGTTGATTTTTTAAATTTTTTTTTTAAAAAAAGTAAAAAGATAGTGTGACACAAATATGTTAAAAGCCAAAAAATAGCTTTTTACTATGAATAATGTTTTGGAGCTCTAATAGCTCTAAGGAAAATGAGTAGGAGCACTAATTAGTACTACCACTAATAATGTGGCAGTAGGCCCCACCATGAATGATTTGATGTTTTAGCTTTGGTGTTGTATTTTTTTTTCTTTTTTTATTGAGTGTCATGTCATTAGTGGTCTTTTTAGAGCTCCAAAATTAGTGGTCTCTATCATTGTTGATAGCTCTAATGTATATGTAAAGTCCATTTGATGTGATGTTTTTGTCTTTTCTTTTTTTTCTTTTTCTTTTTTGATTTTCCACCTCACTAAAGAGATATATCATTATTATTTCTTAAAAGAGGCCTATCAAGTTACGAGACCAGCTCGAGTTTGAATAATTTTTTAGCTGAACTTGTGCTAGAATTTCGTACTAGATAAACAAACCAACCACGCTCAAATCTTACAAAATTCAACTCAGCTTGTTTGTGACGTATAATAATATATATTGTGTTTTTCTTTTTCTAAAAGCCTGTTTGGGCCCCCATTCTTATTGGGCTACCAAAAGTCTGAACCCACACACTTTGCTAGGATTTCGGGAGACTCTATTTGCACCTAAAAAATCATTAAGTACGTCTAAATTTTTTAATACACTCTATTAAATTATTTAGGATTATAATTTTCTCTCAATACACCTTATGTTTTTTCACAAATTACTTCAAAATTCATTCAAATGATAAACAATTTCAAATTACACCACTTTGAAAAACCCACTCATAAACCCTTAAACAAATTTCTCATTACAACTATCCATTTTATTCACATATAAAGAATGATTACAACTATCCATTTTATTCACATATAAAGAATGATTGGGGTGAGTTATTCAATATGGCATCATATTTACTTATATGTGTTCCTATTATATTAGTGATAACCCTATGAAACACTTGGTTGTAAAACCCCATTATAATTCCATGACTATTAAAAAACACTTTTGTTGTTGAACCTCCATGGCATCTCTGAATAACCATCCAACAATTCCCAAGAATAAAAGCTTTCCTGGATAATACTAGTTAATGTTTGATTAATTGAACGAGACATTACTTATTTTTCGATTTGATTAATTGAGCAATATACTATCTTTTATTTTTTGATTTGATTAATTGAATAAAAAAAATTATTGTGTTCCTGACAATTTCTAGATTTTTTGTTTTGATTTTTATTTTATTTTATATATATACAGTGGCACATATTATTTTGTTCTTGTTTTGTTCTATTTGTGAATAACAACACAATAAAAAATAATGACATTGATGGTAATTGTGAGTTTTGATGGAATAGATTGGAGTTTTGGAGTGAAGAAGAAGATGAAAAGAAAATAATTGAAACTTAAAGAAGAAGATGAAGAGCATTGAACGTACTGAGTTATTATTTTGGTGTAAATAGAATCACCCTAGAATTTCATACTCGATAAACCAAGTTCGAATACTACAAACCTCAACTCAGTGGATTCTATTTACACTCATAAAATGTTTAATTGAGCTCAATTTTTCAGTATACTTTATTAAATTATTTAGCATTACAATTTATTCTTAGTACATCTTTTTTTTTTTTCCACAAATTACCCTTTTAAGGTACACCTAAATAAAACAAATTTAAAAATTTAAATTAGTTTTGAAATTTTTTTTCTTTTGTTTACGTACATACATGGAATACAATTACGAAATCCGGCACTAGCGAAGAAGTACGGTGAAGGAAAAGGAGAATGGCGAAGGAGGACGATGAATATTTAGTCTAGTTTGCGTCATTATTGTTCGGACTTTCAAAACCGAACAAAGTGAAATTGTTCAGTTCTAAAAGTCTAAACAATAATAACAAATAGGCTACATATTTGCTTTTATGTAACAAAAAAAAAAAAAAACCACATAAATCAATAATTGTATTTTGATATTATGTGAATACTTATGTCATCTTTGATGAGTTGTTTCAAAAAATGTTTTAATTATTACTCTCATCCATTGTTTGATTTTGTTCAAAAAAAATTTCATTTGCAAGTAACAATATAATAAAAAATAATGATATTGATGATAATGGTGAGTTTTAGTAGGATGGATTGGTGTTTTGAAGGGAGGAAAAAGAAGAAGAGAAAATAATTAAAGCTTGGGAAAGAAGATGAACAAATTTGAATAGGAATAATACATATAATTAATTAGGGTATACTATGAGAAAAAAAATTATTTTAATATGTGTTGTCCTTATTAATAAATTCACATTATGGTATAATAAGAATTAAAATTTTAAAATGTGAGTTGAGAGATAATTTTTGAATCCAAATAGAATTACCCTCAACTCAGCTCATTTACGGTGTATATAAGGTTTCATTTGGGAAGTTGATTGACTTTTTGGTCATTTTAGCCTAAGGCTAAAAAGTTAATCTAGGTTAGATTTTTTAACTTTTTTGAAAAAAAAAAAAAAAAAAGTGAAATGATTATAATTTAAATATAATATTTTATTATATTAATTTTTTAATTTATTTTGCTTTTTTACGACCAAAAAAGCCACTAATCTCATTTTAACCCATTATCAAACAAGGGCCGAGTAAATTGTGTTTCAGCCCGTTCTTCTTTGTCTAAAAGCCCGTTGGGCCACCATCCTTATTGGGCTACAAAGAGTATGAACCCACACACATTTCTCAGTGGTTTTCATTTTCAACACCCACCTCTCTCTCTCTCTCTCTCTCTCTCTCTAGGGTTTCACCATGAGCAGGTCAGGCCAGCCTCCAGATCTCAAGAAGTAAGTCCTCTCTCTCTCTCTCTCTCTCTCTCTCTCTCTCTCTTCTCAGTTCTAGGGCTTCTTCCATACAATCTTTCGTCATCAATAATTTTGTTTTATTTTTTTATTTTTTATTTTTGGTTGACAGATACATGGACAAGAAGCTACAGAGTAAGTTCTCTTCCCCATACTCGTGCACTTTGAATTCTTTTCTCTCCTTTACTTCTTTATATGACTATTTGTAGCTGTTTGGTTGCTGAGAAAACAAAAGAATCAGTATATATACATCATACAAACTATTTTAACTCAATTTAACTTAGTTGAGATGGGGTGTGTTTCTGTTTGTTTGGAAATTGAAACAACATAAGCAAAATTAATTCATCTAATCATTGTTGCAGATGCAGGATTTCAGTTGTGAATTTGGGTTGAGATAATTTGGAAGTTGGAAATTATATGAGAAAGCATTTTTAGGAATGGTTTGGACAAAAATTAAATTTTTTTTTTAAAAAAAAAAGAGAGAATAGTGTATTTAGAATAAACAAGAAGGTTCAGTTAGGGCTGCAAATGTGCAGCCAAGGAGTAGGTTGTTCTGCCTCAGCATTTTGTCCCCTAAAAGTAAATTTGGGTAAATTACACAGGTCTCCTTTGAGATTTGGAAAAAATACAAGTAGCGCTACAGTTTTGGTATAATTACCCTGACCTCCCTTTTAGTAATGCTAAAAGGACCGAAATTAATGTAGATGGTATAAAGATACAAAGATAAACAATGTAGAATATACATTTCAATGTAAAAGAGACAATAACATTATTTTTTCATCTATTTGACTAACGAATTATGGATAAAAAATGAGTTAAATGTTATATGAGAAGTATTTTCACAATCACAAGCATTAAAATGCATATGGTTAAGAAAATCACAATGGCAAGAAAAGGAGCCTTCTTACATAAAAACTTATGGACTTGGCAACTAGGCCCTTTGCATTTCAACTTGGCCATAAATTTTTAGTTCCTACAGACCTACGGTTTTGTTTTATCAGAGAGTAAAAATATATGGCCAATTTGACAAGCAAAGTAAATAGCCATTATACTTTTGTTGTTGGAAAAGTGTAACAATATGTTTCATGGGATCATGGATCGTCCTCGTACATGGAACGAGATCAGAAACATTAAACACTACGTGTTCTAAAATGTGGTATGATAGGGTTAAGCTTGCATAAATCGCACCCTTCTAAACACAATGATAGATTTTGATAAGGTTTTAACTCAATATTGCCCCTTCTCAGCCAAAATCTTGAATCCACCACTGCCAGACCATCACTAGACCATTTTAGTCGAGAATCCCTAGCATGTTAAACACTGACCATTATGACCATACCCATACCACAGACCAACTGGCAGTTGTACTGAAACCATTGTCACACAGCAAAGCTAATGTCAATTGAAGCCTTAAGTTTACAATTTTGTTCTACAAATTGCTAAGATTCAAGAGAAATTGATAAAAATTATTTTTTGCATAGGATTGGGGGTTGTGTTGTGTGTATGCGTCCATGTGTATATAACATGATATAAATTAATGATGATAGATCATGAATCACGATTGCAGGTGAGTTTTAGTGCTTGTGTAGGTTTTAATGGATACTATGTGACTGTGTTGTAAACCCAAGCAGAAGTATGGCATACATATTTATATGGTGTAGGTGTGCTTCAACAATGTTAGAATTTCCATGAGGTGGGCTTTACTGGTTCCAAAAATGAGTTTCAATGGAGGTGGCGGTGACACATATATAGAAGCATTATGACCTATTTTTTTACATTTGGTCCAACTTAACTCCACTTTCTCTAGATTTATTTCTTTTTTTTCTTTTTTTCCCTCATTTATACCTTAATAAGTACCAAAAAAAATTGGATCACTAAATTTACCATTGTTGATGAGAGTGTACCATGTTTTAAAGTGTTAGTTATTAGCATTTTTGGTAACACTGAGTGTATCTTATTCAGTATTTATCAACTTCTAGTTGGTGAAGTTGTGACCACTTTCTGCAAACTAACGTAGACAAATATCCTTTGTTAAGTTCAGTTTGGTCCAACAGCTTCAACCATTGTTAAGTTCTTGCATTGTGTTTTATTTGGATTTACTTTATGTAACTGGCGGTCAATAAATTTCATAGTTTTACATAAGAAAAACTTGTATATTTGTTTTCACTGGTATTCTGCATTTCAGTCAAGTTGAATGCAAATCGGATGGTGGTTGGGACACTCCGTGGTTTTGATCAGTTTATGAATCTCGTGGTTGACAACACCATGGAAGTGAATGGCAATGAGAAAAACGATATAGGCATGGTGGTGGTTCTCTGTTGTTAAGCATTTTATCTCATCTTATTCTTCTTTTTTCAAATTTTGAAAAGAGGGTGAAATTGCCATTTTATTATTGTATTCCCATTGTGTCATCTTTGAAACTGGTATTGCTTTTCTTGTGTAGGTTATCAGAGGTAATAGTGTGGTTACTGTTGAAGCACTTGAACCAGTAAGCAGGGCACAGTGATTGCCGACTGAATTATTATTGGTGGAATGTAATATATAGTAGCATGCTCTTTTAGTATAGTAGAGCTGCTAGTATTAAAAGGAAGAATGTTCGAGTCAAACCATTTTCAGCGGCTGATAGAAATGATAAATTTGGTGAACTTTTTATGGATCTGACTTGTTTTGATTAGGATGTTGTTATGTTACCTTCACTCGACATAGATTACATGGGCACTTGCATATACTTGCACCTCGTATGTTAATTTGGTTGAGCTTGAGCTTGTTAATTTTGAACTTTAATCAAATCCTATTAATTGGGATACCATATTTAAGGTGAACTCTGTTATCAAAACCTATTGGGTTGTTGGATTTTTTGTTCATTTGCAATAACTTTAGAAATACTCTGATTGAAATTTGACTATTTTCTGCTCTTTGAATGCCTCATTTAGAAGAGTAATCTAAATAGCCATGCAATGTCCAGAGAAGCTTGTGTCAAAACCTTGGTAGTGACTGTAATTGGTGGCTTTGGTAAGTGAGGCAAGGATGGTAGTGGTTAGTGGTGGTGGCTGATGGTGGGGTAAAAGGTGGTTGTGGCATGTGGGAGGGAGGGAGTTGGTTTTGATGGTTGTAGTGATTTGATGTTTTCACAAAAGTTTGTTTTAAAGTGGTTAAAAGCATTTCCACTTACATGGCTAAAATTCACTGGCATGGCGAAAATTGTGTGTTGATGTATTTGTTAATTGACAAAAAAAAAATGGTGGAAGTGGGACTAGATAGTGAATGGGAGCTGGTATTGCTAAAATGTATAGTGATGATACTCTTGCCCTATAAGAAATCGCGACATTATTAAAATTGTGTTAACAATATATTTAAAACACTCACAATTAGCATACTTTTTTGACTATTGACACAATTAACAATATATTTAAAACACCCATCGAAAATTAAAATTAAAAATAAAAAATTGTTAGACTTACTACTTACACTAACTACTAATACTAATGAATCCATTGGAGATATTTTAATGTTGTATTTAGAGCATGAATTTTGGTAGAGAGTTGGAAAGAAAAATGAAAAACATAGCTAAAATGTAGTAAATAAAATATTACTACATGTTATCTATGTGCTGTTTTGGGAAGCAATCCAAAACGCCACGTTTTTGCTCCATGTTCCAAAAAAGCTCCCGGCCCAAAAGGCTAGTTTATGCATTTGGCAACTTCCGAAAACGCAACATTGAAATTACAATTTAGCCCTATGAGAAAAAACTGAAAAAGTAAAAAATAAATGTTAAGTAGGGATATTTTGGTAATTTTGGAGTGATGTGACATTTTTAAAAAATATTAAATCAAAAATAAAAAAAGCCAGCTTTTTACCAACTTCCCAAATCACTTTCAAAAAAGCCAAAAAGTTTGGTAAAAAGCCAAAAGCCAGCTTTTTATCAACTTCCCAAAACACCTATACACATCTTTTTCCTTATTCTTTCTAAATTTCTATCCGAATTCATACTCCAAACACAATTTAAGAGTTACGAGAGTTACAAGTTTATCAGCTGTTAAAAAATAAACATTGACAAGAAATGTAGTGTAATTTTTGAAACATGGGTTTAATATTAAACCCAATTCCTAGGGAGTTTCTTCATAATTTACGTTTATTTATTTATTTATTTATTTTTGAAGTTATGAGTTGTGGAGAGCAAAAGTTAGACAGCTGCCCGCCTATTAGTGTTTGAATTTTAAACAGTTGCCGTTTGGCTCTCTCTTTCTCTCCAAAAGAACAAAACTTTGATGCATGGGTATACCCTAATTTTTCCTTTTCGTTTCTTTTACTTCATTATGTTTTCCATACTTTTTCTACAAACCCCAACACAAGCAACAAAACTGCATTGTTGTGAATATGATGTGTACAAAGTATAGGAAAAAGGAAGAAGAAGAATCACTCTGTTTGATTTTGAAGTTTTTAAAAATAGTTTTTGAGTTTTTATTTTGTACTTTTTAATATTTAAATTTTTTTTTGAAAAAAAATTAGATTTATTTAATTTAGATACACTTAAAAAAATATACAATTTGTGAAATAATTTTTTAAAAATTCACTAAATACTAAAAAAATATAAAAATTCAATACTTTTTGTATTCTTTAAATTTTTTTTAATAAAATTTCTTACATCTATATTAGATAAATCTAAAAAAGAAAAAAAATTGATCAAAATATTAAAAATTCATTAAAAATAATATATATATATAATTGAAAACTCAAAACCAAACAAAGTATGTGATCTATTAGAGTCACCATGAAATATTTATAGCGGCTTATGTAAGTTTATTTATTTATGTTTTCTGTCTACTTTACTAATTTTTTTTCTTATTTATCTCTTAAACATTTCTTCCTCATTTGATTGCTATATGTTTTTTAGTTCACTTATGTTTTTCATATTGTTTGTCATGTTCACATCCTTTTTATTTATTATTTCTTTTTTTACCCAAGTTTCTAGTTTTTATACTTATAAACTAGATTATTTAGGAAAAAATTCAAGTGATTTTTTTTAATTGAGTAAAGATATTCACACTTAAAAATTTATAAATTAAACTATTACATAGAGAGAGTTATAAAAAATAAAAAATGTTAAGAACACATAAAAATCTACATATTAAATTCTTGTTCTCATTTTGTTTTTTGAATTTAGGATTTAAGGAACGATTTATATAAGAAAAAGAAAATATAAAAGAAAGTGACAAAAAATTATAAATTCTTATTTCATTTATTTTTCCCTCCACAAATTCCTTATAAAATCTAATACTCAAACAAAACTTTAGGGAGTGTTTGATTCACCATAATAATATAGGAATAAAATGGTCATTCAATCAAAATATCTAATCTCATAGTGTTTGGTTTGGTATAAATAAAAGAAACTTTCACCATTAACCTTTACTGGACCACATTAGAACCAATTCAAGATTTTCAGGTGGATTCAATTTATAAAACCAATTCTCAAAGCAATGGTTTCTTTTAGCAATACCAATAGGGAAATACTCTATTCTTATATATTATTTTAGTGAACATTTTGTTTTAAAATAATAAATCCCAATACAACTATCTTTTAATATATATATATATATTTTCTATTTATATAACATTACTCATAACAATATCTCTGTCACCATCCATCTTGTGTTTTTATTGTCAATCCACAAATGGACTTGATAAATAGATGATCCGGACTATAACTTAAATGGTCATGAGAAATACTTTGGTGACAAAGAGCTGAGATTTTAATTTTAAGTCGAGTAGCATCGACCTAATATATAATAATCTAATTCTATTAACTTGTTAACAACCTACCTTTAGGGGTGAACACGGATTGGGCTTGGGCAAGTTTGGGCTGGGCCCATATTATATAATAACATTTGAAGTAATTTTTTAATTTCGATCCGACCTAGGATCAGGCTGTACTTTGTTAACAAGATCGTCTAAAAACAAAATAAAATAAAATAAAAATCTAAACCCACCCACATGGCCTGAATTTTATTTAATTTGCATAATTTTTCCATATTTAAAATGAAAAATTATAATTAATTTAATTTATTCAAGGCTGGTAGTTTAATTTTTATAACAATTTTTTTTACATATCTAGTAATACATAATTTATGATTATAAAAAAAATAAAATTAAACAATGTAAACGTACTTGTAGATATGTGTATTTATAAAAAATATATTGCATAATATCGTTTGTGGAAGGAATAGGGAGGATTTGAAGCACTCTTTTCAAACACGATTCATTTTGTAATTGAGCTTAAAAAATTTAAACAACTTGACCCTATGAGTCTAAATTATAATTTTAAATTGTATAAATTATAGACGGGTCAAGCAGATTTAGCAAACCATTGAGTCCATGTCCACCCCTTATAGTGTGAAAAATAAGAAAAGAAAAGAAAAGAAAAATATGTGATCTCTTAAGACTTGATTTGGCCCTCAATCAACAATGAGTTAACAGTAGTAGTGGGAAAAATGTTGCATTCGCCACATTTAATATCTTTCATGGCCCATAACTTTACTTTTTTTAGGGCACAACTTTTGAATTTTACTGTGGGGAGCTATTGGCTTGTCCCCATTTTTGGAAATATGAACTATAAATGGTAGAAATAATAATCATTACTTTAGACATAAAATGGCACTAATGTTTCCACACTAATCTTTTGTCATTATCCAACAACTTTGCAAATTGATTCACATTAATAAACATGGACTTGCTTAAATAAATGAACACAATTATTATATCTCAAGCCTCTTTTTTTCTCTCTAAAAATCATGAAAGGGTTGAGAATACAATCACATGTAGTGTTTTTATTTATTAATTTATTTAGAGGGTGTCATTTTGATAGTTGGTTTTGAGTATTTGAGTTGTTTTTTTTTATATATATATATAAAAAAAAAAGAATATTTCAACACCGCAATTTTTAGATTTTTTTTTTCAAATTGAGTTTTGTATGAAAATAATTTTTTTGGACTAAGAAGTTTTTAGGAAAAATATTAAATAATTTTTATTATTTCATAAAATTTCTAGTAAGGCAGTGTTTGGGAAGTTGGTTTGGGCTAAAATAGCCACAAAAAACAAAATAGGCTATTTTAGCCCACAACAAACAAAACATCACATCCAACCCATAATCATTACACTCTTCTCTCACAAAAAAAGTCAAAAAAGTCAAAAAACCCTTCCCAAACCAAGCTTTTTAGCCCAGGCTAAAATAGTCAAAAAAGTCAAAAAATCAAAAAGCCAACGCACTTCCCAAACCAACCCTAAGTGCGATTAAAATATTAATCAACCTTCTTATGACATAGCATAAAATCCAATTATGGCTTCGTTTGGCAAAATCAGTTGGGGTTAAAATAGTCACTAAAAGATAAAATAGGCTAAAAATATCAATAAGACAAAATATCACATCCAAGTTATAATCATTTTATTTTTTTCTCAAAAAAGTCAACACAAATGAATTTTTTAATCCTAAACTAAAAAAATCCCAACTCAAAAAAGCCAACTAAAAATGTTTTTGCCGAACGACAAATATATCTCACAGACTTCTTAAAATTTTTAAATTTGAGAGGAACTCAACGTGTTTTTTATGATCACATTCTAATAAATTCTTAATGTGAAGCTCTTGGAAAATTTTAATATATGCACGTTTAAAAAGGATGTACCATATATACTTATAGTTGTCATGTTTTTTAAAATTATGATTAATTTTTTTCATAAATTATGATATAATATTATTTTAATTATAACTCATAAATTCATTAATAATCCCTTATATTGTGTTTAGTTATGATATTTTTTATTTTTTCAAATTATAACTTAAAAAATATAAAATTATATTATTATTTTTTTAATTATAAAATACATACAGTAGACACTAAGGGTGTGCGTGGTGCGGGTCGGTGCGGTTTGAGAGAAAAATAGAAACCGTATGGTGGGTGACGAATTGATAAAAGTGTCACTAGAATTTTTCATTTTCCTTATCAAAAACCGGCGGTTCGGTTGGCAAATAATGGCGGATTTGCTTTGGCGGTTCAGGCAGATTGGCGGTTTATAAAAAATATAATTCAAATTACAAAACTTAAATCAAAGAGTAAAAAAAAGACGAGAGATATTGTGATGTTAAGTATCTTGCAAAGCTTTCTTCTGATGCAGCAAGTGTAGCAACAACATGATAATATCAACGACTATGCCATTAGTTCATTACAAGCATCTGTGGAAGTTACAATGATCAAATACAATACATAAAATTAATATCATTTAAGGTTTACAATATATTGAAAATTTTTACTGTTGAAAAGTATTTAGATTGAAAAGTGAGCTGATGCAAGTTTGCAACATAGCCAGAAAAAAAAAAAAAAAAAAAAAAAAATTGAAAAGTGAATTGGAATCCAACTTTATTTTGGATTACTGACATCTTGAATTCCCCTCGAGCAGTAATGTAATACTATATTCTAAGGTATAGAACAACCAGCAAACTTAAGTAAAAAAGAATTTTTAAAATCTTATAAAACATGTTTTAATAGCGGTGCGGGTCGGTGCGGTTTGGAAGAAAAATAGAAACCGGCGGATTGATAAAAGTGTCATTAGAATTTGCCATTTTTCTTACCAAAAATCGACTGTTCGATTGGCAAATAATAACGAATTTGCCTTGGCAGTGTGGCTCGGTGCGGTTTCGGCGATATTATGCACACCCCTAATAGACACCCATACTCATTTCTGTAACTCCTAGATGCCCTCTCTCCATAAGGTTTGTTTGGGATATGGGTTGACTTTTTAGCTATTTTAGGCCTCATTTGGCAAGGGGTGATTTTAGCCGAAAAGCTAAAAAGTTGCAAAAAAATTAAAAAGTCCACAACATATATCAAAAAGTTAAAGATTCCATTTTTTATTTATTTTTTGCACATCTTTTCATAAAAAATCAAAAAATCATCATAAACATACTAGTTTTTTTTTACCTCATATTTTAGCCAAAAATTCAAAAAGTTACTAAAATAGTATCTTTCCAAGCGAGACGGTTTGGGATAAACTTTTTGACTTTTTTTATTTTTGTAAGAGAAAAATATAATAATTATGAATTAGATATAATATTTTATTTTATTAAATTAAAAAATCTATTTTATTTTATTTTATTTGACTATTTTAACCACACACAAAAAAAAAAAAAAAAAAACTCAGATTTTTTATTCCCAAACGGGCGCATAATAATGTACCACAAGTTGCTCTCTCTCGTCACTACCTTTCCTTTCACTACTTCCCATTCTTTAGACTCCTCCAAAGCAAAGCCAGCCAAGCTTGAAAAATGCAGAGCATACATAGATGTGTACAAGTGTGTATCTATAAAGCATAAGAAATCATTAATCAATGTTGATGTTCACCTCTCACCATCCACACCACCTTTCCTTCATTCCAACTCCACTCAAACCTCTATCTCTCAGTTGTAATTGTACCCAGTTCTCCAATCCCTCACTCCTCTCTATAATCTACTAATCTACCAACCCATCTCAAAAATAAAAAACAACCCATATAAAAAAATTCAATTTTTGGAAAATATGACTGAAATACTCCAATCGCCATCTCATTTGCCTTCTTCTCCAAGCTCCTCCATACTTCACAATGATGGGTTACACCAACAAGCCCATCTCAACCATCACCCCCTTTTTAACAGCCCCACCTCGTACTCTCTACCCGTATACAGGGGAGGAGATACAGAGGAGGAGGAAGGAGGAGGAACTAGAGAGAGAAGAAAGAGGAGGAGAGAGAAAGAGGAGGGTGGAGATCAGCTGTCCTTGTTGGCCGTTGTGGTGACTGTGTTTAGGAAGTCCTTGATTGCTTGCAGGAGTGAGAATTTTGGAGGCTTTTCTTCTTCTTCTTCTTCAATGGAGATTGGGCAGCCTACAAATGTCAGGCATGTAGCCCATGTTACCTTTGATCGATTCAATGGGTTTCTTGGTCTTCCTGTTGAGTTTGAACCTGAAGTTCCCAGAAGGCCTCCCAGTGCTAGGTCAGTTTTGATCTTTTCTGGGTTCTTTTTCTTTTCTTTTCTTTTCTTTTTTTTCTTTTTGATGAGAATTTATGATGGAGTTTCAAAATTAATTATATGGGCCATGGTTTTCTCTTTCTTTTAACATTCTTTAATGGGATTCACATTGGGCAGTTTGATTTGTTTATTGTTTTCTGGGTTGAAATGTTTTGATGGGTTTTCATTTTGCTATTTCATTGGATTCTTTTATTGGAAATCAAATAGGAGTAGTAATTTTCTTATATTCATCTGTGAGAGAATGATTTTCTTTTTTGTTTTTCCTGCTTGTTATGCCACATTTATCAGTATTTCATTGCCAATAAAAACCAAAAAGAAAGAAAAAAACAAAGAGGAAAAAAAAAAGTTTAGGTAGACAGCATTTTGTTTTCCTTTGATTTTGTTTTTCTACCTTAGTTTGATTGTGAGCAACTTATTTTACTGCTGATAAAATTTCACAAGTCCAGAAAAAAAATATTTTTAAAAATGTAGTCTGCTACAGTTTTGCGATCAACTATCTTATTCTTATATTTTTGTCTATCAGATACAGTTTTATGGTAATCTATTATATATACACATAACAGAATTTGTGCCTGTTTGCTTCCATTGGTACCTGTTTATGAGAGTGTGAAAATATGTTGCTTGCTATCCTTGTTTTCATTCCTGATTAAAATTTTGTAGTGTTGCACATTTTCATTCCTATTGGAAATATTGACAAATGATGTGTGTTATCTGCAGTACAAGTGTTTTTGGAGTTTCAACAGAGTCGATGCAGCTTTCATTTGACTCCAGAGGGAACAGCGTGCCGACAATACTTCTGATGATGCAGAGACGCTTGTATGAACAAGGTGGCCTACAGGTATGTGACCGCAGAAGATATGTACAGAAATCAAATACAAAATAATGTGTCTAGACTTGAACCTACCATTTTAAAACAAAGAATTCTGTATAAGAATTCTGTACGAATAGAATTTTCATGTATATTTAGGCATCTCTTGGCATACAATGGCTTAATATCTACTCTGCGGTTTTACTGTTGGACGTGAAAATTTGATCTTCAAACCTCAACACGCAGGCAGAAGGAATATTTAGAATAAATGCTGACAACAGCCAAGAAGAGTATGTTCGGGAACAATTGAATAGTGGGGTGGTGCCAAATGACATTGATGTGCACTGCTTAGCAGGCCTTATAAAGGTAATTATTTTTTTCTTTGCAATGCCATCGCCATTAATATTCATTCATTTTGTTTGTTGTAGCCTGAGATAATGGGGAATGGAGGAACTATTTTGTTTAATCTGAACTTCATAATCCCAAAATCTTGTTTTCTTCTAATTCCAAAACAATGTTTTCTTAGAAACCCTATTTCAAATACTATTCAATTAAAGCCATAAAATCGTGTGCATAATATTCTGCTCACAAATTTTGTTTGTATAGTATCTCTTCTTTCTAAAGAGTGACATTTTGTTCTAATTTGTGAGAGTTTGTGATTTTTTGTAGGCTTGGTTTCGAGAACTACCAAATGGGATTTTGGATTCCCTGCCTCCGGAGGAGATAATGCAAGCCCAGTCAGAATCGGAGTGTGCTCGGCTTGCGAGGCGCCTTCCACCAACAGAAGCTGCTCTTCTGGATTGGGCAATAAACCTAATGGCTGATGTTGCTCAGCTTGAAAATTTTAACAAAATGAATGCTCGTAACATTGCTATGGTGTTTGCGCCAAACATGACCCAGGTGAGTATGAACAAACACTTAAATTACAACAAATGTATGATGTCAGATTACTTTTTCATTTTTCCTCAAAGGTCATCATAACATGGATTCAATGAACTATTCGCCATACTAAAAAGAACATGAAAAGGAAAATAAGTATTAGAGACTTGTATTAAAATTTGGAATTGGTCGAAAAGAGATTGCAGAAGACTATTTTGCTATGAGCTGAAGTTAGTGTATCAACCTATTATCCGTGTCAATGACATAATGAGGTTATGCTTTCAATACAGGCCGAAATTTCACCTGACAAGTGTTCAAATTTACGAGTTTGGCATGGTTTTCTGTTAAATTAATTCGTTTTGGTTTTGATGATATGGTCAGTTTAGTGTGTATGGCGGAATGAGAATTTCAATAATTGACTGCTAATTGCAGATGGCAGATCCTTTGACAGCGTTGATGTATGCAGTTCAAGTAATGAATTTTCTCAAGACTCTTACTGTCAAGACAATGCGAGAAAGAGCAGACTCTGTAGTCGAACAGCCTCATACATCCCAAACAGATCCTTCTGATGAAAATGGACACCACAGCTATCCGCAGTCATTGTTCAACGAAGTTGATGACGAGAATGAAGAGGTGCAAGTCTTTTTCACCAAAGAACCCTCATCAGAAAGCTCTGCTCACCGTGTTGATGGTGATTCAAAAACTGAAAGTGAAACTTACGGTGGAAAGGGTCATTCGGTTGATAACTGCCCTCGGGAGTTTACAAATGACACCCTGACAAATGTACTTCAAGAGGGTGGTTCTAGCAGTCCAAATGGAGGGGCTCAACTGAACACTCGCAAGAAGAAAACCGGCCAATCTAGTAATTCGAATATCAAGAGAGGACCCAAAAAAGTAAATGAAAGGGTCGTGGTTCACGTAGCAATGCCAATGGAGAAGAGCAGGGGAACCGCCATTGCTAGCCGTTTAAACTCAAGAACAGATAGGGTTGAAGCATGGCGGTGAAGGGTGTTTTTTTTTTTAAATGGGAATTGGGATGGAGTATTCACTGACTGGTGGAGAAGTCAGATTTGTTTTTCAATTGGGGATATTGTGTGTGGTTCATTTGTGTTTATGTATGTTTCTGGGTGGTGGAGTTTGTTAACTTGTTTGGTTTGATGTTTAACCACTTTTTTAGTTCATATTTCACTGACAATGTCCTGTTTTTCAATATTAACAGCTCCTTACCTGTTTGTATAATTTCTCCATACTAATATCGACTACACTTCGTTTGTATTGTATGAGAAAAAAATTTACACAAAAAATTGAAAAATATATTCAAGAAAACTTTGATCATGGCCTTGAAAATAATGGTGCTAGGGGTTGTGGTGGGAGTTAAGGCGGTACATAATACCGTCAAAATCGCACCAAACTGAGTTGAACCGTGCATTTTTTTGTTTTTGACAGGCGGGTGGCGGGTCGGCACGGTGACAGTTTATAACAAACAACCCGCCATATACTGACCTGACCCGTTGTTCCATTCTAGCTAATATGTATATGAATAATGTTTGGGATCCCCTACCACCTTCTACAGTGATGTAGATCAATAATATGTGTATATATATATATTTTTTACTTAGACCAATCACAAATGAGCGAGAGTTGTGGGGGTGAGGTTGAATCATTACTGTATACATATACCAGGTTACATTATCAAACTAATTGTACACACACTAACACACACAATCAATTCTCATTAAACCTAATTGACACCCCCAATCCAAACCGTTTGGGAAGTGGTTTTGTGGGCTTCTTTGTTATTTTAGTCACAAAAGATAAAATAAGTTATGTTAACCACAACAAACAAAATATCACATTGAACCCATAATCATTATACTCTTTTCTCACAAAAAAAAGTTAAAAAAGTCAAAAAATCATTTCCAAACCAAGCTTTTTAACCCAGACTAAAATAACCAAAAAAGCCAAAAATCACATCCAACCCATAATCATTACACTCTTTTCTCACAAAAAAAAGTTAAGGTGCCGTTTGGTAACACTTACGTTTTCAGTTTTCTGTTTATATTTACAAAAATTTAAAAAACTCAAATAAAAACTTGTTTGATAAAATTTTTGATTTATAAATCAGTGATCTTAGTTTATAAATTTGGCCAAAAAATGAAAACACAAAAAATGTGTTTCCGTTTTGAGTTTTCAATTTTTTTTTTTTTTACCACTCAACACTAGCCACCACCCGCCACCATTTTCTACCACCGTCTTCCGCCACCCACCCCCCACCACCACTTGCCACCACCCCCCACCCCCCACCCCCCACCACCACCTGCCACCATTACTCACTACATACCTGCCACCACCATCCACCACCAGCCGCCACCCACCTACCACCCACTCGCCACCACCACCCACCCCTCGCCACCACCACCACCTACCTGCCATCCACCCGCCACCACCCACCACCCGCCACTACCATCCATCGCCAGCCACCACCACCCGCCACCTACTTGCCACCACCACTCACCACCCACCAGCTACCGCCATCCACCACCACCCACCACCACCACCATCCACTCGCTACCACCTACCACCCGTCACCGTCACCCACCTACCTACCTACTACCACCACCACCACCACCCGCCACCACCTACCATCTGCCACCCACCTACCACCACCACCCGCCACCACCACCACCACCGGCCACTACCCATTCGCTACCACCCACCATCCGCCACCGTTACCCACCCACCCACCGTCCGCCACCCATCTGCCACCACCACCACCACTACCACCACCATCCACTCGCTACCACCCACCACCTGTCACTGTCACCCACCCACCCACCACCACCCACCACCACCTGGCATCCGCCACCCACCTGCCACCACCACCACCACCACCACCCACTAGCTACCACCCACCACCACCAGCTACCCACCACCCACCGTCACCACTTTCCACCACCGTCTTTCTCCGCCACTTGTCATTTCTCACTCTTTTTTATATTTTAAAATTTTTTAAAACATTTTGTCCATTACCAAACGCATTTGTAGTTAATGTTTTTCTAAAAATAAACAAAAACTAATTTATAAAATATTTATAAATATAAACTGAAAACGTAAACGTTATTAACCACACCCTAAAAAAATCAAAAAGCTAAAAAGCCAAAAAAAAAAAAAAAAAAAAAACCATCCCAAATCAAACCTTTTAACCCAGATTTAAATAACACAAAAAAAACCAAAAGCCAACCCACCTCCCAAACCAACCCTCATTAATCGTCTGTTGCTTTTCGTCTCCCCGATCGGCGCCACTAGCCTTGCTGCCACCGCCGCCGCTGCCGCTCTTCGCTGGTGGTACGTAGCTCTCTCTCTCTTTTTGCTCTTTCTCTTTGTTCTTCCCATGCCTGTATTTAGTGTTATTCAGCTTGGATTATGAAATTGCGATATTGAGATTGAGATTTTAGGGTTTATTTTAATTTCTTTGGGTGTGGTTTTCGTTTTTCTCTGCATTTGTTTTCTTCTGGTTAGCCATCCTACATCAAATGTAATGTCAGATCTTTATTCATGATCCAAGTGGTAACACTGTGATTGAGCCCAACAAATCCTCACCTTTGTGTCCAGAACTAGTGCCATAAGTGGTTTTGTGGACCTAATATTGGGGCAAACCACGGTAGGGACAATTGGTAAAATCGAGGAAGATGAAGATGATACACCTTACTCTGTTGTTACTGCTCTTAACTTGAGAAGATATAAGGCAAGCAACAAACATTTTAAAAATTTACCTATTAGTGTTCCTTAGTTGCTTGGCATTTTCTTTAAAATTGTTGCAATGGTGTTCCTTACATGTTCCCATTTTGATTTATAATTGGTTTCCTTTTCTTTCTTTTGGGTTTCTGATTGAACCTACAGCATAAGAATGCTGGACAGAAAGAAGCAGCAAGTAATAGCAGTGAGGAGGCTATGGTATATGTTAGGTCAGAAAATGATTTTTTTTTTTTTCATCAGGTACCAGTTTATTGCTACACAGAACTTGTACCATGTCCGCAATCAATTTCCTGATTAGTTTTTTGGATCCATTTCAGCTCAGTTCGTGGTCCTTTAGGTTCCCATTGCACACTCAGCGGCTTGCATCTCATGAGGTAAGTAGTAGTGATCTCAGCGATTTGAATTATATTTTTTTATAAACCGCCAATCCACCCGAACCGCTAAGTTAAAACCGTCATTATTTGCCAACCGAACTGCTGGTTTTTGATAAGAAAAATGGCAATTTTTAATGACACTTTTATCAATCCACCACCCGCTGAACGATTTCTATTTTTCACCTGAATCGCACCAATCCGCACTGCGTACACCCCGACCTGTATGTGAAATGGGAATGGGAACAAGAACGGAAACATGGTACGCCACATGCTCTAAAATGTGATACGATAGAGGTAGACTTGTATATATTACACTTAAGAATTTAAGGCACTTTTAGAGTAATTTTCTTGAAACTATTAGGCATCCAATTAAATTTAATTTTTTTCCTTCATGTAGCAAAACATTTCTTTGAGCATTATAACCCATTTTTTATGTTTTGTCTTGTCAAAACTTAACTCGTCTTAGATTTTAGTTCATTATATTTGAAAATTTTCCTCCTAAGAAAACATTTAAGGAAATATATTAGAAAAAAAACTTGTGGAATTGTTTCGGATCACTAAATTTATCGTTTTGGAATGAAAGTGTACCATGTTTCAGAACGTGCCTACCAATACGTAATTTGTTAAGGTATTAGTTTTTTTGGTAACACAGGTCTAATTACGTTTACAAAACTTTCCTTGTATAGAAACATGCTATCTTCCCACTAGGAAAAGGAGGACCTAAATCCTACTAAACAAAATATTTCTAAACTAATTATGACCCAACTATTTCCAAACAAGTATAGGACTTAGAACGATTACCTGTGCATGACATGCTCCAAATCTTAACCAGCAGGCTGAAAGTTTACGTTCTTTCTACTCCATATAAACATTGTGGTGACCTAATTATCTTCTTGGATTGCAGGTTGTTTCTTTGAGGATTTCAACTTGTAACACCTTGGTCACAGCATTGTGAAAAAACGATTTAGCGCAATCCCTGGCATGCATGTTGTCATATCTCCTCAGAGCCAGTTCCGTGATGAAGACATATTGCTCGAGTCAGAGGTTCTTTAATTCTTCATCCCCTCTGGTCTCTGTACAACTTCCATCTCAAACGTATGTAAGCCTGTTTTCCTTAATATTCAATACCATTTTAGGTTTTTTTCCAATTGGAAATTCATTATACTGTGCAACATACAACCAACTCTATTTTGGATACAAAGACAATCACTGGCCTTGCATTTGACTCAAAATGGTTTAGCGTGTGCGCAGTTTCTAAGTCTTGTAAGTTGTATATATTCTTTCATGGAAAATGTTGAAAATTAGTGTTGGTGTCATATGGTAGTAGTCTCTTGTTTTGAGATAGTTATGTGCAGTTGAAAAGTAGGAAGAACATTTTTAAGAGTAATTGTCGTAAGTGGAAGGAATTTAAATTTGATGACTTATCAGAATCTATTAGGTATTTTACTGCTTTCTCCTTGTCATATACCATCTCTTCTGCTTAATAGATGAACTCTCAATCCATTGGTTTTTAATATTTATCTTCTTTCATGTATTTATGAGTTGTTTTTAACATAGCCACTACTATAGTGCTTTAAAATTTTATTATATGAACTAAAACAAGAAAAATTTTCTTTTAAATTCCAGGGAAACCCATTTTTGGTACATTTTACCAAATGAAGTGAAGAATGCATCCCTTCTAAATCAATACCTGGAACTTCTATCACCGTGCGAGAGAGAAAATGTTTTCAGCATGTATGGAGAGGACCTCAAAAAAAGAGCCCTGCTAGCTCGTGCCTTGGTTCGCACTACCATAGCGAGATGTAAGACCATTTATCATACTTATATTTGTTTCTTATTTATTTACTGAAATAAAAAACTGGTTATCAATTGGATGTTCACAACTATCTGGACCTTATAATTTGGATTTCCTAAATTTAAATACTTTTTTGGTTTGATGTCTAATCGCTGCAAAAACTTATTCCAGCCATGACGAAAAACTTCACTTATTAAGTTCGTCTGGTAGTCAGACTTAGGAAAAATCTAATGGATTTGGATCTATAAACATCAATATTGGATACACTTAGATGCTGAATCACATGAGAACTAATGGATATATGAGAGAAATTTTATTTTGAAGCACTGCTAAGCTACAACGCAATTGCAAACCATTTCATTGTTTGCATACGCATAGAAATTTAGAATTTCAAAAGCCATTGGGTACTCACAAGTTACTTTAAGAACAAAATTTGTTGGGAATGTACTAATTGCTGACATCTTAGAGGCTATTCTTTCCAGATATTATTTGAAAGGACTCTCCGTACTGGATATTGCCTGCATTTGGCACTTTACTTTTCGTTCTTGTTAGATGATCAGTAGGGTGGGTCTGGTAGAGAAGGTGATTTCATTGTGGTCTCTCATATTCTGCTTACAGATGACTTTGTGATTTTCAAGGTGGCAGATCCAGTCCAATTGGACTATCTTTGGTGCATTCCCCTATGTTTTGTGGCTGTTTCAGGTTTGACGGTAAATTTGGCAAAATTAGTTTTGATTTCAGTTGTAAAAGTCCATAATGTCAAGGGTGTAATATTGGTGCATTACAAGTTACAGTTGCATACCTGGATTACATTGGAATCTTCGTTTATGTCTAAGGTTGTGGGGAATGGGGTAACGATCCCCTTCTACATCGAAAATTTGTATGGGTGATCGTGGGTACATAACTAGTAATAATTAATTTAAATGACATCCTTTCCCTTTTGGGTGAGTTCCCATGGTTGTTCTGTGTGGTATCAGAGTCGACTCATGTGCACGACCATGTTGACTTGGAAACGATGCCTAAAAGGATAGGGAATATACTTTTGTGTGTTGGTGGCTCTGGCCACTAGGGAATAGTTGTTACTTATGGTATTAGAGCAGCCAACCCGTGCACGACTGTGGGAGGTTCACATATCTGAAGTTTGCATGGGTGATCTTGGTATATAAGTAGGAACAATGAAACCCAAATGACATCACTTTGGCTAGCCCTTTTGGATGAGTTCCTGTAGTTGTTACTGATGGGGTTGTGGAGCAGTATTAGAGGAGATGTGGGGAAGCAAAGATAGAAGGCCAGGTTCCCAGTTTTTTTGTGCTTAATGTGGCTTGAGACCACAAAGTAGCACTTGTCAAAGTATAGAGCCTATGTTGAGGCTCAAAAGTAACTTTTGGCCATTTTGGATAGTTGAATTTCATGAAAGGTCAAACTAACCTGGATTGTATTATAGATTTTGCCGACCTCTTGTAAGAATCTCTAGGTCTTTTTGTCTTTTGAGCATATAGGCCTCTTTTGTTGAGTTTTGAGAGTGATATAGGATATCATAGTTGAACCTTTTTGTATATAGCAACATCCCTTTTGATGTTTCTTTTAATACAATTTGCCTCACTTATAAAAAAAAAAAATTAAAAAAAAAAAATTGGGGAAAAATATAAAAAAGAGAGAGAGAGGCAGTCTCTGCTTGTGTGACAGTCTGTTGTTAAATGAACCAGCATATTACATTTGAACTATTAGATGGGATTCTTTTGCTTGATTCTTTCCTTCCTATTTTGAGAATTATTGTTGTGATCCATCAATGATGTAGATAGATATTGTATAGCAGCTGGTGTTAACTTGAGCAAAATACATTTTCATACTAGATCAGATCAATTCTCAAGTTAATCCGAGATCCTGGAAGTTTAGGAAGAACATCCATGGGAAGCCTGAGGTTTGCTTTTCTTACTGAGAGTGGCTATGCAATTTCTTATCCATTGGCTCATAAACTTTATGTTTTTAAAGGTAAATATGTTTTCTTATAGAATATGTTGATAGGTAGAGTGGCAACAAAGTGATGATTGGCACCCACCACCATTGCATTTCAACCTTTCCCATACTTCTTCTTTGATAGCCTGTGGGGTTACTATGGATTCTCAAGTCAGTACTATGATTCCCTCTTGTCTACTTTGGTTCTCCTTGAATTTTTTGCTCTCTTGTTTTTCTCCACTGCTGTTGTTTAAAGTAACTTTAAATGGATGTGATTCACCCTTCTTATCATAGATTGGTATTGATGTGGAAGAAAAGCAGCGGACAATAAGGAATGATATCTTGTCTTTTGCTAGGCGGTACTTTTCACAGCATGAAATGGATTTCTTAGCTGCTATTTCAGACCCTGAAGTTCAGCGCCAGGAGTTCATAAAGTTATGGACACTAAAGGTTAGCTATGTTTCTTTAATAGTTAGTTTTAGGTGTACTGTTGGCAATAAAAAATTAAATTGTTTTTTCAACATATATTTAAATTTAAATCAAATCAAATTTTAGCCAAGAAAATATTTTTGTGATACGGTTTGCTAAAATACATAGAAAGCCTCAGAACTAAGTATCATTTCATTTATATGGACAAGATTATAGCACCATATTATATGTTTGATTTGGTTAGGAAGTAAAACAATCTAACCCCTATTAGAACTCTCTACCAAATTACCACAGTTTATATTTGAATATTTAGCAGAAGTTTCTTTTGAAGGAATAGGATGCAAGCACTGAAAAATCAATAATAACGAGATGCTAGTCTAAAATATGCTCTAAAAGGATTTATTTCTTCAAATTTATGAGGTGAAATTGAGATGCTTCAACTGTCAATGATGCAGGTAAATTTTTAAGGATCTGTATTCGTGCAGTTTTTTCCTTCTTTATTTCATTTCCTTGAAAAAAAAAATATGTTGACAAATGATTATGTTGGTTTTAAAGACTGTTAATATCGCAGCTTGGCATGTTCTGCAAAGAGTTTTGCATGTCGTCTCTAACCTATGCCTGTGTCTAGAAGCCTTGTTTTGATATTTGGTGGGAATTGATTTTTTATGTATTAGAGGAAGGTTCTTAAGACCTGTATTTTCAACAAAAATAAGCTTCTGCAAATCTAAATTCAATTTTTTGGGAACATGAATCTTAAATCCTCTTTGGGTTACACATGCATTTCAAAAAATGTAGGGGAGCTTTTGGTCATTTGATGTACCCTGAGTGATATCAAGACTAAGAGGGTTTGTCATGGTTGATCTATTAAAGTGAATATTAATTTTTGCCTTCCTTGGGTTGTGTCTATTTAACTTTCAGGAGGCATATGTCAAAGCTTTGGGAAGGGGCTTTTCAGGTGCACCTTTCAAGACCTTTACTATCCGGTGTAGGGCTGCTGCTACTGGAGGAAGCTTTCATCTATCTCAGAATTCAAACTCTGAGGTATGATTTATGATTATTCCGTTAATGATTTAAATGGCTGTTCTGAAATTAGACCGATTTGACTAGAATTGAAAACATGAGGAATGGAATAGATAAAATTAAAACTTGGCATCTGTGGTATTTTGGTCTACACAATGCTCAACTCACAAATTCATTTTTCTCTAGGTTTTAGCTTTCATAAAGACATTTCTGCTTTTTTTTTTTTTTTTTTTGGTAAATGTATGCTTGTTAAAAATAGCTAGTACAAGATAGTTCTGGGATAGAGAATTCCCATAGCATCATACATAACCATCTGAGAAATAAAGGAAGACGGAGGGTAGGAGAAAACATGAAAATTCCCATCCATCATGAGTAGTCCATAATTGGCTAGCGCATCCGCACTTTGATTGGTTTCCCTGAAAATGTGTTTAACAGTTGGCGATCTGAGGCTGTCCAGGAGGAACCTGCAGTCATGAACAATATTGCTAAGGTGGTGTTGGTCATTGCAATTATTTAGTACCATGTGCACAAGAGTGAGAGCACCAGATTCAACTTCAATTGGTGTAAGACCCATTTCAAGAGCCAATTTGAGACCATCCCTAAGGGCCAAAATTCAGCAGTTAGACTGTCGGTTTTGCCCAGAAATCTGCATAACCCGAAACCCAGTTGCCATGAATGTCACGAAAGATACTGCCTGCGGCTGCATGGTTTTCATTTGCCGCGCCATCGGTGTTAAGTTTGAAGCAATGAATGGGGGGTGGTTTCCAACTGCAAGCTATGGTTTTAGTGGCACGGGGTTTGCTGGTGTAAGAAAGGTGATACCATTCGGTGGCCAAAGCAATGGTCCAAGTAGGTTTGAGTGGGTTTGGGGGGGTGGGCTCGAAGGAGGTAGAGTTTCGATTTTTCCAAATGGTTCAACAAGCAAGGGGAAAGACAATGGCCCAAGGAATTGAAGATGAGTGAGGCTCAGTGGAGAGGCTGTTGATTTTGAGCCATTCCATTGAGCTAAGGTTGAAAGAAGGTGCTAACTTAGTGGGGATAATGATTGAGTCCCAAAAACTTTTCACAGAAGTATAGTCTCTCAATGCGTGGAGGATTGTTTCTGGATAAGACCCACAAAGTTGGCAAGAACTATCCGAGGTGATGTTTCTTGAAAGTAAGAGGTCTTTGGTGGGAAGACGTTGCTGGAGTGCTAGCCAAATGAAATGGGTCACTCTCGGTCTGGTAGGGAGCTTCCAAACCCAATCCCAACTGGATAAGGGAGGGGAGGTGGAGAAGTTTTTGGAAAGTAAGTACGCAGATTTGCTGGTGAAAAGGCCATCAGGGGAGTTATTCCAAGAGGTCGTATCGGGTGCAAGGCCAAACCAACATGGAGTGATTGTTTGAATTTGGGAAAGGATGTTTGGTGGAAGTGGTATGGACAGTTTATTAAAGTTCCAATGATTTGAATTCCAGCAATCGCGGACTGTGAGAGGGGTTTCCTCGCGGGTAAGAGGGCCTTCCACAAGGTGACGCAAAGGGCCAAGGTTGGTCCCATTGTCGAACCAGAAGCTTGTATTAGCACCACTTTTAATGAGGATTTTGGTTCCTTTGTCAAAGAGGCCTTTACCCTTAAGGATACTTCTCCAAATGGGAGAGGCGCGCCTCCTAGGATTGGGATTACTTGGGTATTTGGCTTTGAGAACTCTAGTCCACAGTGAGTGATTATCATTTGCTAGACGCCAATGTAAGTTGGCCATGCACACTTGATTGACCAGGAGGGTTTGTCTGATTCCTAAACCACCAAGATTTTTGGGTTTGGAAACATTCTCCCAATTCACAGCGTGGATTTTTCTTTTTTCTGGCGTCGATCCCCACAGGAAGTCTCTATTGAGCTTATCAATGGTTTGGATGGTTTTCTTAGGGAGGAAGTTGGTTTGCATAATATAGGAGGGGATGACAGCGTTGACAGATTTTATGAGGGTAGTTCTGCCTGTTGGAGAGAGGAGTTTGGCTCTCCAGCCAATGAGTCTGTTCTGGATCTTCTCAATGATGAAATTGAAGGAATTGGCATGTGGTCTGTCATGATGGATGGGGCAACCCAAGTATTTGCCAAGGTGCAAGGTAAGGGGGATTTGGAGTTGGTTAGCAAGCATGGAGCGAGTTTGGCCATCCACATTGTTTGAGAAAAAGACTTTGGATTTGGTGGAGTTAATTTGGAGTCCCGACATCTCACAGAAATTTTGAAGGGTGTTAGCGATGGTTTGACAGGCTAGGGTGTTTGCTACGCCAAAGAGGATAAGGTCATCGGCGAAGAAAAGGTGTGATAGGGATGGGCCACCTCTAGATACTTGTATGGGTTTCCAAATGTGGAGGTTGCAGGCGTGGGTGATAGAGAGGGAAAGGTATTCCAAGCATAGGATAAAAAGGTAGGGTGAAAGGGGATCACCTTGGCGAATACCTCGGGAGGGTTGAAAGGTTTCAGTTGTACCACCATTAAACAGGATTGCAAATGAAGAAGAAGAGGTGCAAGCAAGGATGAGATCGATCCAGAGTTGGGGGAAGTTGAAAAAATGGAGGACTTGTCTGATGAAATCCCATTCAAGCCTGTCATAAGCTTTTTCAAGATCAATTTTAACAATCATGTGGCCTACTTTACCTTTTTTCGACTTGAAACTGTGCACGACCTCTTGGACTATGATGACATTATCACTGCCCTTTCGGCCAGGGATGAAACTAGTTTGGAAAGGGCTGATTAGATCATTTAGGAAAGGTCTGAGGCGGGCCACTAAGATCTTGGTTATGAGCTTAAAAATGGTGTTGCAAAGGCTGATGGAACGGAACTGTGATACTGTTTCAGGGTTGGCTGTTTTGGGAATAAGGCAAAGGAAGGTGTGATTAAGGGTGGGGTGGATATGGGCTGTGGAGAAAGCTTCTACAACCAAGGAAGAGACAGAGTCGCCTATAATGTCCCAGCATTTTTGGAAAAAGATGGGATGTAGACCATCCGGGCCGGGGGCTTTCCATGGGCCAAAGGACCATAACACTTTTTTAATTTCGTCAGCTGAAGGGATGGCAGTGAGAGAGGGATGTGAGGAGGAGTCTAGGGTGGGGAAAGCAAACCCAGGGTTAGACAAAGAGAGGGTGGTGGCACAGCGGGAGGTAGTGAAAAGGTTAGAGAAGTATTGGACTAGGGTGCTTTTAATCTCAGGAGCCTCATATATCCAAGTGCCAGAGGTATCTTTCAGAGCTGAAATGGAGTTTTTCCGACGGCGATTAATGGTGGTAATGTGAAAAAATTTTGAGTTTCTATCGCCCTCAAGGATTGTATTGACTCTGGATTTTAGAGCCCAAAACTCTTCCTCAAGCTTGAGGGTGAGATTTAGTTCACTGGTGAGGGCTTCCTCAAGCTCAAGGAGGAAGGGATAGGACTGGTGGTCGAGGGCTTTCTGGACTCTGGGCAGACGCCTTTCCAATCTTCTTTTTTTAAGGAAGATGTTACCGAAACTTATTTTATTCTAGATTGAGACTTTAGAGGTGAAAGTGGCCACACTTCGGAGGAAGGATGTGGGGTGTTGGGCCTAGCTGTCACGAACGACTGAAAAGAGGGAAGGATCCGAGAACCAAATGGTTTCGAAACGGAATGGACGGTTGACATTGTTGCTAGGTAAGGGGTGGGTGTTAAGGAGGAGAGGGCAGTGGTCAGAGTGGGTGCGGGGCAAGTGAAGGATTTTGGTTTCAAGTTTACCCAATTTGCTGCACTGAACATTTAACGTCTACTTCTTGATCCAAATATGCAAATTCTAACATTTTATTTTTGTTTATATTTATGAAAATTTTAAAAACTGTGAACAAAAATTCGTTTGATATCTATTTTCATTTTCAAAAACTTACAAGCAGTTCACAAGATTTTTTAAATTTATGTAACAACAAAGTTGGTTTCATGTGTTTAGGGAAAAAAAAAAAAATTCATTCATTCCTCCTCCTTCCATCCCTTCCGGCCACAATTCACCACTGATCACCACCTCCAGCCTCCAGCCACCTTCAGCCACCACATCCTACGGTAGCCACCTATGAAGCATAGACACCTCTTCGGAGGTTGCGTATAGGTGTCCAACACGTGTTGGACACGGACACGCGCTGGACACGCTTTGGACACGTGTCGGACACACTGGAAAGAGTTGAATACGCTGGGACACTTTGGACATGCTGAGGACACATTGGACATGTAAGGGACATGCTGAGGACATGCTAGGGACACTCTAGGAACACGTTGAGTGTTATTTTTTGTCACAAAAAATTTTTAATTTTTAATTTTTACTTTTTTAACTAAAATAGTATACCTAAGGTTGATAAATTTGATAAAATTAAATATTTGACATAAAATATATATTAAATATTTAAAAATATACATATAATAAAAATATATATTTTGAACGTGTCCCGAACGTGTCATGTCCTGTATTTTTTGAAAATTTACGTGTCTGTGTATTTGTGTCGTGTCACGTGTCTATATCTGTGCTTTTTAGCCAACCACCATCTTCGACCACACAAATCACCTCCGGTTCACTTCCCTTGACCGGCAACCTTCTCTAGCCATTGCCAACCACCTCCTACCGATGGAAACCACCTCTGGCCACCCTTTTCATTTGTTTTCAAAGCAAGTTTTATAAAACATGTGAACACTAGACGTGTTTGTTGCTTTCATTTTTACCAAAAAGAAACCGTAAGTATTACCAAACAGCACTTTATTGTTTTCCTACTAATTTCTAAACTATGTTGTCAGGTATCTGAAATAGTTGTTGATTCTTTTGATGACCCCTCCAACTTAACAAGCAATTGCCAATTCGCCCTCTTTGAGTTGGCTGGTTCTCATTATGCCGCTATTTGCAAGGAAAATAATAGTCTTGCTGAAGGTGAGAAGTTGTCTTTATAAGAATTAAACAATGTGAAATTACATAAATACTAAAAATTGTATTCCCATGACATATGTAGGCAAAGGTTGCAGGCCAATGAAGTTGACTGTGTGGAAGACGATTCCATTTGTTGAAGATAAATGTGTTTCTGGGACCGATGCAGTTATTAGGATTGGTGGCTTGACTTGAATGTACCATTTTTAAAATTGTGAGACATTGTGATAGATGCTTTGGTCGAAATGAAAGGATTATTAAAAAAATATATCATTGTATAGGAAAATTTTGTTAAAAAAGCTCTGTTTGTATCGCATATGGTGGTAGAATTTATCATTTTTGCTAAGAAAATTAAACTCGAAGATGGTGGGAATACCCTAGATTAATCTCTCATGTGAAACTAGACTTTTCACTGGAGGTGTTTGGGAATAGCTGAAAAAGACAAAATATGTTAAAATAATTAATAAAATAAAATGTTATATTTAAATTATAATTATTTTATTTTTTATATTACAATTATTAAATCAATTACTAAAAAAAAATAATAATTAATTAATTAACCTTTTAAGCATAATTGTTTTAGCTGAGTTAAAATAGTTAAAAAGCGAAAAAATTAACTAAAATAGTCAATTGAGGCCACCATAACGTGTTATATCTATTGGTGTTTAAAATTTGTACTTAAATGCTACTTTGATTGATCTTGTTGATAACTTGAGTTATTTAAGGGAGGTGGGTTTGCTTAAGGGTTTGAGCTAATGGAACAAGGATAACCTTGTTAGTTATAATTTAATTTTACTAATAAATTAATATCTTGTGATCCAAAAATAAAAATTATTTATGTCCTTGATAAAACTTGTCTTTAAAAAAAAGGCAAATTATAAATACATCTTTTGAGATTTGTTTAAAATACGAATTGTTTCCTGTAGTTTGAAAAATTATAAATATTTCCCTATCAGAATTTTTTATTTAACAAAATTAATTGAAAAAATGGAATTTTTAACTGTTCACCTATACAATAATAAAATTATATGAATTATTAATCGAAATAAAATTTTAACATTATTAAATTTGTTAATTAACTTGATAATTTATTAATAAAAGAACCTATTTGTTATGAAATTAGAAATCTTAGGAGGTATAATATAATTTCTAAAACTATAGGGGGTAATTTATAATTTAAATAAACTTTAGGAGGTGTGTTTGTAATTTACCCTTAAAAAAATTATGCATTTTAGTAACATCTTTCAAGACAAGTATAAAATCAACATGACTATGGCTTTTCTCTAGTCCATTATCAAACAGGAAAGGTGTTGTTTGGCTTTGTGGATTTATTTTTGAGTCTCGTTTCAATAATCTGAACCGTTCACATTTTAGGGTTCAAGTACATCATCTTTGCAAAAAATCAAGTTGATCGGATAACGACAACCATATGTTTAGATTAGTTTTGAATGAAAAAGATAGACGGTAAAAAAATAAACGGTTCATACAAAATTGATTCGAACATGTGATTTTTGTTATCTGATCGATTTAATTTTTACAGAAATAATGTAATGTACTCAACAAAATCTAAAATATGAACGATTTGAATACAAAATTGATTCGAACACGTGATTTTTGTTTTCTGATCAATTTGATTTTTATAGAAATAATGTACTCAACAAAATCTAAAATATGAAGATTTGAATTATGGACACAGTATCCAAAATTGAATCCATTGGACTAGATTGGACAGTGCAGTCCGATTATGGAGAGGAGAGAGTCCAATCCCAATGAACATGGTGATACATCATCCTATTTTATACTTCTACAACACCCTGTTTCTCTTACAATTTTATTAGGATAAATTACAAATACATCTCTTGAGATTTTATTAAAATATGAATTGTCTCCTGTAATTTTAAAAATTACATTTCATCCCCTGAGATTTCTAATTTCATAACAAATTATCCCTTTTATTAATAAATCATTAAGTCAAGTAACAGTTTTTAATGATGTTAAAAATATGTTTCAATTAATAATTTAAGTAATTTTATTATTGTATAGGAGAATAATTATGAATTTTATTTTTTCAGTTAATTCTGTTAAATAAAAAATTCTAATAAAGGGATATTTGTTATTTTTCAAACCATAAGGACTAATTTGTATTTTAAGCAAACTTTGAGGGTATATTTGTAATTTATCCTTATTTGTTATTGGTTGTGGAAATGCATTATTATTTTGCTTCTTTTTTTCTTTTTTTTTTTGGTATGTGTTATGCCCTTTTGTGCGTGGTTGTGGTTAGAGAGTTGAGTAATATTTATATGAAGAGAAACATGACATAGAATCAATTACATAATAACAATGCTACTAATATATAAAATTAAACTAAAAAATTAAATACGTGGCTTAAAATTCATTTTAGATATAATTCATATCCTATCATATTTTTTAAAAATTAATATCATATCAAATTTGAATTTACATCTGTTAGCAAAAATTCAGTTTAAATCCAATCAATAGTGATTGATCTACCGCTTCAACCAATTTTAGTAAATACAAAAAGATCAAGTTTTGTGGTTAAGTTTTATGCCTTAAATAAATTAAAGACTTCTTTGGAGATAATTAAGTAAAAAGGGATTTGAACAAACAAAAAATGTATTTATTCAATTAAACTGTCATTTGCTATCAGTTATAAGAACTTAAACAATAACAAAGAACTGAAAAATACATCAATCCACGGAAAAAAAAGAAGTGAGGGTTGAGAAAAGCTATTTCTAATCTACTCTTAAAATGACTAATTTATAACTACTCTTAAATAATTCTTCACGAGTGTGATTGATAGGTGTTGATAATCTTTGTATCTCGCCTATTTATAGGCTCAGTCACATGAGAAAAAGAGATAACCTAAGCCCACGATTTCTTCAACAAGCTTATGATTTTCTTAACATTGTCCATATCTCATGTTTGATAAGAACCATTTTGCATATTTGGTGCTTGATTTGATCTCGGCTCTTTGATCTTAACAACTAACTTTTAAATTGTTACAATTGCTAACTTTCTGACCCTCCATTTAACATGTTATCATGCCACGTCCCTAACACATCTGTCATGCCACTTTAGTATGCATGTCGATAGAAATAATAATAATAAAAACAAATGTGGTTAAGGTTATTCTTTGAAAATAGTTTATGATTTCAATCGACAGATCATAATCAAACTTGGCCATTATTAATAAGTCATAATCGACAGAAAAAAAAAAAAAAAAAAAATGCGGTGTAAACAAGATCACATATTTCATTTTTTTGTATAATTTTTTACATAATTATACTCATACAAGTGGATCTCATAAACTTGTAAGTGTCCTGCAATTGATTTTTGTGTTTATAATATTATTTTTATATTAATGCTTAAATGTTTAAGATCTCATTTTCTTGAATATATACCTCTATTTTCTCCCCAAAGTAAGGAATTACATACAAAAGTGAAGAAAACATCTCTCATACAGTTAAGAGATGAAATGACAAAAAGAATCCAAAGTTTTAAGCAACACCTAGCTCTTACTACAAGGTAACCTTCAAGGATTATTTGGTCATTTAGACATCCGAAGTCAGTTATATCCAACAGCTTTTCCCGGACAGTTGGCATTGGCAAGCAAAGAAAAGAAAGTCGTTAAGAGCCAGCCAATCTCTCACTCTCATCCAAATGGTAAACTTTCTGGGTATGCTGACACGTGTTTGTGGTGTATTCTCTCCTCTTCTTCATGATTTCCATGAAAACCATGCTTATAGATCTGTTCTCTCTCTCTCTCTCTCTCTCTCTCTCTCTCTCTCTCTCTCTTTGTGTTGTCTTTTCACAGCAAGTCCTTTGACAAGAACAAATTAAGAAAGAAGTAACATATTGAAGGTAAAGATTTTCCTAGTCGAGAAAATGGAGGCAACAAATGGAATTCCAAATGATAAGAAATTTCCGGCAGCCGACATCCACCAAGAATTGAATCCTGGCCAGAACAAGAATTTTGTGGTTGATCCCATATCAACCCAAGTTGCTGCCTCAAAGGAGTACAAGGTACATTTACAAATTTTTAACATTATAGTGATTTTGATCCTCTTTAAAATATTGAATGAGATTATAATGATTAGATTAGCATATAACATGGGATAATAGTGAAAATTTATTTTTGCATTAGTTGAAATTATGTGACTGATTGTATCACAAGATCATTAATCCACAAATTTCGAATATTAGTAATATTATGGGATCAATTCCATATTGGTCTTCAAATGTCAGCGATCCCTCTAACAATGCCCACTAAATGGAATCATGCTTTTTTTCTCTCATTATTTATGTCTATAACTTTATCTTGACTAATTGTCGGATATTTGTAATCTCATAGCCAATATATACCAAATAATTATCGGATCTTCACCCTAACGACGTTATCTCTCCGCCTCCGTAAAAAGTTCTTTCTAATAAATGTGAATGTACAGTAAAAATGCACGATATAAAATGATTTTAATTGTAAAATTCATAATGTGTTCATTTTCCTTGTGGTATTTTGTTGCTATTTATATTGCTGATAATTTTCATTTTTTTATTTTATTATTTTTTTTGAAGGAACAAGCTGCAGAAATTAAAAAACAGAAAGAAAGGGAAAAGAAGGATGCATTGCAAACACTCAAGACTACCATTATTGTTTCCGGGATTGTTGTGGCTGTGGCTGGTGCTATCTTTGCCATTACCAAGAAATTAAAAGAAAAATGAAAAGCTTCCCACCGATGCGATACCATTAATCCCAGCAAATTTTATTTTATTTTTCAATTTTGTTTAAATTTTTTTTTTAAATTTATTTGTATTGATTTTTTCTTGGTAATTGGTATGTCCATAATTGGTTATGTGGAAAGTATCAAAGCATGAAGCTAAGATAATACTATTTTTCTTTGTTACCTGTATTCACCAAGTTCATATTATATACTAAGATCATAAATTTGAATACTTTCAAGTTTTCCCTGTTTTTTTTTTTTGGAATGTTGCTTGGTGTGCAACCTATAGTAGTTTTTTCACATATGGGTTGCTAGCATGATTTGGGAGGCAAAAAGTTTAGAAAACCAGGGAAAAAAATCTCAGAACTTGAGCCAAAAATTCAGATTGATGGTGTTGATTTAATTTTCTTGTTCATAAACAAATCTCTGCTATCGATTTCACATTCTAAATAAATTCTTGGTATGTTTTTTTTGTGAGTTTGTTGACTCACTGTTTGGAAGGAGATGGCATTGGCCAAGAATGTCAAGAGTGTGATAAATTGAAATTTTGATATGATGTGATCAACTTCAAAATTAAGATTAAAATTAAATTGAAAAAATAAGGGACCAACATGTGCATTGTAAAAAATTTCTCCTTCAAATAAGTCAACAACATAGGGTTAAATCGGTAAAAAAAATTAAGAAGTCAAGATTCAAATTGATGAAATAAAAACAAAAATATATCAGAATCTCATTTATTGCCAAGTTAAATTCTAAGGTTATTTTTGTAAAAGGAATGACTTAAATCTAGTTGAAATTTTAATTGGATCGATGTCTCTTATCAGTTAGAATTAATAAATAAAATTTTTTTACCTATCAAAATTAATGAAATATTTCAATTGTATTAGACAATTAAAAAACTTGGCAGGTAAGATACCTCAACTGTCTAGTCCAATTGAACTTTCACATGGAGACGAGTCATTTCATTTTGTAGATTTATCAACCTTCTTTTATCTTTGTTCTCCTTAAATTTTTCCAAACAAAGGGAGGACAACATGAGACAAACACAATCTTGTCTAATTTTTTTCCCTAAACTTTTTGAAACAAATAAAATTATAAATGAGTGGAATAGTGGATTAGATTGTTCAAATTTATTTATTTATTTATAGATAATATGAAATGAGTTTAATTTTTTTTTTTTTTTAAAAAAAACACGTATTCCGGGAAAAACGAGGATAACTTCCTTCCCATCCGAGCAGTTGACCTTTCTTTCTCTCTCTTTTCTAAATAAACAATGAAAGCTTTCTCTGCTCCTACACCTCTCCAAAAATGGCCCTGCTTCTTCAACTATCTCCCTCCTCCTCCAATCCTCTCCTCCATTTCAATTTCAATTTCAATTTCAAACCCAAATCCAAATCAAGTCATTTCATCATCACCACCAACCTCCACCCAACTCTCACTCTCAAACCCACCTCTCCAATTCAATCCTCTGCATCCCACACCACTCCCTCCCCCTCCAACCGCCTCTCTCCACCACTCTCTTCCCTCGGTTCCATCTCCCCCTACGTCCAATCCCAATGGAAGCCAATCCTCGCCGGCTGGCTCTGCAGCGCCGTCTCAGTCTACTCTCTCTCCTTGATGGTCCCAAAGATTGGCAAATTCTCTGCGGTGATGAGTGCGGTCGATGCGGTGAGGCTGAGAGAGGAGGCCCTGCTGCTTGGGGCTATGGCCATGGTTAGGTTGGTGGCCAATTACTGGCAACAGGCGTTTCTGTGGGACGCGGCGTTGAAGGCGGTGTTTGAGATTAGGGTTTTCGTGTTCGAGAGGGTTTTGAAGAGGGATTTAGGGTTTTTTGAAGGTGGTGGTGGTGTTTCTGGTGGTGACATCGCGTATCGGATCACTGCCGAGGCTTCTGATGTTGCTGATACTATCTACGCTCTCCTCGATGTGAGTCTTTTCTCCAATGTAAATTCACTACAATTTACAACTGTATTTCATGTCAATATTAGTCTTTTATCTGTCAAATTGTTGTCAATTGGTATTGTTGTTATTTGTTAGCTTAGAGAAAATGATTAATTGGTGAAAACTCCATTCCTAGAGTTGAAGGTTTAATCTTTTTGGTGAGAAGGACACGCGTTGAAAAGTTGCCACCAGCTGCTGGTGGCAGTGAGGTGGACAGATAGGTGATATGTGTGCGGATGGTAGGACATTTGAACAAATAGTTGGATAGAGGTGATATGTGTGCGGATAGTAGGACATTTGAACAAATAGTTAGATAGATAGGTGACACGTGTATAGATAATAGGACGTTTGAATAGACAGTTGAATAGATGGGTGTCACGTGTACAAATAGTTGGACATTTGAATAGATAGTTGCACATATAAGTGACACATGAACAGATAATGAGACATTTGAATAGATAGACAGATGGGTAAGTTTTGAACAAATAATGTCTTTTTGGTCCAAAAGATTTAAGCTTGGGCCAAGAGTTTCATAAATGAATCTCTGGCCTGAGTGCCCTAAAGAAAAAAGCTGAGGAAATTTTTGTATATTTACACAGCAAAAGCTACTTAGATAGATTTTCTGCCTTTTCATTTCTTAAAGGTACTCCCAACACAAACAAGTTATTTTACACACACACACACACACACACCCCCCAAAAAAAAATTTCAATTTACCTAGCTACTTTTTTCCAACACTACGTTTTATTTTAGCTATCCATCAAAACTGACTTGAACATGACTTGATGGTGTGGCATTTTTCCATTGGTTGACTAAATTTAGCTACCCTTTAATAGTTGGCCAAATGTACCAAACCAAATTGACAAGAGGCAAAATGCCTAACTAATTAGAGAGTCAGTTGGAGTTGCAAAAAATGGGAAGATCTAGCTATTTTGCCTAACAGGCCTCATTTGGAGAGCCTGTTTGAAATGTCCTTAGAGCATTTCCAATGCTATTACACATTTTGCCTATCCAAAGTAAACATTTTAATTCGCTGATCCACTTTTTCATGTTTCTACACCAACCCTGTTATTTATTTTAGATTCATCCCAACACTATTCACTTTATGAAATGGCACATCAACAATAAAGATAGAAGGACAGGATCATAAGGTCCCTTCATTTTTCCAAGCCTTGGAAGGCTAGCTACATTTAGCTAATAAATTTAGGTTAAGGCAAAATACCTAACCATATGCTTACCTAACCATATGCTTAGTATGTTGGAGTTGAAAAAAGTGAGTTATACTAGTTTTAGCTAATAGGAATCATATGTGTAGTGTGTTGGAGATGCTTTTTACAATTTTACACATTATTCAGTTTTTTAAGCCAATAATCTAAAAAGCTAATTTCTATGTGTTGCCAAATGGGCAGCCTTCTATTACAGATTATTAGGTAGGTGAAAGAAGCTTGTCAATATATTTATTTATTTATAGGTATTTCGAATCTGAATTCTTTTCCCTTCATATGGCAGACGATTGTACCTAGTATTCTGCAGCTATCAGCAATGGCAACTCAGATGCTGGTTATAAGCCCTGTTCTCTCATTGATTTCTGCCTTGGTGAGGAATGAATTAAGTAAATTCTTCTCCTCTATTCTTTAGTTATTGGTTCATGTAGTTACTCAAGGATGTCAAATTTCTCTTGTGCACTTGAAGGTGATCCCATTGATGGCTTTTGTCACTGCATATCTTGGTGACAAGCATCGTAAGATATCAAAGAAGGCTAATCTTAGCATTGCTGCTCTGTCAGCCTACCTAAATGAGGTATATTTTGATTTATTACTCGAGATGAATAGCCGGTATTATTTCTTGCAAAATTAGCCTATGGATGCTACTATTTATTTTAAGCTCTTTGGTTGCCTTCCTACCTTTTGTTTTCGGTCCATCCCTAATTCATTCATCATCTCACATTATATACACTTTGACTGGGGTGATATGCTTAATTGTTGAAAGTGCAAGACCTTTATGCACTTTTTACCATCAATTGAAGAGTTTGATCTTGCCATGCACCCCCCAGGTCCCAGTTGGATATGCCCAAGCTTCTGGTGGACCAAGAAAAGGTGGCCCTTGGTTTGTTAAAGCTGTCTGTCATGATTTCCCTGTATTTGCTTTATTTCCCAATCCGTCACTTTGTTTTACAAAGCAATAACACTGTTTACTTTTCTTCCGATAATTTTTAAGTTTTATGACATTTGCGATCGTCACTATCTTCGTTTGCAAACATTCCTTCTTGTTACTGTAAGGTTCGTCAGAGTTGGAATGTACTTCAACAGTTAAGCTTAATCTTCTACACTTTCCTAGCTCACCAAACATTCTCTATTTCAATCTATTGAATGGAGAAGATTATTCTATTTACCAAGCATATGCGGATCCAATCTGAGGCCTATTTATATTCTAGCCTCCAAGGCAGTTTTTCCCTGGTGCATGGTACACATCAGTACTCCAGTGCATTTCTCCCTCTGAGTTGGAGTGAGTATGTTTTGAAAAGGAAGCTCATGTTAGGCTCAAAAGGGTTTGCAAGGGTTATTGATAATTAGAAGAAATGATAGCCTCCCTTCATTCCTGGAGAGACTGATAAGATATCCCGACACAGGGCTACTGGCCATCTGCCGGGAATTTCGGGTTTAATCATATTTTGCCTTCAATTTGAAGTTCTTAGTTACTTCGACTGGATGAATTTTAGCGAGGGAGTATGGTTTGACCCCGATCATATTATCTTTTCTGATTCTTCCCTCCATCAGTGAGGTTGCAGATCTGTTTCCCTTCATTTGTCTACTTTTCTTGCAAGATTTTCCCTGCCTTAATTCTTTCACATGCTATTTGTTATCCCTTTCAAAAACCTCCTTTTCATTTTTTATCATCTGCTTGTCTTGATTTTGTCCTAGTTCCAGTCAGTGTCTTTTCTGTCTCCTTTTAAAGTGTGATGAAGTTATCGAACTCTCTCACATAAGATTTATTTAATTTTGCTGATTAGCTTTTACATTTTATGTAATAGGTCCTCCCATCAATTCTTTTTGTGAAGGCTAACAATGCAGAACGCTCTGAGGGTGCTAGGTTTCGATGGCTAGCTGATGCCAACCTATCTGAACATTTGAAAAAGAGGAAAATGAAGGCATTAATTCCTCAGATTGTGCAAATAATATATTTTGGGGCATTATTGATATTTTGTGTTGGTTCACTGGTGGTTTTTGGTGGTTCTTTCGATTGTTGTGGCATGGTTTCCTTTATAACATCATTGGTTTTCTTGATTGAGCCAATTCAGGTAATCATATCTATCTACAATAACATCATTGGTGTTGTGTCCTAGCAAATTTCTATTATGAGAAATATTTATCAAATATATATATATATATATATATTTCTATTATGAGAAATATTTATCTAAAAAAATATATATATTTCTATTATGAGAAATGCTTGTTGTGGCTCCTGACTATGCCAATAAGCTTTCTTGTGGTATCGATGTGATAAAACTTTCCCTTTTATTAGTTTGTTAGATTGAGAAGTCTGAATTACCGCTGACATCAATGCATACAATGTTAAGCAATCTTTTCAGCCTCTTAAAGTGACTAGTTCATGGAAGGGTGGAAGAGATGCAAGGTTATGACATATGACCTTGAGGAGGTGATTTCAGAAACTTCTTATTGAGGTTTCTGCATGTTTTCTTTATATCTTTTTTGCATTGGGAAAAAAGGACCCATTTGTGCGATGCAATTGCCAATGTGAGGGATATAATGAAACATATGGTGAAAAGGATTTTCAAACATTTTCTACATTGAAACTTGGGATGGGTTTTGGAATCTTGTGAAGTTTAGGCAAGTTAGTAAAGTCAATCAAATAGGCACCATATTCTCTATTATTATTTCTGTGGTGGATCTACTTCTCTAGCATCCCATGTCTTGTTTTTCTTATTTTTGTTGCAATGGAACGAGAATACCCTTTCATATGATTTGATTTCCAATTTGAGTCAGAGATTTATGAAAAAAGAAGATGCATAAACTAAATGCTTATTTGGGTTAAATTTGTTTATTTTGTTTTATTGACAAGATGGAAATGGTTCTGGAATTTATTGTCATCTAATATTTTGTTGATAACCTATGCATATACCTTTTTCTAATTGTTCTTTTCTGTTTCTCATTATGGTTCAGCCTTTGAGGAGCTGTCTTGTTTTTCAATCTGAATTTGAAGAATCACGCAGGGGGTGGGAAAAGCATACAATGAATTGAAACAAGGAGAGCCAGCAATTGAACGCTTGTTTGATTTGACCAGGTTCCAATCTAAGGTAAATTTTTGGTTTAATCAACTTCGGTTATTTTCAGTTTCTAAGAAATATGGTTAGGCATTCTTTTGAATATAGACAGTCGATAAATGAAAAATAAAAACAGAGCAATGAACTGTAAACCTTACGTATTTGGGACATCAAAGTTATTCCTCATATGACTTTGGTTATTTTCAATTTTCATGAAATATGGTTAGGCTAAGCATTCTCTTGAATATAGACAGTTGATAAATGAAAAATAAAAACAGAGCAATGAAGTGTAAACCTTAGGTATTAGAGACATCAATTCATTCCTCAGATGAGTTCAGGGTGTGCTGCACTTTACTTGGGTTGTGGAATTCCGGTCCATTCTTTTATGCCTTCAGTAGATTCCTTGATTGTGCAAAATTCCCTTTTATGTCCTCTTTGATCATATAAATTTTATTCAGAAAGATAGCTATTCATTCTTTTTTTAATTTTATTTTATTATCAGCAACAAGAAAATTATTTTAACAAAAGAAACGTTGAAGTACAACTGAGGGAGGACAAGAAGTCCACCAAGAAGATAAAACAAAAAAAGATGAAAACAAGCCACCAATCCTCACTCGTTACAGATAGATATCCAATCCCTAGAAATAAGAACAAGAAGGAATTCTTTTAAATGGGGGAGCCACCGCCAAAGCCTAAAAGGAGGCCATATAAACCACTTTCTCCCAAATACTTTCCAAGTCAGCATAATGTTCTTAAAAAATTCTAGCATTCCTTTCAAGCCATAACACCCAAAAAACCACAAGAACCACGCAACTCCAAAGAACCTGCACCCTTCCCTTTGATCCAAAAACTCAAAAATCAATACAATACAAAAACTTGCAAGAAGGTGGAATAATCCACTTTGAAGAGGTAGATAAGTTAGCGATTAATTTGAGTAGTGCTGTACAAACAAAAAACCTATACAGAATTTTGACCCAGAATGATGTGGCAACCCTTGGGTCCTATCACTTAAAAAACAAAGGCTCATTAATCAATGGCGGACGCAGAAATTTTGTAAAGAGGGGGCCAAATGTATAATAAAAATTGACTATAAAATTTATTTTTATCGCATTCTTACAAGTGTTTTGCACGTATATGGTATTTTATAAGTATACAACTTAAACATCATTCTTAAATTTGCAAATAATATTTTCATTCAATGGACATTTACAAAACAAAAAAGTATCAAAATAGGATTTTAAATTTCTTTTACACTTTATACAAAATATAAGATCATAATAACATATAAGTACATTGCACATTGATTATAATCACGTTGGGTTGTAACTAACACTAATTAAAGCCATACTTGAAGGTCATTTTGGTCATAACCAAAACCACCCCAACGAGTCATATTGAATACCACTTTGAAACATAATTAAAATATTAGAATGAGATGTAACTAATTTTGATTTTATAATTTGTTAGCCCCATCACCATAATGGCCTATAACCAAATACCACAATAATTTGTAACTAACATTAATTTAAACCAAAAATTATATATGATATATATTATGTATTATAGCATGACCGTAACTCAATGCTTCAAACAAATTGACAAAGTTGAGACTTGGGTGGAGGGGCCAAGTCTTTACAGCTTAAAAATCTAATAACAAATCTATATATACTCGTTGAGCTTATGCAGATGGATGCGATGGTCCCCCCTAGCCACCCCCTACGTCCGCCATTGCCATTAATATGACTTGATTTTTCAAGATTGCCATTGTGACATTGTTTTGGTATAAAATTCTGCATAGAATAGATTTTCTGTTTGTAGATCACTTTCCTAATTTGAGATGCCATTTGCTGGTTATTGGAAGAGTGGCATCATCATATATTTAAAACGAGCTATTTGTCTGACTTGGAATCAATGGAGAGGTTTTTGATCTTACATGGTCTTTCACCTTCAAAAATTTGTTGCTGTGTGTTTTTTCAGGTTTTTTGTTTTATTTTTTATTTTTCTAAATGCTTGTGCTTCTCCACATAGTTCTCAGGCCTTGGTTCTAAAACAACCTCTTCATTTACATAGAATTCATGGCATCTATGAATTCTATGTAAATTTCAAGGTTAGAGTTTCACAGCTGGCTATTTGGTTTTGGAGCAGTATCTCCTCTATAGTAGTCCTTATCCATCAATTATGTTGATTGATGGTATTCAACTTAAACAAACTTGATATATTTTTGTCTCACTTTCTTGCGGTCTTGTTTATTTTGACTTGAAAGTGTAGGCAATTTTGTTGTTTGGTGCTGTTAAGATTTGATTTCGAAAATTGGCCACTTATTGTGTTATTTTATTTAGGTGATTGAAAAACTGGATGCTGTTAATTTAGACTGTGTTACCGGTGAGGTGATATTTCGTGACATCTCATTCAAATATGGTGAGGATATGCCTCTTGTATTAAATGGGTTGGACCTTCATATAAAAGCTGGAGAAACAGTTGCTTTTGTTGGGCCCTCAGGAGGAGGAAAGACAACCCTTATGAAACTGCTTCTTCGCCTTTATGATCCTTTGTGTGGTGAGTCATCTGTGATTATAAATCTTGTTCTGACATATTTGTTTTGACATTTGACAATTTGTTTATGATTATTTTCATTGTTTCTATGTGACCTTTTGTTTGTCCCATGTTAACAGGTTGTATACTAATAGATAATCATAAAATCCAAAATATTCGGTTGGAAAGTTTGAGGAGCCATGTTGGGCTGGTCTCTCAGGATACGGTGAGTAAATTGTCAACTACCTGATGTCATTTCTGCATATTTTTTGTTTGTGAACTTGGACATGGGCTGTATGTATGTTTTCATATTGAAGCTGTTCATTGTAGTTCATCATCAGATTCAAAATTTAGAATGTATATTTTCAAGTGTTTTATATGCATGCATAACTTTCAATCATGTGATTGTTTGGAAATGAATGGATAATAAATTATTCATGAGAGGTTGAGTACCACAATTGTCACCCTGTTGGCCTGTAGTTGGGGAAACGCATAGGTCCTTCTAGCAGTAATGACCATTCATCAATTTGGAATTTCATAAATTGAATTGGGTTCAATTCAACATTATCATTAGAAAATTTAAAAGATCCTATTGAAATATAGAGTAAGCCAGTAAAAATCGCACTTGATCTTGATAATTTTGATAGAGACTTCTTCCACATTTGGTTGAAGGTTGGTCAGTTTTGAATTTTTGCCCATCAAGGCCATAAAAAGGGTATAGATAATTCTCTCGACTACTTTTTGACTATTGGATTGGGTTTCTTGACATTAGTCCTAGCATTAAGCGAAGTGTCTTGCACTGCTTTAGAAACAATTTGGCCCTTCAAGATTAAAAATTTTGGAAAAAAAAACAACAACAACAACAACAACAACAACAACAACAACAACAACAACAACAACAACAACAACAACTTCTTTTCTGAACAAATAGGTGATTAGTAGAGGCTTAGAATCAAGTGGTCATGACATTAGTCATAGGATTAGTCTTGTGGTCACTGTCAAACAAGACTTTAGGTTAAATGTTTAAGAAGCCATCGTTTTTATGTGCAAGTGTTTGCAAGGTTTCATCCAATAATATGTTTTGACTTCTGTATTCTATCAGACACTTTTTTCAGGGACAGTTGCTGAAAACATTGGATATAGAGATCTAATGACAAAAATTGACATGGAGAGGGTTAAGCTTGCAGCACGAACAGCAAATGCTGATGAATTTATTGAATTACTTCCGAAACATTATGAAACCAATATTGGTCCTAGGGGCTCAAGTTTAAGTGGAGGCCAGAAGCAAAGGTGGGGTATCAAGTCCAGAATTTAAATTCTACCATTGATATAAATTTTGTGATAACTGGTCCAAGCTTTACAAGAATCTATTTCTTTTTCTTTTTTTTAAAAATTATTATTGCAAAAGTTAATGGTGATCGGTCTATAATGGATGTATCTAGTAGTAGATAACTATGCGCAGTTTAGTCTCCATTTGATGGATCTAGTATTGGATCAGTGTGGAATTCTGTTGAATGTAACAATTCCTACACCTACTCCACTATAGTTAGTGCACCATAGTTAGTGCTCCATTACCATTATACCTACTCCATTTAGGTTAATGCTCCATTAATTTAGTTTAGTGCTCCACTAATTTGATTACTCCATTGTATCCCATTCTCTCTATAAAAGAGAGTTCATTCTCTCCATTGTATAAAAATTAAGAATCAATCTACAATATCAATACATTAATTTCCTACATGGTATCAGAGCTATAGGTTAAGCTCTTAGTGTTTTTCGCCTTCCGGCGGGCGGCAACCTTGCCTTGACCGTCCGCCGGACCTCTACACATACCTTATTCCGCTGCCACTAAACCCAACTCAATCATCTTTCTCTGTGTGTTTACATACCCAGCGATCTTTCGTGCCTTTTGTGATTTTCCAATCAAGAACAGACCAAGAAAATGCTAGCAGTGTTCCACAAATCGGTGATCATTGTTATGGAAGCTTACAGGACTTTGAGAGATAGAGGTCCATATCCTGCAGATCAAGTTTTGAGGGATCTTCATGGGAAGTTTGCATTTATTCTCTATGATAGCTCTTCAAAAACTACTTTTGTAGCTGCTGATGCCGATGGGAGTGTTCCGTTCTTCTGGGGAACTGATGCTGAAGGGAATATTGTGCTTTCAGATGATGTAGAGATTGTGAAGAAGGGCTGCTGCAAATCCTTTGCACCATTTCCAAAAGGCTGCTTCTTTACAACCTCTGGAGGCCTGAGGAGTTTTGAGCACCCCCTTAATGAGTTGAAGCCAGTGCCGAGGGTTGACAGCTCAGGTCAGGTGTGCGGTTCAACTTTTAAGGTGGATGCAGAGTCTCGGAAGGAAACTAGTGGGATGCCTAGAGTTGGGAGCGCTGCAAACTGGTCCCAACACTACTAGCTCATAACCAGCTCCGTTATGGAAGGCTTTTATTATTTGTTAGCTTTCCATCCTTCTACCTTTCCCATTTTCTTTCATGTTCTTCCTCTCTAAACTGAACATAGACATTTCCCTGCACTGCTATCAAACTTCCTTCGTCTGATACCATTGCTAATCCTCTTGATTTCAGACCTCCTGCATTAAATATTTGCACCTTCGTTGTTCAACCTCTCAAGAGTTTCTTCACCTTGAATTTGCTAAACCTGTAGTTTCTACCTCTGTTGAGATTGGATTTGTACACAGCTGAGAATTGAAACTAAACTTCGTTTGTTTACTTCATACTATGTGCTTAACTTTGACAGATTGTCTTGGACCATAGCTTCATCAAAGCTTTACCTTTCACCAACTAATCTGCCACTAAAGATCCCTGCATGCAAGGGCCATAGTTTGAGCAGCCATAGCAGCCAGCTGCAACCTAGGCCACAGCAGTCAAGACAGTGAAAACCAGCCAACTGCAGCCAAGGCCATAATGATAAGGCAAAGCAGCCACAACAGCCAAGGCCACAGCAGTCAAGGCGGTAAAAACCAGCCAGTTGCAACCAAGGCCACAACAGCCAAGGCCATAGCAGCCAACTGCAACCAAGGCCACAGTCCAGCAACCAAGGCCACACCTCAGCAACTAGCAGCCACAACCAATCATGCAGCTCAGAACAGACAGAGCAGCTAATGCTACAGTAGCTGCAACATCAGTTGCAACCCTTTCTCATCAGCTGCAGTTTCTCTCTTTTCTTTCTCTATTTTTTAATTTTATTTTATTTTATTATTATTATTAAACACACCAAAACATCACCACAAACATTCCACATATCACAACCTCTTTTTTTTTTTTTTTTTTTCTGTCGGGATCAAACCTGATCACCATAATTTACATTAAAAAAAAAAAAAAAAAAAAAAAGGAAAAAAACCAAACAATCTCCAACCTACAACCACCACATCAACCAGCCTCACTTCTTCGCCTCTTCAGCTGTTCGCTTCCTCTTGCCTTTGTCTTGGGCGTCCCTTGCCGGTGCTGCCTCCGTGTTTCCCACGCCGCCGAGCACGTTCACTTCCCGTTGCTCCTCAACTGTCACATATGGAGGACCTCCAAATCTGAGCATCACGGTGGCCTTCCGTTTCAGTTCCTTATTTTCTGCCTTCAGCACACATATCTCCGCTCGGGCATCCGTATATATGCTCTGGAGCAGAGCCAGTTGGGCTTTTACCTGCTGCACCTCATTTGTTCTACTCTGAAGCCGGTGCGACAGGTTGTTGACCGCCGTCATTGTCTCAACACAAGACCTCAAAGTATAATGATTGGCTTCAATATCAGATTGAGCAGTCATTTTCTGCTCCACTGACACCATTGGAAAGTTCAACGGCGTAAAATCAGGGGCGCTTGGTCTAGGGGCACTTGGTTGAGGTTCAAGGGCTATATTCTGGGTTGTGGCCTCGTTGAGGTCGAGAAAGAGAGTAAAGACCACGGGACGAAGAGGCTATGTTCTGGGCAACGGGGCGGGAAGAAGAAGCCATTTTTAGAGCAACAGCGTGTTACAGATTATCTCTCTCAGAAGTGTTACAGAGAGAACGAAAAGTTTTTTCAGCTGGTTTGCTCTGCATCAGCGGCAGCCTCGCCTTGGTTTAAATAGGCAAGGCAGACACGCGTATCGCGCGCCGCTCGGCGCGCCTTTTGATGGCTCGACTTTTGATGGCTGTCGGGCACGCCTTTTGATGGCACGCCTTTTGATAAGATTGGGCACGCCTTTTGAGGGTCCGACAAGACTCTGTAAACTGTCCCGACATTGATTCCGGTTAGCTTCTATATGGGTCCGACAAGACTCTGTAAACTGTCCCGACATTGATTCCGGTTAGCTCTTATATGGGTCCGACAAGACTCGGTAAACTGTCCCGACATTGATTCCGGTTAGCTCCTATATGGGTCCGACAAGACTCGGTAAACTGTTCCGACATTGATTTCGGTTCTCAACTACAACGGTTCGACACAGCTATATAGTGTTTTCTACAACGGTCCGACATGACCCCGTAAACTGTTTTCTACAACGGTCCAACATGACCCCATAAACTGTTTTCTACATCGGTCCGATATGACCCCATAAACTATCTTCTACAACGGTCCGACATGACCCCATAAACTGTCTTCTACAACGGTCTGACACGACCATACAGTGTCTCCTATCTACTTTTATTTGTCAGATTATTTTTTCTGTTTTGTTACTCTCTCCAAACTCAAGTTGGTTAGTTCCTAACCCCCTTGAGTTTGAGGGGGGCTGTTGAATGTAACAATTCCTACACCTACTCCACTATAGTTAGTGACAATTCCTACACCTACTCCACTATAGTTAGTGCACCATAGTTAGTGCTCCATTACCATTATACCTACTCCATTTAGGTTAATGCTCCATTTTGGTTAATGCTCCATTAATTTAGTTTAGTGCTCCACTAATTTGATTACTCCATTGTATCCCATTCTCTCTATAAAAGAGAGTTCATTCTCTCCATTGTATAAAAATTAAGAATCAATCTATAATATCAATACATTAATTTCCTACAAATTCCATTATATCTTAATTATGCTTCTGTTTAATTTTTGTTTCATTTGCAATTCCAGACTAGCTATTGCAAGGGCAGTCTATCAGAATTCATCGATTTTGATTTTGGATGAAGCAACTTCTGCTCTGGACAGCAGATCTGAGCTATTGGTGAGACAAGCTGTACAGCGCTTAATGGAAAATCGTACTGTAAGGACAATTCATTAATCTATTTCCCTCCTCGTGTCTAAATCTTTTTAAATATCTTGGATGAAAAAGATTTGTTGCATACATTTTATCTGTGAAATATTGTTCTGACTCTAAATTGTTTGGAAATTAGAACTAAAGGATATGTGAAATAGCTGAATCAGGAAGATGACATTGCTTGACTCAAATATGACTGTTGCAGTCGTTTAGTTATGCATGAAACAGACTGTTGAACTGAAATGACAATCATTTTAAACGCTAATTGCTCAGATTTCATACTCTATGTAAGTTCCAGTTTTTGCCATGTAGGTATTAGTCATTGCTCATCGTCTGCAGACGGTTCTGATGGCCAAACGAGTTTTCCTTCTACAGGATGGGAAGTTGAAGGAGCTAAAACATTCGTCTCTTTTGGATGATCACCATGACTCGCTTTCAGCATCTGAACTTGTGATATAATAGCATTGAAAAAGGTGATGGTGCAACTACTGAAGTAATTACATTGCCGGCATATGCAGGAAACTGGTTTGGGTTGTGTGATTCCTTCTGAGATCAGTTATGATTCTTGTGTACACCCTTGAATAGCATTATGATTGGTAGTTTGAATTATATTTTTTACTGTTATCAATAATGTATAGTGCTATGTTACCTAGAACGTAAATGTTCTGATAGATTGAATGAAAATATGAATGTGATACACTACATATTCTAAAAATTAGACATCCAATAAAATGTTAATTATGTAAAAAAATATTTCTATGAGCATTATGATGCCCTTTTTTATGTTGTCATGCCAAACTTAACTCGCATTAAATTTTAGTAAATTATATTTGAATTCTTAAAAAAAATTTACTGCCAAGGAAACTTACACTTTTGAAATGGAACAAGTTTTTTGTTATAATTTTGGTTTTACCAAACATGATTGGAATTTTTTTTCATTTTGAAATTTTTGGGGTATTGTAGATAATCCTCCATGATTAAGAGATTTTAATTTTAATTTTTTTTTTGTTTACTTTATTGTATTGTTAAGAACATAACAAAATCAATGTTCAATGGTTCAAAATCTTATTATGTGGCAAAATTCTTCCCTCGAATAAGGGTCTCCAATGTATAAAAAAACGATTTATTGATTTTATTTTGACTCTTTGGGCATGATTATCAAATTTGTGCTGAACAGAACTAAAATAAGAAGTCTCTCATATAATTCTATCGTGTTGGTGCAAAACAAAAATGTTATGTGATTGTAGTTTAGTATTGAATTTCATTACATCCTTGAAATATTTTCACAACTTTTCATATTCATTTTTTTGGTAACCAAACAAAAAATAAAAAAATAAAAAAAGATTTTTTAACAATTACCTATTTATTTTCTAATATATATATTTTTTAATCTAACCAAAATAAACAAATAGATTTGACTTCTTTCACTTCGTATAAACAAAAAATGAAAAAATTACACCAAAAAAAAAAAAAACCAATTTGACCCTAGTAATAATTTAAATCCCAATTCTTTAATTATTTTAATTTAAATCCTCAATAGTGGTTATGGACTAAGAAATAAAGAAAAAATGGACCGGGAAGGTGGTTATGGACTAGGAAATGAACCGGTAAAAAGGATGAATGAATGACTAGGGACGAGCATGATCAAGATTGATTTGGTTTGGATTGAAATTTAGATCAATTCGTTGCGTATGGTTTCATAAAAATTGGAATCAAATCAATCCATTTAAATAATGTAATCAATCCAAACTAAATCATTTAAATACGGTTCAGCTTGGTTTGAAACTACAATTTCGCATAATTTGTTCATAAAAAAAATCATAAAATATTTTTTGAAATATAAACATGCATATTGTTTTGCTATTAACTTAAACAAATATAATATATAGTAAATAAATATATTGTTTAACATGTAGCAGATATAAAATTCCCATCAAACAAATATTTTGTCAGTGGCTACAACAATTATAAGAGAGTAGGATTATATATATGATTTAAGTTACCTGCAGTCCGGATTGGTTATAATCTAAGACCGTAAACTCTAATCTGGAACTAATCTGCAGAGAATGGATTCTTAATTTTTCAATATAAAATTGAACACGGATTTAAAAAATCAATCTAAACCTATCGGATTAGACTGAATCGATTTAAATCACAGATTTTTTGAATATCTTACTCAGTTCTATGAATGACAGTGGATTGAATTGGAAAGATAAGAACCAAAGTAAGGATGTGAGGTGACCATTGAAAGAAATGATTAAAATCTTTAAATTATTTTTTTTAATTTTTTTGTTAGTTATAATTAACGAATACAATTAATGATTATAGTAATTGGTACTATTTTAAAGAATAAAAGCTCAAATTAATAAAAAGTTAAAATTTAATTTATTTTTTAGATTTAAATCTTCAAATTTTTTTTTTCTTTTCTCCTAATAAATATTAGTAGTGGTGATACCTATAAAATCAAAATTTTGATCTCCAAACCCTAAAACCCATTTTCCATCCTTCATTTTCCCGCCACTAATTCGCGCCACAAAGAAGCAGCCAAAACCCTCACACCCTTCTCTTTCAAAGCGGCAAACCCACTTTCCATCCCATTTTCCGGCGACCATTTTCCGAGAATCAGGTGACATTTCAAACCCTACGAGTCTATATAGATGTATTTATATATATGTAATTATTATGGGTTTGTGTTCATCTGGATCCATTTTGTTCCTGTTGTTTGGATTTGAAGCCGATCGATTGTAATCGAACCCAGATGAACCAAGAAGAGATTACTCAAGAAGAAACTATGAACCCCTTTTTTCAGTAAGATGAAGTAGTAGTTTTTAATAATATAACAGAGAAATTAGTATATATATATATATATATGTTCATAGACATGTACAACACATGTATGTGGAATTCCACTCAAGCCTCTTGGAGATTGAATGAGCTTGTTCAGTCGGGAGTAAGAGTTGTTTGGATCTGGGTGTGCCCGGGTTTTAGTTTTTTTTCTTGGTTTGATTCATATATGAAATTCAGTAAATAACCAAAAAAAAGCCTCTTGGAGGTAGATTGATTTTTTCTTCGTTGGAGAGTGAAGTGGGATTGAGACAAATTAGATTTGGAGTGTTCTATTGATGAAAAGTCAAGATTGTTTAGTCATTTTGCCCCAACTCGGTTCTTCTCTTTCTTTTTCTTCGTTTTCTTTTACTTGATATTGTTTCTGTGACCCACTATTACCCTTCTTTTTCATTGTTTTTCTATTTAAAAAAAATCCTCTTGTTTCATTACATAAACCTCCTTCCTTTTAGATTTGGAACTCAAACTCCCCAAATGCTAAATGAAATGCTTTTCTGAAAATTTCAAGGAGCTGTTTTTGATAGACCCAGGAAGCTACTGTTGTCAAAACCTGTTCTTTCTTAACCCTTTTCGATCTATATATCACTGTAATTGCTTTGAGGCTGTGTTTGGATCATGGATTTCTGTAGGAATTTATTAGGGAAAGGAAAATGATAGAAAACCAAAGAAATAAATGCAGCTTCTTCACTTCATTATTTTTTTACTTTTCCTTTCCCTTCATTAATCCCATTACAAATCTATGATCCGAACACAATATTAGCGTTTTCTCTCCAATAGGTAGTCGAGGAAACAATTGTCCATTGATTTATTTATTTATTTATTTATTTTTCAAGTAAAGGACAACATTTTCCTAAATTGTAGTATTGCCTGAATATTTAGGTATTGTTTTGTTCATTGGAATGGGGTGATCATTCTATTATAATATCCACTCCCATGTTTGGTTGACTAAAAAAATAATAAAAAATACATTGTAAATGGAATCATCATTTACCATTATAAGGAAATGATCACTCCGTAGTAGAGCTTTAGGAATGACCATTCCATTCCATTCCGCCTCATTCCAATGAACCAAATATAGAGCATTAGCAAAATGGGCATGCAACTGCGGTAGAATTGGACAGAGTATATGGAATCAGCACCTAGCATTGGTTTCTCAAAAATGCATAAATCTACTTGGAAAGGCTTGGGCACCAAAACAGATGCTTCTCTTGTTTAGAATTATAGAGCTAGACATGATAACTTCCTGGTTGCTTCACAGTGAACACATTCAAGTGGAAGAGTAGTAAAAAGAATTAAAGTCCATCCAAGGCCTATTATTGCCACCTCAAATCTGATGTAGTAGTACTGTATTTGGTGGCACTGGAATCAGGATGGTTGCTTTCTGCCATCTCCTGCTAAGTTTTTCCCACTTTATCATGTAGAATTCACCTGAATTGTTTTTATTTATTTATTATTATGTATAGAGGGCCCAATTTGAAAGTTTGCCTAGGTCCCCAAAAAACTCAGGGCCAGCCCTAAAGTGAAGATGCCTTGTACAACAAACGGTAATGGATTTTTTTCTACATCCACCTTTAAAAAATGTCATATCGAAAAAAAACTTTCTGATTCAATGTTGGGTGAGAATAGCTTCTCTTACTCGTACAGTGTTGGGAGCTGCTAAAATGAAGGCATTCGTCAATTCTATAGCTTCTTTGGAATGATAAAGTTGCTGTTATGGTCTGCATTGTGAATTTCTGATATATGCCTTCAACCCAAATGAGTTGAATGAAACCTAGAAGTGGATTACTTCTGACTAAAGCCTAGTAAGCAAAGACGCATTAGAGAAGAAAGCATTGGAATGTCTTGGTGAAGTGTTTCTTCAAACTGAAACCAAAGTGCCTTTAAAGTACAACTCAAGCCCTTGAACGTCTCTTGTTATATTTTTGTCCCACATGACACAGCAGAATGATTATATCTTGATTTTATTTTATGGACATTGATCTTTTATTCTTTGATTTTCTTCCTTTTTCACCAGCCAACCATTACCTTAAGTTTTGAGACATTGTGCCTATTTTATTTATTTATTTGTTTATTTATTTTTGAAGGATATGGATACATCGAACCCTGCAGTCTTTGTAAATGCAGAGCTGCTGCACATGTATGTGGGACGAAAGGTTCGTGCTGTTATTCAGGTCATCCAATCTGATAATGGTGCTGTTATTGGGAAATCTACAGATGAAAAACAGTTGGTTGTAAAAGGCTCACCTCCCTTTTCTCTTACTACTTATGTTGAGGTGATTGGTATTGCCGAAAGTAATCAATCCATCCGTGCTGAAATATGGAACAACTTTGGTGATACCTTTGGTATGATCTCTACTCTATTTAAGTCCATTCCTTACTGATTTTATGTTCCAGAAGGGAACTAATTTAATTTTTCTTAGGATCTTGTGGTAGCCCAGATTTACTTAACTTGGCCTAAGCAATTCCCAATGACTCTCATGCTTTTAATGTTTGCCCTTAGAGCACATGTTAAGACTGCTTAAAATATATTGTACATTTTTTGTTGCAAACACTTTTGTACAAGATGTACAAGCCTTTTAAGCTTCGTCACACGTGCCCTAAGAATACACATTAACAAATTCCATTCTTACGGGTACTAGGGAGCTGCTTGAGTGGTTGGCTTTTTATGTTACCATTTCGTGCCATTTGTATTGAAGTTACTATTAATTGATATATTTATCTTATAGTGGATTGTTATTTAATATTCTTTGATTTTTCTCAATTTTGTGAGAATTTTTGTGGTTTTGCTTCTAAAGGACTTTCCTTTTTCGCTCTTTTGTAGACATGTACAACTACAATCAACTTTGCCAACTTGCAAATGGGGAATATAAGCACTTGTTTATCTGATGAAGTACAAGCACACCACACCATAGCTCCTGTTATGCAAAGAAGTGAGTGGCGTAAATCATGAACCAAGTCATCTCCTAGTTTTTGGTATTGTATTAGGTCTTTTGTGTTTGAGTTTATGTCGTCTGGTGAATTATTAGTAAAGTTGGGTGGTGTTGCGGTATTTCTCTCTATGTTTTTGTTTGGTTTTTTTTTCTTCAGTAATGAATATCTAGTTTTTTTAGACTTTATTGTTGGAACTAGGACTACGAAATACTTTTCAATCCGTTAAAACTGTACCGATTCGCATTAATTTGCGTCGCTCTATATCTTTAATCGCGGTTTAAACTTTAAAATTTATAATTTGTTTTTGAAACCGCTCTGTTCCGTTATAATCAATATATATATTTTTTAATTTATAATAAAATATCAAAATAAAAATGTGTGTATGTAAAATTTATTACAAAGTAGTAGTTATATATATATGAAAAATATTATATAAAATTAGTTTGTGTTATATATATGAAAAATGTTATGTAAATTAGTGTTATATATTATGTAAAGGCTTGATAATTGATTAGAATATTTTTAATTTGTCAATCTGTCCAAAATTGCTCAAATTGTAATTTTTTAATTCGTCAATTTGTTAATCTGTCATTCGTTTTATAACTTTACTCTCAAACTGTTTGAATCACACTGTTTATACCCCTAGTTGGAGCTGGTGCTTGATATAGTTTATAAATGAATGGTCAGCTGTGGATGCTGATTTTTTGATGAAATTAATGAATGTAATATGTGCCAACATCTTGAAGTAACCATACATCAGTTGGCTCATCTTCAAAGATTTCACGTAGCATCAGACTGAGTTTGATTATAAGTTCAAAAATGTTAAGTGGTCTGAATTTTCATGAATCGAATGTTCCAAAATAACGTCATTTTGGTTTTGACACATTTGAGCCATTTGGATCTTTGGGTCACCAAACATTTTTCTTATAAGTTAGCACTTGAGTCACTGGCTGTGACTCTAGTTATTTGGCTAAAACTAGCTTACTGTCCTTTGGTACTCTTGTAAGCTACAAATTAGTGTTTAAAAAAAGTTTGTTTGACATATTTTTAGTTCTTTAGTATGACAAATGACCTAAAGTTTTTTTAAGCAAATTGGCTTATAAGCTATCCAAAATGAAGCCTAGCTCACCCTCTGAAAAAAAAATGAAGCCTAGCTCTTGCCTAAAACAAGTGCTTGTTTTAGGTACAGATTCAAAAAGTGAAGCAAAAAAAAAAAAAATCGAATTAATAAGGTATATCTCACTTTGTACGAATCTAGTGCTTTTGTATTTTCATAAGTATGAAACTATTTTATTAGTTTAGTGTTGAAACTACAAGACCCTTACACCACTAAGAAAAGGTTACAAAAATAAAATTAGTTGTCGTTTGATAAAAAAAAAAAAATCTTTAGTTGACTTTTTGAAGTTAAGATTTTTTTAACTTGGAATTAAAAAATTCGTTTGAATTTTTTTTTTTAATTTTTAAAATTTTTATGAAAAAAATAAAATGATTATGATTTCGATGTAATATTTTATCTTATTAATTTATTTTATCTTTTATAGCCAAACGAAATTGTAGTCCTGTAACAATAGTTAAAAAACCTAATAGTGAAAAATAAAAACCTTAAAATAACTAATTTTCAAAACAACTCTTAACTCTATTGAGATGAAAACGGAAGAATATTTTAAGAGTGGTGCTAATAATACCTCATGAATTATTTGGATCCCTAATTTCTTTGGACTTCCATTTATAATTTTTGAAACCATTGAAATTTCTTCCCCCTCCAAAACTAATATCAAAATTATCCTTATGAAAACATTCCACTTATTAAATGTACACCCTCCATACCCCACACCCCAAAAAAACTCCACTTCTAAAAAAATCTTAACAAAGCTCGCGAAGAAAAAGAAGAAGAAAAAGAAGAAGAAGAAGAGACAATGTGATTACTGTCTCTACTACCTCATCCACCATTGTCACGGTTGGTATGCTCTCTCTGTCTGTCTGTCTATATATATATACATATAATTTCTTAATTTTCACAGTAAAACAGGTCCAAACCTATGACTAATGTTTGGTTACCTGTTTCTGAACAAATAATAAATGTTCGGTTATCGGTTTCTGAACAAATAAATAACGTTCAGGCCTGTGTTCCCGAATTTTGATCATATGTTTGGGAGTTCAGTCTCGAAAAAAATAACGAGCAGATTTTATTATTTTTGCCATTTTTTTCAAGAAACTTACCTTTATAAGGCCAATCTCTTTTGAGTTAAGAATAACGTCTCCTCTAAACTTTTTTTGTTGTACTCTTCTCATTTTATGGAGTTGTGATTGCCAGAAAAACTTTCATTCATTGTCATTATCGAAGAAGTGTAGGTAATCAAATGGTTGCCACCGTTACCGCCAAAATATTGTCATCAAAAGGTTTTCAAAGTTTTGAGAGTGGGTAGGTTTTGAAGGTGAGATTTAGAAAAGATGGATGGGTGGTGATGGAAGTGGGGATGCTCTCATAAATCATAATTCATGATGCAATGGATGTGTAAGTTTAATTGTGAGAAGATGTGTTCCAAAATTAATAATGTCCTTTGTAGTAATTTTATTTGAAGTTATTATTGTAATAAAAAAGTTCAAAATTAAGGGGTAAAAAATAATTTATAGAGTGCTAATAGCAACACTTTATTTTAATTGTGAATTTAAATTACTACTAATAAAATTAACAACTTTAAGATTTAATTTGACACAAAAGGTCAAATTTGGTTTTTTAAAAAGGAAAAAAAATGATATGATGTTAACTCCGACTCGATAAGGACCCAACATGATATATACCCGGGGGTAGAATTTAGATCTCCCATTGGATTCGAGCCGGGGCGAGTTCACCCGTGTAGTAAATTACATATATGCCCCTAGGGTTTCCATCACATCTCGGTTCTCTCTCTCGATCTCTCTCACACGGCGCCCCCTTACTGCTCTCAGCTCTCTCCCAGTCTGCCTCCCTCCCTCCCTCAGCCTCAGCGATCACGGTGGTTTTCCGGTCAGGCCAGCCTTTTTCCGGTGAGTTTCACATCTCGTTCTTTCTCTTTCGATCTATCGCACTATTTGTTTGATTGCATTTAGGGACTATATTAGTGGCCAATACTAGTAGGATACGAGCTTATTTTTATTTATTTTGTATTTTCAAGGTTTGATCCTAATATCATTGGTATTGTGTGTTGTATTTATTGTTTGTTTTTTATTTTATTTTTATGTTCAATTGATACTTATCATTGGGCGTGTTTAATTCCTTTCTTCTGAGATTTTACATGTATGAAAAAAAATCCCATTGTTAGTTAATCTGCAGTTGTTGATTGTTGTTTCTAAGCTGACTTTATGTCAATAAGATTTTTAATTTAATTAGGGACTAGCCTGGATTGAGCATCTCCAACCTCAACCTAAATATTACACTTTTTTGATTTTTTTTTTTTGGTGACAATCAGAAAACCAAAACCTATTTAAAGATCTTTATTGATTGTTTGGTATGCGAACTTTGCAAACTACGGATGTTGGTTGAAGCTAAGCTTTAATTGTTAATCCAGAACGGTTTAAAGGGACTTGAAAACAGTTTGACGTGATATCAATCTACAATTTAATAAATTTAAGCTCAAGTTCTTCATTTTAACTCCGCTCATCAAAACAGAGCCAAAAGGTTGATTGCCTTTTAAAATGTTGAATCAACTTGGCTCTTATTTTAGCTACTTAGTTGTTAAATAATAATTTTGCATGTGTTGCTTTCCCCAGCTCTATTAATAACTTGTCAATCTTAATTTATGTTGCATCATCCATGTGAGCTTTTGAATTTGTGTATTCACCATGATGGACGCTCAATTTTGTATTTTATTAAGGCACTCCCAAGTCCCAAGTTTCCATTTCTTCAATTTGGTACTGCTGGTTGTGTCCTGCCTTGATGTGGCATTGCTAGAATTTGCTAATTCTTTCTAGCTGTCTCCATGTTGAAACACATTCCAAAACATGGAGCACTTTTGTTTTGTCCAATTGGCGACTTGGAAATTTGCTTCTAATGTTGTCCAAGTTTTTCTAATTATAAAGCCAAACATCAACAATTATGAGTGGAATTCTTATACAAACACCGTAGTAAGAGCTCAATTTATGATAGATAGAATTAGTTCAAACTACTTCCTATAGAAGATGAACAATATTCCTACTGTATGATATATAATCCTACCTTGGATGTAACACATCTGATCATCTGCAGCATATCACTGTCCTCTTCACAGTGCGTGCACTGTAATGGTCGAAGGTCCTTGCAACATTGCCTTAAGAGTATTGGCTTTTTTATAGTATGTTTTGACCTAGATATTGTGAAGCTCATTGCATAATTGCTGATACATATTTGTATATGGCACTTCTACACCTGGGCAGACACAGCTTGGTAATGGTAGCTCAGAGGAAGAAGCACCTACTCACGAACCAGACCGCTTTCTGTCCCTTGTTGAGGGTGTATCTTGCAACATTTTATAAATTTTAAAATTGGCCAAAGTCATTATAGCAAAATGGTTAAATGTTGGCATGCCATCAAAAAGAGGAGCGGAGTCGGGTTTTTTCCCTTACTAATGGTCTAAAAGAAGGGAGAGAAAATATAATAAGTGTTTAACACAATATTCTTGTATGTTTCCTTGGTCGTCAATCTAATGTTTGAAATCTCATACTGGGTGGGGCTTTTATTCCTTTTTCTGTTGATTTCTACTATGTATATGTATGTTGCTGCAACATGAATGGATAGTAGATATTCAGCTGTTAAGGTTGGCCTAGAAATGTAATTTTTCTAATTTGTAATGCTTTACTTTACTCTTTCTATATAATTTTAATTTGGCAAATGCAAAATTTTTAAAATAGTAAAGTAATTGATAACTTAAACCGGAAATTGATAGCGCCGAAGTCTCTTTCCTGAGTTTGAAAATTTGAGGAGTTTTTTTGAACCATTTTAAAGCATGGCTGAACTTTACAAGAAAAAACTGACCTAACCTTTCTTTGTTGAAAATGTGAACTAAAGTGCTTGTTATCCAAAAAAACGTGCTAGTTATCCAGCATGCCACAGTTCTGTACACAAGAGCTAATAGAATTGGTATCAATCAATTATGTTATTGACCACTGATAATTTTAGTTTCTTTAGGATTAGTAATTGGTCTCTACATTCTCAGTTCCTATTCATTAACTTACTGCAGGAAGGTTACCAATTGGGACATTTGTTTTTTTGGGATTGGACAGGACTATTTCTTGACGACCAAACCAAACCCATTTAGTTGCTGTCTGGAGACATTTTCTTGTTTTTTTGTTTTGCTGTTGCCTTGGATTGTCTTTCTGCATGATAGTTAGACAGTAAAAATTGGCCATTATTTTTCCGGCATCAATCGATATTCAAATTTCGGGAACTCATTGTTTCATTGATTTTGCACCTGTTGAGTATCATCATCCTCTTGATTATCATTCAGAATTCTCTCTTGCTTGTTCTATTGGTATTGCTACTATTTTATGATCCCCTTATTTGAAAATTATTCAAATTGCTACTCCTTGGAGCCATATATCATGGCACAGATTCAGTCAAGATTCTTACTCTGGAACTCCTTTTGCCCTTTCATTTTTTCTCCACCTGCCCATATTATTCTGTTTTCTGCAAATGCTTCCGGCTTCTGTGCTTCCATCACAGTTGCTGTGCAAGCTTACCTTATTAGATCCGTAAGATGCCGAGGACAAGAGCAAGGGCAGCAGCAGCTAAGTCAGATGAACCTGAGAAGCCAACTGAACCTGAAAAGCGTGATGATTCGGAGGAGAGGGTGGACTTTGATGGAGACAATGATCTTGAGGAGACAGTAGAGGAGGAGGTTGAGTATGAAGAAGTAGAAGTAGAAGAGGAAGTAGAGGAAGATGAAGAGGAAGAGGTTGAAGAGGAGGTGGAGGAAGAGGAAGAGGAAGAGGAAGAAGGGGAAGAGGATACTGCTGCTGATGGGGCTGATGTGCAAAAAGGCTCAGATGGTGATGAGGACATGAAACCTGCTGACGCTGAAGGGGATGTGGAAAAAAAGCATGCTGAGCTTCTTGCACTACCTCCTCATGGGTCGGAGGTATACTTGGGTGGCATTCCACAAGATGCTTCTGAAGAGGATCTAAGGAACTTTTGTGAATCGGTTGGTGAAGTCGTAGAGGTACGATACATGCCTTTATATATGGATGCACCTTTTTTGTGGAGTTTAAACAACACATTATTCTATATGCCTTAACAGGTCCGAATAATGAAGGAAAAGGACTCAAGCGAGAACAAGGGTTACGCCTTTGTCACCTTCAGAACAAAGGAATTTGCTTCTAAGGCCATTAAGGAGCTTAATAATACAGAACTGAAGGTAAAGCAAATAGAATGTTTCTTTGATGTTTATATACAGCCATGATTTGTTTTGACGGTTAGTTTGATGACCTGAGCATGTTGCTGTTTTTCAGAGGCTGTGAATGCCCACCGTAGCATTAACCTTTCATCAAATCTTTTTCTTTCTCAGGGAAAAAAGATCAAGTGTTCAACTTCTCAAGCAAAGCATAAATTGTTCATTGGTAATGTTCCAAGAAACTGGGGAGAGGAGAATATGAAGAAGGTCGTAACTAAGATAGGACCGGGAGTTATTGCTGTGGAGCTGCTGAAGGTTTGTGTTCCCCAATATTTTATTTTTTATACCATGTTTTATTCATTTATCCAAAAACGTACTGCAATGTACTAATATCTATTTAACTTTCTATTCATTGTCATTCTACTGACTTTCTCTTAATCTATCTTCTTTACTATTACAGGACCCACAAAACCCCACCCGCAACCGTGGATTTGCATTTGTTGAGTATTATAACCATGCTTGTGCAGAGTATTCAAGACAAAACATGTCAAAACCAGAATTTAAGCTTGATGATAATGCTCCAACTGTAAGTTGGGCTGACCCGAAAAATGTGGATTCTTCAGCTACTTCACAGGTGCTTTGCACTTAATTTTTAACTTTCACCTTGGTATTTATTCGTTTAACAGTAATTGATGTGTTTGCATACATGTCCACAGATTTAGTTGTTTGGACCATTTCTTAAAGGGTGTGTAGTTACTTATGGATTGTGGACTGTTCTATATTGTCTTCTTTAGCTGGCGAGCTCTTCTCTGGCTATATTGCAATACTTCCTCATATTTTCTTTTTTGTTTACTTTTCAAATATGTTTCTCCAAGGCAGTTTTGTCCTATTGGATATCCTGTATTAATATTAGGCAACTTGTTGCTGACACGTTTGTGTTTTTGCTTTTACATAGATGGTGACAGCTGATAACTGTTGCATGTCGAAAATTATGTATATCTGCTGTTATTTGATGCTGAGAATCAATAATAAATGTTTGTTGCCCTTAATAACTTTGTTCTTTTGTGTAATTTGGTTAGTTTGTCTAGAAAGTCACCTGCAACTGAGCTGAATTTGTTTTCTTTTGTATAAAGTAACAATATATTGCATCTTGATGTTAGATGTGTTTGAAATTCATCAAATATGATACTGAATGGGTATGGAATTGTAGGTCATAACCTCTGGTTTTCTCATACAGGTTAAAGCAGTTTATGTGAAGAATTTGCCCAAAAACATTACCCAGGATCAGCTAAGAGAACTGTTTGAATATCATGGAAAGATCACAAAAGTTGTTCTCCCTCCTGCTAAAGCAGGCCATGAGAAGAACAGATATGGTTTTGTTCACTTTGCAGAAAGGTCAAATGCATTGAAGGCTCTAAAGAACACCGAGAAATATGAGATAGATGGTAAAACTGTTTCCTTTTTCATGTGATTTTCAATAATTCTTGTTGATGAATAAGATATAGAGATTGTGTTGGAGGCTCAAGTCTGAAGGTACCACTTGCATCTTATGCTGGTACCTAGTCCACTTCCAGCAACCTACATTGTCTGAACCACCATGTGCAATGATGCTTTTTGTTTTTTCAATTTCATTTGACAGGTCAAGTTTTGGAGTGCTCTCTTGCGAAGCCACAGCTGACTGATCAGAAGTCCTCTGGAGCGTCAAATTCACAGAAGTCGGCCCTACTTCCAAGATACCCACCCGGTCTTGGTTATGGTTTGGTTGGGGGTGCCTATGGCGCTCTGGGTGCAGGATATGGCGCTGCAGGTTTTGGACAAGTAAGATGCCCAGTTTCATTTGAAAGAATTTATATATATATATAATATCTATCCACTCTCCCAGCACTCTCAATTAACAGGGATCAGTATTGAGTGATGAAATCTTTTCCCATTAGTTATTGCACAATAGTTGCCAAATATACAATGTCAATGATGTGCCACTTTTATTGCCACAACTTGAATTGGTTGACTCTGTTGTGCTACATAAATGATAAATGAACATATAATCTATCTAAGAAGCATGAACTCGGAAACACCACCCGACACGACACGGACACGCCGACTTAGCAATGTTCAAAAAATAAAAGATACAACATGTGGGGGAGATTTAAAATATTAGTTTTATATATTTATTACGTGTCATAAATATGAATATTTCATTCAAAGATTATTAAAAAATGCAACGTAGCACTAATAAGTTTAAAGGAAGATGGATTAATGTATATAAATCTACATTATTTTTCCTTTTATCAATTTATATCAAGTGATTTTATTTAAAGTTGTTTCATATGTGTCTAAATGATGGACACGTGTCCCAACAAATTGTCTGAAATGTGTTCAGGTCTTAAAAAATAATAGAACATATTTGGATGAGAGACTGACACGGGCAAACCACCTTAGAAGTGTTGTATCTACAAACACAACTCTCCCATGACATTTATGTCCTGCATATTTGTATCTACAACACTCACTCCCCAATGACATTTATGTCTGCATATTTGTAAGAACAACAAAGAAAGGCTTTGCATATGAGTCTATTCCTTTTAAACCTGCTAGTTCTAGCTTTGTTTCTTCAGTTGTGCTTGCTGATATTGATGCCACTGTTTTGCAGCCACCGATCTACGGAAGGGGACCTCCTCCTGGTGGCATGCCAATGATGCCAATGCTTTTGCCAGATGGAAGGATTGGATATGTCTTGTAAGTTAATTCGTTTGATTCTGCTTCTCCATCATTATTATCACCTTTGTCGTTGTCGTCGTTATTATGGATCATCTCATGTCTTTTTAAGAATTAAACTTGCCTGTCTGTTACTGTAGTCAACAGCCAGGAGCACAGCCATACAGCAGTCCACCACCACAGCAGAGAAGTGGCAGGAGTGGTGGCAGTGGCGGAGGAAGCCGAAGTGGTGGAAGACGTAGCAGTGACAGGGGACATGGTGGGCGTAGCCGGTATAACCCCTACTAATATATTTGCATTGCTCGGCAGATGCAATTACCGGACAAGAAAGATAAACGAGGGTAGTGCTTTATTGCTTCTGTTAATTCCTTTTACTTCCAACTCTCAGTACTCCCCCTGTTTGCCAACAAAAGCTTTAGACTTATCTTTTGTAAATTGTCCTGAATTCTTATCATTATACGTTGTTTGAGAGATTTGTCTAACAAGATGTATTCATGATTCTCTCTCTCTCTCTCTCTCTCTATATATATATATATATAGATTTGTGATGCTTGTTTGAGATTGCACCAGTGAATTCTACTTGCCATGCAACTGGCTGAGCCAATTTTCATTATAATTATCTTCAGAAGTTGATTCTCTCTGTTTAATATGTTCAAAAATTATTCAACGTTTCGGATAGTTTCTCTCATTTCCCCCTATTCAGTAAAAGGTTAATGCACTTGAAAGTTTTATGATATGTTATTATCTAAATAAAGAAGGATAATTGCTCATCAATTTTTTTTACATAATAATTGCTTACAAAACACATCTAAAATTATTATCCTAGCTAAATCCATGGTTGAATATTTTCGTTTTTAGCTTTCATCCTTTTGTTCATTGGACAAAAGCACAAATCACCAGATTTGCTGTTCCTGTGTTTAATGGGTTATGTAGTTATAGGTCGTTTGCATGGCAGGAATGAAGTGGCGGAATGAGAATTTTATTTTAAATCTCATTCATTACATTGTGACATCTGAGGACAAGAATGTATTCCCCAATTTGAGCAACAAAAAATTTGTGTTTATTTTTCAAGAAAAATGGTATGTTCCACGATGAAATTTGATCAGTGAGATTTCGGGTAAATGTTTACATGAACGAGATGGCTGGTTGCGTTGAATCCTCGGTTGGGAGAATTCTTTGCTCACATCTCCAACAAAAAAATCACATTCCTATTTAAGAATAAAACTAGTAAATGGACTCATATCGAAATATATAAAATTATATGTCATTTTTTGTAAATTCCTAACCAAATCAATCACTTTAATTGAACTGACACAAATTTTATTACCAGTAATGGGATTTGTAGTAATAGAATTCACGATTCTTGTCATCCAAACATAACCAAGTAAAATTTCATATACCCCTTCCATAAATAATCTAACTGAGCAAATAACACACTATTATATTTGTTATTGCTAAATTGAAAAGTAGATGTGCTTTGACAATTTGAATTTTGAAGACAGCCCTATGTCCTTATACCTAGAGATAAATGATATACCTTACTGAACCAATGACAAACATGAGAGGAGTCCTCAAGGAGGAGTAACAGTTTACTTCTAGTCAACAACTACAATCAACTACACATAGCAACAAGAATAGCACTAAACAGATCTGATCTTAAAAGTTTTATTTTGGAACTATTTTGAGATATAATACATTGCTGGGGCTTGAACTCATGCATTGTACCATAGTTGTTTCCATGGATCTGGAAAGCCTCAGAACTTAGATACTAACGCTGAAGTAAAGATGCAACTCCTTTGGTCCCCCGCATATGGAATTTCACTGAGCCAAGCTTCCTGAAGTGAATCGGCTTCCTTGTCAGGATGCTGCTTCTATGGAGCTAAAATAATCCAGATTTTTGGGGCCGGAAATGCTCCGGGTGAGAAGTACAATCATTAGACTACTTTCAAACTGCTCTTCAGAGAAATGGACCTGAGAAATGTAATTGCTCAAGATAAATCAAACTAGCCAAGAACTTTTTGCAATAGAAGCACTCTAGCAAGAAAATAAATGCAACAACAATCAGTAATAGATTCTATCAAGAAGACAGCTTGCTTAAATGGGTAAAGCAAAACAGTTGAGATGAAGATGATCCACTCCATTTCTGGTAGGAAATACAGTTCTTCATTTCAAGGCATAAGGTTGTAACACAACATTGAAAAATCAATAGTTTATGAATGCCACATCATTACGAGCTTAAAAACCTCTCTTACTCGTTTTTGATTTAAAAAAAGTTAAAATAAAGATTTGTACATGTGGCTCTTTCAGCCATTGATCATGAAATATCAGAGGTGGAGTATCCAAGAATGGGTATGGTGTGTGTTCTTGGCCTACACGCAGCAAATGCTGTAGAGTGAGCACATTGCGTGTGAGGGAGAGTATGAAGCAAGGTCCTACTACATTGTTGATGCTGCCGATGGAGCACATTGTGTGTAAGGTGGGTATGAAAGTAATGTGCAATATATAAGCTTGAGAAAAACCTCACCTCAATAGCTATAGCTTTTGGAGTTGAGTTTTATCCAAGACCGTGTAACATGTTAGCGGCTGAGGTGGGTATGAAAGTAATGTGCAGTATATAAGCTTGAGGGCAACCTTACCTCAATAGTTTGCTTTTGGAGTTGAGTTCTACTCAAGGCCGTATAACATGTTATAGCACGTGAGGTGGGTGAAAGTAATGTGCAATATATTAGCTTGAGGGCAACTTCACCTCAAATAGCTAGCTTTTTTTAGTTGAGTTCTTCTACCCATGGCAATTTAATATGTTAGATCACCACTTGTCCCAAAAATTTAAGCGGTTAGAAAATGAGTTCAACAATGTATATATATATCAAGCTTTCTTCTTCCTCTTCACCCTACATCCATTTACCCCAACATTCTAAAAGCTTCCAAACAAGGCCTGACATCGCCCATTGAACCCAATGGATAACAAGTTGCATAATTCCTCGGCAACATCACTATGAATCAACAAGTGGTCCATCATCTCCTCTACTTTACAAAATAAGCAATTCTAGTAAGGTAATCTGCAAACTCTTTTCACTAAATTATCATTGGTAAGGACGGAACCTAACATGCCTGTCCAAACAAAAAAATACCACTTTTGGAATTCTAGATTACCAATTGATCTTCAAAAGGAAAGGATTTAGCTGACAAAGTTCCATTTTTGTGACTCCACCTCTTTTTATCCCTTATTTATACAAACCATCACCTATAAAGGAGTTCAAGGAACCCATCCATGACCTCCAATTTCCAGTCTTTGGAGAGATTTAAGGAAAGGAGGTTCCCACATCGTCTTAGAAGTAGAGACTCAATGGCAACCAAGGCATCCTTATTTACAACAACAATATACAATTCTAGAAATGTCACTAATAAAAAAATATCCTAGCACTAAAAATCATGCCAAAATTGAATCCTCCAACAATCACCTAGCTCAAAACGCAAATGTTTGAGAAAGTCTAGACATCCCTTCCTAATGGGTTTTCCAATCCCACCGCATACTGATTTTGAACTTCGTTTGATGTAACTTGCTATCAGTGCGGGACTAGAATTTTGTTCTCAGCTTGTTTGGTTCCATTTTTCTAAAAACAGTTTTCAGAAAATTCTACTTTCTTATTTTTCGTGTTTTTTTGTTTTTACTGAATTTTTTTAATATTTTATGCAATTTTTTTACTTTTTAGACACACTTAACATAAATACACCTAAAAAGTAAAAAAATTGTAAAAAAAATCTTTTAAAAATTCACTAAATACCAAAAATACAAAAAAAATACAAGAATTCAGTACATTTTTTGTATTTTTATGTATTTCTTAATTTTTTAAAATATTTTTTCACAATTTTTTTATTTTTTAGATACATCTAAGTAAGGTGCATCTAAAAAAGTAAAAAAAAATGTTTAAAAATTTAAAAATATTCACTAAAAACAAAAAAACACGAAAACCAAAAAACTCAATTTTTAAAAAACTTAATTCAGAAAACTCAAACCAAACACACTGATAGGTATTTAAATTGCCAGCTTTCTTATTATTGAAAGTATGAAGAAAATAATAATCAAGCAACAAAAAATCTATAAAAAATCTTTCATAAAGCCAAATTTAAGTTATATGAACTCAAACCCCTAATTTCATGAATCAAATGGAGATTTTATGTGTGATACTAGGCACTATTAACAATCAACTTAACACGATAAATTTAACAAGTAATCAATTCCTAGGCTGCCCAGATAAGTTTAACCAGAAAAAAACAGCCATGCAAACACATACCAAAATCTGAACCTACGCTTCAAAATGAATCCTTTTGCATCAGACCTCAAATCACATCAGAAGAGTCCGCTATTAATCAAACAGAATATAACACGACAATCTATTGATCTATAAATACATGCAAGTAAACATATACATATAAATTTAAGCACATAGATATAGCGTAACCTGGTAAGAAGAGAGAGAATCGATCTCAAACATAGAAGGCTGGGGAGCTCAAAAGTCAGAATTGTAAATTCAGAATAGAGATAAGAAATATGAGTTTGAGGGAAAAAAGAAGAAAATGAGTATCTCTCATCGATAGATTGTGCGAGACAATAAAAACAATTTAAGAGTTGGTGGGGAGAACCTGTGAATGGCTAGTATGATTGAGATTGAAAGAGAACATAAGATGATTTTATATATGACAAATAAGAGATTGATAAGTAAAGTGGAGATGGGAAGATAATGATTGAAAAAGAATTAGTAGTGTTGTTGTTCTCTACTCCATTGATGCATTCAATGGATTACACAAGTATATATAGTCTTACACCAGTCACATGTAGCCTAAATAGACAACTGTATAGGTTATGCTATAATTGGAAACATATATGCTATAGCCTATACAAATAGCTTAAATAAATGGAGGGGGGTCACAGAGAAAACTCATCTTGCTTGCTATTGAGTAATTATACTGTACATAAAAGGGATTTTCAAGGTTATGGGGTGTTTTGCCCCGTCTGTACCTAGTTCCACCCTTACTTGCAATCAATCACCCTTTTCCATAATAAATGTTCCTCTTCGTCAACATATCTTCATAGCCACTATTCCAAAAAGGCTTGATTGAGCTGACAAAAATGGCAAAGGCCCCGGCCACTCGCTGCTAGAACTTAAGATGATATTTGAACTCCTTTCCCAAAACTCCCCCACAAGAAGTTCCTCTGCAGCATAGACATCCTAATCTCTACAACTTAAATTCCAATCTGTCTATCATGACAGCTATTGCTCATTATGCTGTTTTCCTCCCTGTAGAAAACCTCAGACTCATGCCAATTGCCTAATTACCCCTTGAGTAGTCAAGCACCATGAATTTCCAAAACATCTCCAAGTAAATTCTTCCATTACCATTGTTCCCTTGCAGTCTTGCACCAGTGACACAGAGACACTTGAATGTCATGCCAGGAAATGTGCCTATTGCCAATGCTATCCACACATAAAAAGCTTGCAAGGCCACATAGCAATCAAACAAGCGTCCAGAAGTGCAGTGCATTAAAGCATGTGTCAATGCCTTGCCATTGAGCAACACTTAATTGAGAATAAACCACTGAAACAGCCTGTGCTTGTTTCCATCAATTAGAAAACACACTGCAGCCTTCTGAGGACATGCTGCTGTCAGTGGCCTTGGCTTGTTGCCAGCCTAAGACATGCAACCAAGTGAATCCAACATGTGATGAGCATCGCAACTTACTTTGACATGCTTTTCCATGTCCATGATTTGATGTCACAACTTGCTTGCTGCAAACTGTAATGCTCACAAATGTCACTATGGTAAGGTTCTGATATCTAAATAGATCAGTTACCATTCAGATCTAAACAGATCAGTTACAATTCACATACTGTTGGTTATCTGAAGGAAAAATTTGAGAAAATTCTTTTGGATTCAGCAACTAAGGGCCAATTTGGTGCACTAAGTTTGGCATTCAGGAGCAGATAACACTACGGGTTGATAGCAATGAGCCCTGCTTCTTAAAGGAAACTTGGCATTAAAATAATTACTAAAAAAAATATGGAAGCTTCACATCCTACTACAGAGTATCATCTAGGTTAGGAGTCAGAGCTTTTCCTTTTGGTTATCAATGAACAATCCTACAGATTGATAACTACTTACCCTGCTTTTAAATAAGACAAAAACAATGGAGAAGTTTGCATATGACACAGCATATTTCCATCCAGCTTTCCCTTTTGGATATCATAAAAAAATTTGAATGTCGATTGGCACGACATATATGATATAAGGTTTCATTTGGCAGAGAATTAAGTGCTAATTTATGCCAAGTGCTCTATTCATCTCCAATACTTCCTGTTTTCTTTTAATAATGGATATTGTGGCCAACACAACAAACAACTGTTATACAGCTATTGATGATATTGTAGGCTGACCTGGTGTGATATATGTATATGTATATATATATATCATAATCTCTACCAAAATAATAAAAACATAACAAAAACTACCCAAAGAAAAAAAGAGCAGCAGTATGAAAGTTGACATGATTGCAAGTAAATTAGGTGCTTGGAAAAATGGAAAAAAGAGGAAGATCAATGGTCAACAGTCGCTACATAAAAAATCCAGAATTCACAACATCCAGAACTAGAGCACAACTTGTCTCAATCTGGTTTTCCGACTAGCTAGAAATAAATAAGAGCAAGAAGAGAACATAATAATGAGGATTTTCCAAGACTAAAAGGGACTACCAGTGCAATTTCTTGTACGAAACTGCCAATGACAACCTACCCAATGCAATTACAATAAAACAAGATAACTAATAGACAACAGAGAGTGACTCACTTGAATATTCTCACCTCCATCCCAAGCCTTCTTTAAACGAGGGTTGAGCGGTCTTGAGGTGGTTCAATCCAAATGCTCTCAAATGGATCTTGTTCTCCCCAATCATGACATTGCTTACGGGGATAGTACCTGCGCTCATCAAGAGAGTATGATATGCAATTCTTTCCATAGAAACGAACTTTAGAGAAGTAGATACTGTTTCTCATTATTCCCAAAAGGTCTATTCTTGCTTGGGATGACAAGAAGCTTGCAAAAAAGGTCACACCACCAAGGCTTTTCATTTCTTCCCACACTTTGTTTGTCTGATCAAGCTTAAATACAATAGGGTTTTCACTGCAACAAGTGTATATGACAAAAATATCTCCCTCATGCTCCACCATAAACTTGCCCTTCCACCAATTTTTGGCATAAAAGTTCACAGGGCATTTAGGGGGAGGCACAACACGGATAATCCATGTACGCTCTTGCGTATCAAAAACCCCGAGCCAACCAGTAAGACTCAGACAATAAAAGAGCCCGTTGCAGAAAACCAGCTTATTCCAAATACTGCTGACAAATGGCAAGCGATTATGGTAATTAACAGTGGTCCACTCCGCTGCCCCGGGATGACAGGTGCTAATAGCAACAACTGTGGGACTGATATGCTTTACTGTAAAAACAATACATCCCGGAGAAGTTGGAGCAGAAGAGAAGGCAACTATCTGGTAAGTCATCTCAAATTTCGGCAATTTGATCAATTCCTGAGTAAAGGGATTGAAGAAGAAAACACGGTGTGTTTGGGGTCTGTATAGAAGCAACCAACCATCTTTAGTGTAACAAACCCTTGATCCATGCAACTGTGGTAATTCAAGGGAATAAGACTTGCGCTGTGCCGGGTCATAGAATTCATACAAGTCACCAAATTTTGGAAAGTACATAATCCATGGGGGTTGATTCACCACTTGGACTGAGACAGCAATCGAGAACCATCTCTTGCACACCACAGAAGCACAAATATTTTCCTTTAAGGTTAAGTGGGACATAATCAGTTCCAAAAGTTCTGTGGGGAGCTCAGACCAGGTTTGTTGCTCTCCCTGCACTTCCTTCTCCCTAGTCATAACTCTTTCGCCATCCGTGATCGTTTCACTTAATCTACAAACATACAATTCTGATTAGTTGTGATTTAAAACAACAAACTTGGTAGGTGATATTAGTAATGAGTTTACATGCAGTAACCGACAACAAAACCCTCAATAAGTCAAAGCTATGGGCAGCAATAGAAATACAAAAAAAAAAAAAAAATGCTCCCATTAAAAGTGTAGTAGTGTGTTAATCACTTTCCAAACACTTAAAATTGCTTTTACCATAAGTGCACATAGAATCCCAGCTACGACGCTAAAAATAGCTACAACAACCTAAAAGTAACAGAATCGAGACTGACCACTAATAAAACCTAGTGACGGCTCTGAAAATGATCCAATTAGATAAAAATTGATCAAACACTGAAAGAGGCCATGATCAAACTCAATCCAACACCATCAACAAAAATGAATCTCAATCTTTTCTTTCCAACCCAAAATTGATCACATGTTCAATAGCGAAAAACAGAAAACAATTGAGTAGACATAATTAGCAAAACCCCCAAAATTATCAAGTGAGAAATCCCAATTAATCAAATGTAACTCTCAAACAGCCCAAGCCTAAACTACCCAGAAACTGAATTTAGTCCTACATTAACAATTCTGTTGAATCTCACCTTTTTCTGGCTAACCCAGTCCAGGTCACATATACACTTGACCCAACTAAACATACACTTGTAAGGTTACAAAATTCAAATGAAAGTAAGGGGAAGTGAAAAAAAAAAGACCCACAAAACTATTCAGCTTTCAACCCAATTCAAAAGATCCAAAGTAAAAAATCACTGGAAAACACTCTATGATACTGAATTATAAAAACCCTAGATTGATCTGATGTGAAGAACCCAAAAACAATCAATTGAAATCAATACAAAATGTATAGCAAAATTGAGATATACATGGATATAGAACTCACAGTTTCACTTTCCTCCTTTTCTTCCCAGCCATGACGCCTAACCAGATGGGTTAGAGAGAGAGAGAGAGAGAGGATAGATGGTGGCAACGACCGCTGTCAACCTGTGAGAATGAGAGCCTCCTAAACTGTTACCACGACACGTGTAAACGCAAGTTTTTATTGGGTGTTATTGGGACCATATGTGTGAAAAGAATGGAACGTGTAATTGCTTGCCACGTCATGATGTTGTAAGGGTGATGTGTGAATGTACTTTGATCTGGATTTGGTTTGTTGGCGTGGCAAGTGGTTATTGGTTGTTGGATTTGAAGTTTAATGATTGGTATCCAAACGTGCCATGTGGTCTGTCGAGTTCATTAGTGTTACTAATTATAGGAAAAAAAAAAACAATCTACCGTAAATCTTATTTACCCTAATTTCCGGAATTGGAAAACCCTGGAATGGACCAAACATTTCCTAACCCAAGGGTGTGGTCGATTAGGAAACGGGTCACTGCTGTATCTTGTGCTAAAGGTACAGTAGTGATTATTGTGTCTCAATTTGAGATATATTATGAACTTATTTTTATGATGTGAACTGTTTATTTTGTAAAGTTTGTTGAATGTTTCATACATACCAAAAATCATATTAATCGGATATCAATAATTATATGATCGAATTATATATTTTTTATGCTATTTCTTAAAAGAAAAATTTATTGTTTATTTTTTTAGTTATCGATCATATAGTTATTGATATCCAATTAATATGATTTTTGATAGGCATAAAGTACTTAACAAAACCTACAAAATGAACTGTTCAAATCATAAAAGTAAACCTATAATGCATCTCAAATTGATCACTGTCGTGCCTTTAGCACAGTAGTGACCCCAATTTCGGTTGAATAAGCCTTTGGGCATAAATCAACAATAATTTAGGCCTTTTTTTTAGGACCCCCACAACTCCCTTTAGATCTAAACCATTGATGGTGTGAGCTCCACACATACATCAATGATTGAAATCCAAAAGATTGTGAGGGTTCCCAAAAAAAGGGAGTCTCAAGCATTTTTGGAGTATAAATCCCGAGGTTTTAGGTGTGAGTTATTTAGACAGTAGCACATATGGTTAGTAGGGTTAATTTTTTTAATTTGTGTGAATTGTACTTATTGTTAGTAATGTAGATTTAAATTTTTGTCTGTGTGTGAGTTTACACTTGCTGTTACATGATTAAGTGATTCTGTTGTATAATACATCACCTAACTGTAATCGCTGATGTCTCATTTTTTAGGACCTAGCCATAGAGATCACCCCTCTATGATTAAGCCATTTTATTACTTAAGGGATTTAGTTGAGTGCAAAGATTTGAGTATTATACCGAATGTCTTAGGGTCAATTTTTTTGGAACCAGTTATCTAGGCAACTACATACAAGGTTAGTAGGATAAGTTTTCAAGATTTGGACGAATCGTACCTAGTGTAAGTTGACAACTTACCATTACATAGTTAAGCGACCATGTTATGTAGTATCACCAAAGCTAACCTATCACATGTGGTTAAGCCTTTTTAACTCATTAGTTATTCGTAAATTTTTAATTTTTTTTTTTAATGTTTAAGGATTTTGGTTAAAAAAAAGAAATTATTGAAATAAGACTCATAATTTCATATAAATGGGACTAATTAACCTTTTTTTATTAACTAATATCTCAATGATATCTCCAACTCTCACTCAAATATAGACTCAAAACTTAAATTTAAATCACTTTTCATCATCCTTTACTCGAATTCATATCAAATTGAATTTTATTCAAATTTTTACTTAAATTTATGTACAGTCCAAATTTAACCCTTGACACTTCTACCCAAACATTTCACTAAGCTTCCATTCCAAATTGACACTTGCCAAAGTTACATAAATTTGAATTTATTCATTAGAATGTTTCACCTCAAATGAATCTTTTTCACAGTTGTGGTTTGGTAAAACAATTTTTAATTGATTTTTTTGAGTTTAGACTTTTTAGTTTGGGATTAAAAAATTCATTTAGGTTGATTTTTTTACTTTTGTGAAAATAAAAGTAAAATAATTATGACTTGAATGTGACATTTTATCTTATTAAATTTATTTTATCTTTTGTACTTTTTTAGTCCCAATTTGACTTTGCCAAACAAAACCTCAAACTCCTACTCAATTTGAGTAGAAAGTACGAGTAAAGTTAGGAGCATACCAACACTAAGACCATATGCATACCAGTGTCAAGTACAATTTTTTTTTTGTTTTTTGTTTTTTGTTTTTTCAACATATGAGAGTGCTAAGTTCATAGAAATAAAATACAAAAAGTATATTCAGTGATTGAGATTTATTTTAAGTGTGACTCACATTCTATCCATAATGAATTTTAATCATACATTATATTACCTATATATTTTTTATATGTTTTATTTCCGTGCACTTAGTGTTACTGAATCTTCACTTCTGAGTCTAAGTTGTAAACTATCTCTATGAATGGTGTGAATACCTAACTCAACTGCTAGACAAATAACAAATCTACATACAATTTCAAATAACATTACAAAACCACCAATTGCTACTCATCCAAAAAAAAAAAGAAAAAATAGAAAATGAATTGTATGAATCAGATTCATTTTAAATGTGATTCGCATCACATTAAATTTAAATTTATACACTTTTCGGTGTATTTTACTGATGCTTGGCTTTTCCAAAACAAAACATATTCAATCCTCAAATTTGAACAAGTTCACAATGTTTTGTGAGAGTTTGGCTTGCAACATTTCAATTGCCATTGTCATATTTCTCGACTATGAAGATAAATAGAATCAATTGAACAAACCAATATCCAAAAGATACAAAGGCATATCCACTCAAAACAACAGCAGACACACAAAGGGGGACCAAAACACACTTTAGAAACCCCACTTAGTTTTCTATCTCCACAAGAAGCAAGAGAACCAAAACTAGCATCATAAAAACTATAAAACCCAACAACCCAAGTCAGCCTAAAGTCAACCCAACAAGTTTAACTTAGCAATAAGGCCTCGTTTGGGAACAGGCTAATTTAGTAACTTTTTGGCTATTTGGCTAAAAAGGTAAGTAAAAAAAACTTGTATGTTTGGAATGACTTTTTGGCTAATTACGAAAAGATGTGCAAAAAGTAGAGAGAAAAGAGAATCTTTGACTTTTTGGTGTGGGTTGTTGGCTTTTTGGCTAATTTAGTAACTTTTTGGCTTTTTGGCTAAAATAGCCTCTTGCCAAACGAGGCCTAAGTAACGAAAATTGTTTTACGAAATCCGTCACAAAATTATGGCAGGCAGTAGGGCACAATTTCGTGATTTTTTTTTTCCCGTGATTCATAGCATTGCTGTTGACTTAGAATCAACAGCAAATAGGGCATTGGATCAACCCATTCTCATTGCACTCTCCACACTTCACTGTCTTCTTACCATCCTCACCCAACACCTTACAACTCCCACTGCAATCCAAACACATCACAAACCGGATCCCGGCACACCCGTCGCACACAGCTGACGCCCTTGGAATCCCGTTGAACAAAATTCCCAATTTGCCCTCCTCCTCCAACCGCACAATTTCATCAGCTCCTCCTATTAACCTCCCTTTCACAAACACAAGTGGGACTTTCACTTCCTTTGTCCCCATTAGTCCCCTCAGTTCCTCCTTGAACCCCGAGTCCATCGACACGTCGCGCTCGAACATCTGAACAAGGTGCGATTCGATGATCGATCTGACTTTGTTGCAATCCTCGAATGTCTTCCTAATTCCTCGAAGCGTCGTCGTGTATACAACCACGGTATTTTCACTACCCGGCACGCATTTTTTCTCTAATAAATTGAGAATAGGCTCACAATCTCTAAAAACTCTTGCCTTCCTTGAACTGGGTGTTACAGAGACCATGTTCTTGATCTGTTCTTCTTCTTCGGAGAGTACTTTCTCGAAAGACGCTACGAGTTCTGGATCAAACATGGGACCTAAACTCCTTCTTCGCGACAAAACCCCTGATTCAATCCTCAAATCATCAGATTTCACATCAGTTGCAGACCCTTTGATTGGAATTCTCAAATTTGGCGATGCTTTTTTCGAATTCTCTGTCAAATTACAAGCTTTCAAAGTCCTTTTCGGGCTATAATCCCATCGACCCACCACGCCATTGAACCGATTAACAATCCCCTTATTCTCTTTCCCTCCAAATCTCTTCAATTTCTTCGGCGAAGCCATCTGATTCAAGAACTTCAAGGGACTTCTAGTATCCAAATCCGCAAACCCACGAAGAAAACCCCTCGAATTCGGGCTTTTCTTGGATTGAATCGAAATGGGTGCTTCTTCTTCGAGATCCTCCATGAGCTCCCAAGCGTTTATGACTTCGGGTTCTTCGCGAGGCGGCGATCTCTTCTTCGACTCAATCAAAACGGGTTGTTGTTGTTGTTGATCTTTGTCAAGTTTGAGAACACCATAAGTGCTTGAAGTGAGAGAGACAACATGGTTGGTGGAATCACCATTGCCAAACACAAGCTCTTGTCTGAGATCTTTCCTGAAGAGTTTGGAAGATGCACAGCCCATTGATTTGGGTTGAGATTTGCACTTTGTGTCTGTTTTTTTTGGGTTTTCTCAATTTGAAGGAAAAAAGTGATGGTGTCTGAGAGTGGGAGTTTCTTTTTTCGAAAATGTTGCATAACCGTTAACTTGTGTCGCCCAACGGGTCCCAACGGTCAGAAAATTCGAATAGACTAAATAAGGGGTAGTTTTGTAAAATCACGCATATTTTTCTTTATTATTATTGATTATTGATTATTGATGAATTGGCTGAAGCCTTATTATTTAATGCCTCAGATTTTCTTAATTTGTGTTTGGACCGTTTGGTTTAAAAACATTTGCAAAAGGTTTTGGCAATAATATAATTGCACTTCCCAAAATACTATATTTTCACATATTTGCCCTTATTTATTATAAAAAATATACTTGTCATCTCGTTGAAAATATAAGATTAAGTGGTAAACTTTAGTTGATAAAAGTATCATAATTGGCGGACAAAATAAAGACGTAGTTGCTAAAAGTTTCACGCCAAGAACCTCATATCCTAGCACAACGCGGGAAAACTTTTCATAATCAAAGATTGTGCTAAAACAACTAAAATATAATCAGTATAATTTTTCATTTGACGACTATTTAAAATTGTTGCCAAATCCTAACCTTCGTTTTGGCTATAATTATAATTTTATTGGTGTAAAATATTCACGCCAAAGAACCCCATATCGAGGCATAACGTGTGAAAATTCTTGCCACCAAAGATTGTGCTAAAACAACTAAAACGTAGTTGCAATAGGTTTCATTTGGGCTTTCTAAAATTGTTGTCAAATTCTAACATTCGTTTTGACATAATTATAATTTTGTTGGTGCATTGCGAAATATAGTTTAGGATTCAGCGACTGCATTAGTTTCTTCAGTAAAATTATTTTTTGAATACTAGGTCTCGTTTGATATATGAATGTTTTAGCTTAAAAGTCAAAAAGTTATTAAAAGAATTAAAAAGTTTATAATCTATACAAAAAAGTCAAAAATTCACTTTTCTCTTTACTTTTTAAATATCTTTTCGGAAAAAAACTAAAAAGTCATTCCAAACATACTAATTTTTTTACCTCATATTTTAGCTAAAAAGTTAAAAAATTATTAAAATAACATATTCCCAAACAAGACCTAATTATTTTTAGCTGAAACATGGAATTCATATATTCTTTGTAAAATCTAATTCATCATGCCAAACTCAATATTTAACTAAAATAAATAAATAAATATCTTTTTTAGATATTAAAATAAAACTATAATGTTAGCGTACTTTATATTTTAATATAAAATAAAATATGCTTAGTTATGTCTCATCCAGTAGCATGTTTATCTAAAAAATAAAATAATTATATGTTAATTTTGACTAGTTTATTATTTGAGTTACATAATTAGGTAACACAATCAGACATTTATGAAATATTTCAAATTAGATGAATGTTTTTACCTAATTTTCTCTAGACTTATAAGAGAATAAAATTAATTTACTGAAGTAGGAGGAAAAGATATTTTTAGAGATGAAAAAACTAGATAAATAGAGAATTTAATCACATTAATGCAAAGTGGGGACCTAATCCATGAAATTGTAAAAGCAAAATTAACCAAAATAAAAATATAAAATCCAGAGGATTTGAAATTTGAAGGGGGTTGCTTTTGTTATTTATTTATTTTTTCTCGACGTCGATAATTTTTATTTTTGAACAAATTTTTTTCGTTTATAATTTTATGAATTATTTTCCTCTGTTATTAACATTATTAAGGTAATCCATATATTTAACCATTAGTTCTTATAACCCCATCATATATATAGATAATCAAATGCGTAAATAAAATCGTTAATGCTGTGCTTGGTTGGAAGATTTGGGGAGAGATTTGGAAAGGGAGAGAGAAAAGATATGTGAAATTAGGTGAAATATAGACATGTTTTATTAACATTTTACTTAACTTTTCCATTTCTCTTTTCAAATCCCTCCCCAAATCTCTCAACCAAACACAACATAAGTGTTTACCTCTGTTACTTTTTAATTATTACATAATCTAATAGTTGTCTCCAATTATTAATTATTTCTAACAACAAGATCTAAGTTCTTTCTTTCTCTCCAATTATTAACACACATTATAGTATTTCTCCTAACACTATCTATTTTTTTCGTGACTTCTTATACAAAATAAAGAGAGAGCGCGATATGTATTTTTGTATGGTTAGATTGTGAGATAGAAATTGAAAAGAAAAAGATCTAATATCCGATTTTAGATTAATTAATAATTGAACATTATTATTAGATTTTTAAACAAGTAATAATTGAAAGAGGTAATTACTTGACTATTTTATATACATATTTATCTATGTATCTTGGTCATGGATACATATTATATCTATCTAATTTATGGAGGTAACAATTGCACCTATTATATACATATTATATACATATTTTATATACATATTTATTGTAGGAAATTTATGTATTGACAATATTGATTAATTGATTGATTTCAATTTGATTACAATGACTCTCCTATATATAGGAGAGGAAGAGTATACTAACACACTACTAACACACTTACCTACCACACTACACTCACCTACTACACTACACTTACCTACCACACTACATAAATTACCTACCACGCTACATAAAATATTCTAACAGCCCCCCTCAAACTCAAGGGGGATAGGAACCAACCAACTTGAGTTTGGAGAGAGTAACAAAACAGAAAAAATAATCTGACAAATAAAAGTAGATAGGAGACACTGTATGGTCGTGTCAGACCGTTGTAGAAGACAGTTTATGGGGTCATGTCGGACCGTTGTAGAAGATAGTTTATGGGGTCATATCGGACCGATGTAGAAAACAGTTTATGGGGTCATGTCGGACCGTTGTAGAAAACAGTTTACTGGGTCATGTCGGACCGTTGTAGAAAACAGTTTACTGGGTCATGTCGGACCGTTGGAAAAAACAGTTTACTGGGTCATGTCGGACCGTTGTAGAAAAACAGTTTACTGGGTCATGTCGGACCGTTGTAGAAAACAGTTTACTGGGTCATGTCGGACCGTTGTAGTAGAGAACCGAAATCAATGTCGGAACAGTTTACCGAGTCTTGTCGGACCCATATAGGAGCTAAACGGAATCAATGTCGGGACAGTTTACAGAGTCTTGTCGGACCCATATAGGAGCTAACCGGAATCAATGTCGGGACAGTTTACCGAGTCTTGTCGGACCCACAAAAGTAGCACCCTCAAAAGGCGTGCCCAATCTTATCAAAAGGCGTGCCATCAAAAGGCGTGCCATCAAAAGGCGTGCCCGACAGCCATCAAAAGTCGAGCCATCAAAAGGTGTGCCCGACAGCCATCAAAAGACGCGTGATACGCGTGTCTGCCTTGCCTATTTATATCAAGGTGAGGCTGCCGCTTATGCAGCACAAAACATCTGCGGAAAAAATTCTCTGAAAAAACTCTTCATTTTGCTGATAGAGATACTCTGTAACACTTCTGCCCAACACTTCTGCCCAGAAAATGGCTTCTTCTTCCCGCCCCGTTACCCAGAACATAGCCTCTTCGTCCCGTGGTCTTACTCTCTTTCCCGACCTCAACGAGGCCACAACTTAGAATATAGCCCTTGAACCTCAACCAAGTGCCCCTGATTTTACGCCGTTGAACTTTCCAATGTTGTCAGTTGAGCAGAAAATGGCTGCTCAATCTGATATTGAGGCCAATCATTATACTCTGAAATCATGTGTTGAGACAATGACGGCTGTCAACAACCTGTCGCACCGGCTTCAGAGTAGAACAAATGAGGTGCAGCAGGTAAAAGCCCAACTGGCTCTGCTCCAGAGCATGTATACGGATGCCCGAGCAGAGATATGTGTGCTGAAGGCAGAGAACAAGGAGCTGAAGCGGAAGGCCACCGTGATGCTCAGATTTGGAGGTCCGCCATATGTGACAGTGGAGGAGCAACGGGAAGTGAACGTGCTCGGCGGCGTGGGAAACACGGAGGCAGCACCGGCAAGGGACGCCCAAGACAAAGGCAAGAAGAAGAGAACAGCTGAAGAGGCAAAAAAATGAGGCCGATTTTTTTTTTTGTGTGGATTGTGGTTTTTTTTTTTTTTTTTTTTTTTGTAAAAATGTGATCGGGGTTGATCCCCGAGATGAATAAAATAAGGGAAGGTTTGGTGTGCAAATCGATATGGTATATATATATATATATTTTAATGGAAAAAGAAAGATAAAATAAAATAAAGAAAGTGGAGATTTGAGGGAGGCGGTGAATTGGTTGGAGCACCAAATGTGGACCCAAATTTAAAAAATGGGGTTTCCTGGAAATGATGGTGCTGTAGCAGAGGTGGACGGACTGCTATTGGAGGCAGTGACCATGATGGTGTCATTGGAACTCACGGTAGCAGTAATTGAAGAGGCAACATTGGTAAAGCTATTTGTGAAAGTTTGATTTGTAAAATTACTGGAAGCTACAGCTGGAGAAGGGGAAGAAAATATAGAAGGGCTCGATTCAAGTGAACCATTAGTTAGACTTGAACTGTTGGCAGGACTACCGAAGGAGAACATGCTGATTTGTTCTTTCCAAAGCAGAATCAGGACCCACAATGTCAACCTCAATATCTGTCTCTAGAACAGATACACTAGAAGATGGCTTTAACTCAAGAACATGTAAATGGTATGTCAGTGTACCATGGTTTACTGTAAGTACATCATCTTGTGCAAGAGTTGCATGCTGGCGAAGGCCAGTTTCAAGTACAGCCTTGTGATTGGGTATGTCTGAAAAAACCCAACTCATCTGGCTTAAGTTTTGCATAAATTCCTTTTGGAAGCCAAACATAACGAACTTCAATCAGAGAAGTCTTTGGAGCACCAGAGGGGAACAAGTAACTCCATGCACAAGGAGGAAGCCCAACTGAACCTTCCTCTGCCGGAAGAGTCGCCGCCATGAATTTCCCAAAAAGCAAGACTGCGATTTGCATGAGAGTGCCGGAAACAGACGACCCATCACTCCCGGTGCTGACTTTTCGAGCATGGTTTCTGGGTCTGAGCTCTTGTGTAATTCTGATATTCCTTAACACTTTCTTCATGTACAGGACACAACCCTTGGAGAATTTGTTGGGGATGATGAAAGATGCATCTGTAACCTCAGACATGATTTAATGAAGGAATCAGTGGGCAGCAAGACAAAAACTGATCTGAAGAGGACACAGAAACAGGTTTCTGAGGTTATAGAAGGGACTAACTTCTGAATCTGGGATGGCAAAAGGCAGCAATAATCAGAGGAATATAACAGAAATTCCGAATGGCAATGAAGGCCACAGTGAATCAGTTATGAAGGCTGAATAATCCTAGCAATGAAGGCTAGGTTAAGAGGTGGGAGAGAGAAGTGGGCTGCTTGTTCAGCTATGGAAGAAGGTATGTGTAGAAACACAAGCGGAATAGGTTGAGGTCCGGCGGGCGGCCAAGGAAAGGTTGCCGCCCGCCAGAAGGCGAAGAACACTAGGAGCTTAACCTATAGCTCTGATACCATGTAGGAAATTTATGTATTGACAATATTGATTAATTGATTGATTTCAATTTGATTACAATGACTCTCCTATATATAGGAGAGGAAGAGTATACTAACACACTACTAACACACTTACCTACCACACTACACTCACCTACCACACTACACTTACCTACCACACTACATAAATTACCTACCACACTACATAAAATATTCTAACATTTATCTATGTATCTTGTGAGATAGAAATTTTCCTATTTATCTGCGTACATGTGCAATGTTGATTTACTATATAGAGAGGGAGAATAGATTGTATTTATTCATATGATTAGGGGCTCCTTATATAGGAGATGATTTACAAATTGTAATGATGAAAACCTAAAGCACTAACATTGCACTATACATAAAGTCTAAACCACTAACATAAAGCTAACACGCTAATATATAGGAGAAGGTGTGGAGAGTAGGTGGAGTAGGTGGTATACATTAACAGCCCCCCTCAAACTCAAGGAGGATAGACACAAACCAACTTGAGTTTGGAGAGAGTAACAAAACAGGAAAATAAACTGACAAATAAAATAAAAGTGGATAGGAGACACTGTATGGTCGTGTCAGACCGTTGGTGAAGACACTGTATGGTCGTGTCAGACCGTTGTAAGAGAACAGTTTACGGGGTCATGTCGGACCGGTGTAGAAGACAGTTTACGGGGTCATGTCGGACCGTTGTAGAAGACAGTTTACGGGGTCATGTCGGACCGTTGTAGTAGACACTATGTGGTTGTGTCAGACCGTTGTGGTAGAGGCTGACCGGAATCAATGTCAGGACAGTTTATGGGGTCATGTCGGACCGGTTGTAGCAGACACTGTGTGGTCGTGTCAAACCGTTGGAGAAGCTGACCGGAATCAATGTCAGGACAGTTTACGGGTCATGTCGGACCGAAGTAGAAGCTAACCGGAATCAATGTCGGGACAGTTTACGGGGTCATGTCGGACCGTTGTAGCAGATTGTGGTGGTGCACCAAGGGGGCGACTTAGGGAGTGCGCCATGGGGTGGCTTGGGTGGTTCGCATGGTGTTTAACCATGCTCACCATGATATATGTAGAATACCCCCCCTCAAACTCAAAGAGGTGTGAAGAGAGAAACCGATTTGAGGTTGAAACAAAGGGATGGAGAAAGTGGAGCAAAACAGCTCAACACAGAGTGAATGTGGTAAAAGAAAATTTATTTATTTATTTATTTATTTTTTTGATTTTGTTTTTGAAACCAGCCCAGGGGTTTGGGTTGGTGGGTTTGTAGTGGAACGGGGAGGGAGTGGGATGGTGGGTTGTCATGACATAAAATAATAAGATGGTCCAGCAGAGAGAGAGAGAGAGAGAGGGTTGAGTAACGGTGGGTTGTCATGACATAAAATAAGAAGATGGTCCAGCAGAGAGAGAGAGAGTGGGTTGATGATTAAAAATGGTTTGGTGGTGGGTTGGTTTGCCAAAAAAAAAAAAAACATTGTTTAGAAAAAGAGGGAGGTGGAATGATGATGATAATGTTTGGAATGAGTGGGTGCAGAAGTGAAGATTGGTTTAAAAATAAAAAAGGGGTATGGGTGTGTGCTAAAGGTGGTGGAGGATGGGTTGGAAAGTGTAGAGAGAGAGAGAGAGCAAAGTTGGGTGACATTACTGCAATTGCTTTAGCTGCAGTGATTCTTGAAGGTGCCTCACAGTGGACGAGCATTTCGTCGAGAGAGATCGGAAGGGTGGTGTCGTGGCCGTGGACAACCATGGAGGCGGAGTCGCCGACGAGGCAGATATCAATTCCGGTGGTGTAGAGGTGGATTGCGAAAGGGTAGTCGTAGGCGGTGACCATGGTGATGGGTTCGCCCTTGCGGTGTTTCTGCCCGAGATGAGTGAGGCTGTAGGTGATGGTGGCTCGGTCGTGGAGTTGCAGCGGTGGTGGCTCGGCAGTGATGAGTCACTGCTGGAAGCGGTGGCGAGGCTTCCGGTGACTGAGCGAGAGCAGCACGGCGGAGTTCGCCAGCGAGCTCGGTGGTGGCGGAAATGGAATCCAGGACGATTCGAGCAACGTGACTCGGTTTGTGATGCATGCTCGAGAACCGATCATACCGAGAACAGACCGACCTTTCAAGACGAGCATAGTGTCGCGCATGATAAAGGAACTTCGGTGCTGTTCAAGGTGTTGGCGGTGTTCGCGTTTCGGAATATAAGCTTGACGGTGGTGAGCTTGCTGCAGCAAAGGTATTTTAGCCATCTCATCAAAACAAAAGTAAGAGCATGGGAAAGATGGTCTGGGCCTTTGGAAGTGTTGTTGAAGAATCTGTCATTGAAGAAGAAATTAGGAAATTTTGGGTTTGTCCGGCGGGCGGCCAAGGTGAGGCTGCCGCCCGCCGGTGAAGCGGAATTACTAAGTTGTTAACTTAGCTCTGATACCATGTTAATTTACTATATAGAGAGGGAGAATAGATTGTGTTTATTCATATGGTTAGGGGCTCCTTATATAGGAGACGATTTACAAATTGTAATGATGAAAACCTAAAGCATTAACATTGCACTATACATAAAGTCTAAACCACTAACATAAAGCTAACACACTAATATATAGGAGAGGGTGTGGAGAGTAGGTGGAGTAGGTGGTAGGTGGAGTAGGTGGTATACATTAACAGCTTGATTCCGCGAGGACCACAAACCCCAGCAAAGACCAAAAAACAAACCCAGTGTGACTTTATCGGTCCGGCGTCCCACACCAGATGCCCATCCCATAAAATCACCACCAACACCGTGATCAAGCACAAACGATATCGGGCTTTAATTCCAGACCTCCCACGCCCTACTACAACCCCAGAAACAGTGCATTACAGTTTCTGCTGCATCCCCACAACTTTCACACCGATCCTCCTGCAATATATGCCGATGCCGAAGAACAGATTTAACCGGCAGACTGTTTGAACAACACTTCTATGCAAAGACCTTAATTTTGTTGGGAATGCAGAGGCTCCAAACTTGCTTCCAAAACCAGATAACATTTTTCACATCAGACCCAGACCCAGACCCGTGCACCTCTCGACCACTAATATTCATTTGCAAATGATAAGCCGAGCGAACCGAAAACAGCCCATTCCTCGTATAGTGCCAAATCAACTTGTCGGGAATGCCGTAACAACAAAGAGGGATTTGCTGGATTGCCTCGACATCCAATTCCAAGAAATTCGCTTGCAAAACATTAACGTCCCAACAATGCCTGTCCACATCGATAAGGTTGCTAACCAGAGCACCCTGTAACTGTGTTGTAGGTGGCGAACAAACCCGAAAAGAATAAGGCCGCGGCACCCACTTGTCACCCCAAATCTATATTGAACGACCATCCCCCACTCGCCATCTCAACCCCGCGTCCAAAAGCGGTCTTGCATTAAAAATGCTCCTCTATGTGAACGAAGGATTCGACCCAACATTAGCTTGAAGAAAAGTTGTGTGAGGATAATACTTAGCCTTCAACATTCTGGCCAACAAAGAATCCGGCACCGTAGCCAACCTCCACCCCTGTTTGGCCAACAGTGCTTTGTTAAAGGCCTTCAAGCTGTGAAACCCCATCCCACCCACCTATTTTGGGTCACACAATGTTCGCCAATTTTTCCAATGAATTTTCCGCTTGTTCTCCCTCTCACCCCACCAATAGTTACGCACCATAGAGTCAATATCCTCACAAATCCCATCAGGCAACTGGAAGCAGGACATAATATACGTTGGAATAGCTTGGGCAACTGATTTAAGCAAAATCTCCCTACCAGCGACGGATAAATATTTTTCCTTCCACCCATTCAACCGAGTCCAAACTCTATCCTTAATAGAATTAAATATGCCTCTTTTAGATCAGCCCACAATGTAAGGCAACCCAAGATATTTTCCAGACTCCGCCAAATGGCCAACCCCCATCGCATTCCGCAATCCCACCTGAGTATCCTCCCCAACATTCTTACTAAAACAGATAGCCGATTTCTCAAGATTGATTTTCTGGCCCGAAGCTCTCTCATATTTTCCTAATATATCTTGAACCACCGATATTTCTTGCAAGTTCGCAGCTCCAAACAACAAGCTGTCATCCGCGAAGAAAAGATGAGACACCCGTGGACTACCTCGACACACCGCTACACCTGTGAGCTTACCCTCGCCTTCAGCTCTTTGAATTAAAGAAGAAAGACCTTCCGCGCACAACACAAACAAATACGGAGATAGCGGGTCCCCCTGTCGCAGGCCCCTTGCAGGAACAAATTTCTTCGTCGGACTACCGTTCACAAAGACCGAATATGACACAGATGAGATACAATGTAAAATTGTATCCACAAAATGTTGATTGAAACCCATCTTCTCCATTACCCCTCGTAAGAACCTCCATTCAACCCGATCATATGCTTTGCTCATATCAAGTTTTAAGGCGAAATGTCGCTCGTGTCCATGCCTTTTATTCTTCAAGAAATGGAATATCTCAAAAGAAGCCAGCACATTATCACTAATGATGGCTCATGTAATATTAAACACAAATAATTGAGTAAAATTTTATTGATAGTTGGATTTTTTAATATTTACGAAATAAAAAAAATAAAAAATAAGAATAACATTGAGTAAAAATTTATTGATAGTTGAATTTTGAGTAAAAAAAATTTGATAGTTGGATTCTTTAATATTAAAAATAAAAAATAAAAAATAAAAGAAGAAGAAGAACATTTGTCACGACCCGCTCTCCGTACCCAAGGGTTAAGCATCGTGATGGCCAATAACTGAAGTTACCTCCGGCCAATTTATAAACAAATAAATAAACGCAAGCGGAAGAAATATTTAAGTAAGGATACCAAAATAATCATCGGAGCTTCTATTTTTATTTTATAAACTATTGATCAAAAAGGCCGATATTTACATATAAAAATACTGTGTGTGTGTCTATTCCGCAGCCCGACTTTCCAAAAGCTATTTTTGAATTGCATAGTTCCTGAAAATTGGTAAACAACTATAAGCACATGACAGAGTGAGAAATATTATACCAAGAGTATAAGGGACACAAAATAACCATGGATAGTTATGTAACCAAAACATTTAAGATAAATTAGTCGGAACAAATAATCATTTAAGTGGCAGAACTGAGATTATGTACATAACTGAAATATAGAAACTATATAAATATACAACCATAACCACGGTACAGAACAGAACAGAACAGAACAGAGGTCACAGAAGTGACAGTCAGAACAGAGGTACGGATTCAAGAGGTAGCTCGTATGGATTCTAGAGGTGGCTCCCACAATAGTGTAGCACTTAGCTTCGCACAGCATTTTGCTCCGCACAGAACAGAGGTCAATGGATCCATGACAAACAGAGGACCACAAAGTGGTCAAACAGAAGCCAATGGTTATTTAAGTCCCCCAAGGCATGGGACTCACGTGGTGGTACTTACAAAACATAACTGTATATAAGGTTATAGTCAAATATTCTTTAAAATATAAACAAATATATCCATGAGTTTCCTTTTAAGCCAATAGGGTTCAAAAATAAAACCACGTAACTGAAACCTTTATAAAACATAATTTTTATTAATATACTAATAAAACATAACTTTTATTAATATACTAATAAAACATAACTTGTGTAAAACAGATTTTGGTAAGTCAAAACATACGTAAAATACATTTTGGTAACTCAAAGTATAATATAACTCACTTTAACTTTAATATCTTACTCTTTCTTTCCACTATCAAAGACCATTTTAACTTTCACTATTTTTTTTCCTTCTTTCTCTCTTCTCTTTCTTTCCTCTCTCTTTTCCTTTCTTTCCTTCCTTCTTTCTTTTTCTTTCTTCTTTCTATTTTCTCTCCAGGCGTGACACACCTCCCTATTTATAGGGGAATAAGGCGCTACGTGCCAGATTCGATAATGATTTCACAGATTCGTTTTTATCTTTAATAGATATTTAAAATAATTACTTTTGACTCAATATTTTAATATAATTATATAAATAAATTAATTCTTAATTAAATTACACTTTATCATATATTAATGGAAAATTAATTATTTATTTTAATACCACACCCATTATTATTATTATTTATATTATCTATATTATTATTATTTATATTTGACCCCTAAACTTTTAATAATTATATTATTTTATAAAATTACGCATAACAATATATAATAAATTATATATTTTTCTAACTGTGATTAAATAATATTAGTATAAATTCTACAGAATAATTAAAAATCTGGATTGTTACAATCTTCCCTCCTTTTAAAATTTCGTCCTCGAAATTTGCCATATGTAAGCCATCCGCTGCGCACTCTGATAAATATATATTAGATGATTAATCTGATAGAAAATACTATCTAAAAAAAAATTCACCAAAAATAACTTACTGTGTAGTTGTCAAAAATTATTTTGAGCCAAATTAAGAAATAAGGAGCGACTTTAAAAACTTTTCACTCGTTTTGTTTATGATAAAAATAAATAAAAATGAGAACACAATAGCAGAATTATATGCAAGAATTGAAAATTTTGAGATAAACTTTTCATTGACGGGAAATAGTTTCAAAATTAGTATCTTTATAATTTGAACCCACTTTTAAAAAACATCAAAATAAAAATTTTTTTTTTGAATACCGAAATGAAAATTATATGTATTTAATTATATTATAATTTTGGTAGGTGCTTGAGCCCGACATCCTTCTTTTCTTGTCCTTCTTTTACTATAACAAATATAAATTATATCTAATATCTTTCACAAATTATGCACAAAAAAAAATTAATATATATATAATCATATAAAATTATAATATAATTAAATCGACTAACAAAATATAATATTTAAGTACTAATTACCCGCTATCCTACTTCTTAAATGTACATGTGTCCTATGCTCCAATGATGATTTTTTTTTTATTTTATAAACCATTGCTCTAATACCATTTGTCACAACCTGCTCCCCGTATCTAAGGGTTAAGCATCGTAATGGCCAGTAACTGAAGTTACCTCCGGCCAATTCATAAACAAATAAATAAACGCAAGCGGAAGAAATATTTAAGTAAGGGTACCAAAATAATTATCGGAGTTTCTATTTTTATTTTATAAACTATTGACCAAAAAAGTCAATATTTACATAAAAAAATATCATAAAAATACTGTGTGTGTGTCTATTCTGCCGCCCGATTTTTCAAAAGCTATTTCTGAATTGCATAGTTCCTGAAAATTGGTAAACAACTATAAGCACATGGCAAAGTGAGAAATATTATACCAAGAGTATAAGGGACACGAAATAACCATGGATAGTTATGTAGCCAAAACATTTAAAATAAATTAGTCGGAACAAATAATCCTTTAAGTGGCAGAACTGAGATTATGTACATAACTGAAATATAGAAACTATATAAATATACAATCATAACCACGGTACAGAACAGAACAGAGGTCACAGAAGTGACGGTCAGAACAGAGGTACGGATTCAAGAGGTGGCTCGTACGGATTCTAGAGATGGCTTCCACAATAGTGTAGCACTTAGGTCCGCACAGCATTTTGGTCCGCACAGAACAGAGGTACGGATTCAAGAGGTGGTTCGTATGGATTCTAGAGGTGGCTCCCACAATAGTGTAGCACTTAGCTCCGCACAGCACTTTGCTCCGCACAAAACAGATGTCAATGGATCCATGACAAACAGAGGACCACAAAGTGGTTAAACAGAAGTCAATGGTTATTTAAGTCCCCCAAGGCGTGAGACTCCCATGGTGGTACTTACAAAACATAACTGTATATAAGATTATAGTCAAATATTCTTTAAAATATAAACAAACATATCCATGGATTTCCTTTTAAGTAAATAGGGTTCAGAAATAAAATCACGTAACTGAAACCTTTATAAAACATAACTTTTATTAATATACTTATAAAACATAACTTGTGTAAAACAGATTTTAGTAAGTCAAAGCATACGTAAAATATATTTTGGTAACTCAATGTATAATATAACTCACCTTAACTTTAATACCTTACCCTTTCTTTCCACTATCAAAGACCCTTTTAGCTTCCACCATTTTTTTTTCTTCTTTCTCTCTTCTCTTTCTTTTCCTTTCTTTCCTTCTTTCTTTTTCTTTCTTCTTTCTATTTTCTCTCCGGGCGTGACACGCCTCCCTATTTATAGGGGAATAAGGCGCTAGCAGATTCGATAATGATTTCACAGATTCGTTCTTATCCTTAATAAATATTTAAGATTATTACCTTTTAACCTAATATTTTAATATAATTATATAAATTAATTAATTCTTAATTAAATTACACTTTATCATATATTAATGGAAAATTATTTATTTATTTTAATACCACACCCATTATTATTATTATTATTTATATTATCTATATTATTATTATTTATATTTGAACCCTAAACTTTTAATAATTATATTATTTTATAAAATTACGCATAACAATATATAATAAATTATATATTTTTCTAACTGTGATTAAATAATATTAGTATAAATTCTACAGAATAATTTAAAATTTGGGTTGTTACAACATTAAGTAAAAATTTATTTAATCTTTAGTTGGTATAAGTCCAAATTTGATAATAATGTAATGGGTATTTGTGAAATTTTACATTGTTAATCTTACTCCTATCTCTCAAAACAAACATGAACTATTAATAGTCCAATGGCTATTAAACAAACACAATTTTTCTTAATCTCCTCATTAGCAGTCCCTTCACTAGCAATCTCCTTACTAACAATCCCCTCTATTCTACATCTAAAAACAAATAGGCCCATAATGTTGAAATTACTAAACGTAACACTTCAAAAAACTCTCTTTAGTGTACTTTTCCAAACGTAACACTAACAATCCAAAAACGTAGCATTTCAATGCAATACACTAAAAAATTTCTTAGTATACTTTTTTCAAACGTAACAATATAATATTCCAAAAAAACTCATTATTGTACTTTTTCTAAACGTAACACTTCAATGTAATACACTAAAAAAACTCTTTAGTATAATTTTCTTAAACGTAATAATGTTGCATTCCAAAAAAATTTCTTAGTGTATTTTTTCCAAACGTAACACTCCAATCAATGTAACACAATAAAACTTTTTAGTGTACTTCTTCTAAACGTAACACTCTAATATAACATTTCAATGTAATACCAAAAAATTATACTAACATAAATGTAGATTTCCACACTCAACAACCAACACTTTAGCCACCAATCCTCCTAAAAAAAATCTTCCACACCTCACATTTCCATTCTCATCCCACAAACAAATTAGAAAATTAGAAAAATAAATTATAAAAAGATATTCACTTAAATAAATAAAATCTTAGGATTAAATGGATTAATATTCCCTCATAGAGGATTTATCGGTAAATTTTCATAATTGGGATTAAAAATATTTCCTTTTTAATTGTGATTATTCATTTAATAGTCTTGTCTGGTTTAGATTGTTTTTCTGAATTTTTATTTTTTTATAGTAAATATTTTTAATATTTTAACATTTTTTTAAAAAACTTTTGAGATTCTTGTAATCTACCTATATTCAAAAATTATAATATTGATAAAAAAAAATTCACTAAAAAATTCACTGAATACAAAAAATATAATAATTCAGTGTTTTTTTATATTATTGTGTATATATTGAATTTATTTTATAGTTTTAATAAATATTTTACTTTTTAAGTTCATCTAACAAAAATAATAAAATAAAAAATTTGCTGGTACTATGTTAAATGAGCTACCATAAACTGTTTTATGTAAATTATGTTTTAAAAATCATATTAGTTTTTAAAAGCACATTATTTGTTAAATGAATCCTATTTGCTTAAAAAATGAAACCTATAGATATAATTGTTTATTAAATGTGTGTTGGACAATTATTTTGTAAATGCCACTACGGAGATCCTATATCTTGGGAGACTTAAATAACCATCGGCCATCTGAAATGTTACTTTATATGACATTCTGTTATGTTCTGTTGTCACTGTAAGTGACTCTCCGTTGTCATGGATCTACTGATCCTCTGATTTCTGGCGTAGAGCAAAGTGTTGTGCGGAGCTAAGTGCTACACTATTGTGGGAGCCACCTCGAAAATTTGTACGAGCCATCTTTTTATTGA
>CM069905.1:29738954-29778954 GCA_036172215.1 Camellia granthamiana | reverse complement strand
TATACATACTTTCCTATTTATCTGCGTACATGTGCAACATTATTGCTCTTGTTATACCCTTTTAATTTAAAATTTTTTTCTATGTAAGAGCCCAATTTTCAATGTATATCAAAGTGACGAGTAAGTTTAAAGAGCATTAGAAATCTCTCAAAAAAAATCGCCCTCACCACAATCATCAATTTATAGTTCCAAGCTTCAGTTGCCCTGTCTAGCCATATCTATGCTTATGAATTTGAATAATATTAATGTACTAATTATTACATTAATAAATGATGTGACATAATTTTAAAGATTTTGAGTATTTGTAATTTGTATAATAAGTGAGGTCAGTAATAATGACTTAACACTAGTTGGTATACTAGTGTGTATATTAATCAGTATATGTAGCACCACTGTATGAATTTTCACTAATCAACAAGTCGAGCATAAGATGTCCATCCTACATTTCTAAAGTCGAGGCTCTACACATAGACTTAAAAATATGAGTTTAGGGTTTTGGGTTTGCCTGAGCTCATATTAGCTTAATTAGGACTTTAATTCAGACTTTTGTTTTATTAAATTCCAAATTCATTGAAAAAAACAATTATAATACAAAACTTAGAAGTGCATTAATTCCAGCAATTAGAATTGCATAAAAAAATAAACTTTATTTCTTGAAAGAAAAAAATTACATTAATTATGATTATGTTATCACATCGTATGAATTTTTAACCTCATAAAAATATAGTTACTAATTTCATAGTTTGCATGCTACTTATTTAGTTTTTCAATTTTAATCTTTTTTTTAAAATTTTATATATTAAAAATGCATGCATACATAAAAAGTCCAAAAATGACGGAAAAAAATAGTATAAATTATTTAGTGTATATGAGCCTAATACAAACTTATTGAATGGGTCTATGAGTCGATCTTCGAAAAGACCATCAGATTGGGCTCATGGGCCGACCCATTGACCCTACCTCTGATATCAGTGACGGAGCTAAAAAATCAAATTAGAGGGGACATTTATTAATTATAATATTAAAAAATTTTATAAAAATATTTTACGCAAGTTTTTACGATTGATTTTGAGAAACATCAAAAAGATAATATTATTTATAACTAGTGTATCATGAAAAATATAAAAAAATATAGATATAATTCTTAAAATAAATTATATAATGATAAATTATTTTTTTATACAAAATTTGATAAAAAAATTCAAGATAATGGTAATATCACGTCATCATTAATATGTGATATCACCAACTAATAGTAAATAAACACATAGAGAGTGAACCTCACATGTCAAATGTAACTAATAACCTAATAAATTTCATATCTTTAAAATGAGATTACTTATACTTGCATGTCAATAATAATAACATCACCGTTACATTCAAAATTTTTTATAAAATTTTCATAGATAATATGATTTATAATAGTTTCTTCATTTTTAATCAAAATAACTATTATTGTTCTCATAATTTTTAAAATGTCATTGACATTTCACTGTAATAATATTTTTAAATTTTTTAATTTAAAACATTTTCTTTATATTTGCAAAAAAAAAAAAAAAAAGCCCAAAATCCAGGGGGTACATGACCCCCTGGTCCTCACTTCCCTCCACCACTGTCTGAGACCATCCCTATCTTATATTATATTTTAGGGGGACTTACAGGTCGGTCCTATTGACTAGATTTATTTACCTGTAAGTCTTGTTCATTTTTCCACCTCTCAGTATCTCCAAAATACCCTTCCTACACCTCCTTCAATAACTCAATCATCAAATCACTTCCATGACCTACCATCTTCCACTTCTAGCCATCGACAAGTATTTCCAACCGCTGGTGATAACCTTCTGCAACCTCTGACGATCACCTCCGGCAACCTCCGGCGCTCACTACTGTCATTATCTCCTAAGATCTGATGGCGATAGGAGGAGAAGAAGAAGAAGAATGTGAGAGAGAGAGAGAGAGGAAAATGAAAGGCCTTAGTATAAAATTGTTAGCCTTTGTGTCGTAGATCAATATAACCATGCCTTTACCATCTGCTCTTTGTCCTTTTTCCAGTGATAAATTTATCATTGATAGATTGACCCATCCAACATATTCACATCTACAATGACAAATCAGTGATAAATTCTTCACTGTATAAATATAAAAAATCAGCAACAATATACAACATATTCAACAAATTAATGATAAATTTATCACTGATAGATTAATCATACTGTATATTCATCTCTCTAGTGACAAAAATGATAAATTTATCACTGACTGTTTGTTAAAAAATTACAAAAAGAAAATCTCATCATCATCGTCACAAATTAACACAAGATTCAAAAACAAAAGCAATAAATTTAGCAGTGATAAACACATTCAATGATAAATTTCTCACTAGTTGTTTGTTAAAAGATTACAAAAATAAATAAATAAATAAATAAAATCTCATCATCATCATTACAAATCAACAAAAGATTCAAAGAAATATATCAGTGATATATTTATCACTGATATAGTAGATTTTTGGTTTAAGAGAAATAAAAAGAGAGAAGAAGTGAGAAAGAGGGAGGTGATAAATATAACATGAACAAAAATCAGTGATAAATTTATCATTGTATTAATATTAAAATTCCAACAGTAGTACTCCACAACATATTAAACAAATCAGTAATAAATTTATCACTAAATTAAGTGATAAATTCATGAGATTAGTTCAATATGTTTTACAAATGTAGATCTTTACCAACACACTGTAGAAAGAGTCTCGATCTCATTGGCGACCATGTAAAGTACCAGATTGGCGTCGAAGATGGTAGATCGACATTGAAAACAACTAGATTTAAAGCCATTGGTGAAGTTCGACGTTGAAGATGCTGGATTGATGATTGAAGAAGAACGACGGTGATAGCAAATAAAGGATGGAGGATAAAGGATGGAGGAAGAGCGACGGTAATGACAAAGAGGAAGGAAGACGACAATGTTAGGCGAGCTAGTCAAACGGTTGAGAGATTGTGAAGTATAGATTGGCGACGGTGGAGATGGTTGGTGAACAATGGTGGTAGTAGTGGCTGGCGAATGTAGTGGTGGTAGTGGTCGGCGAAGGTGGTGGTGGTGGTGACCAGTGGAGGTGACAGTGGTTAGTGACGGACGACGATGGTAGTTTGGGTGGATGGCCATGGCCATGGCCATTGCTACAATTGTGGTATTTTCTAGAGAGAGAGAAATGAGAAAGAAGAAGAGTTTTGAAAAAATGATTAAGAGAAAAGTTAATACAAATTGAAAAAAATTAATGAGTAATAAATATTATAAATAATTAAAAATTTAGAAAGGGTTTGGAATGATTTAAATAAGGATTTTTACCAGCTAATAGTAGGGACAAAATCGGAATAAAAAAATATAACATCATTTCTTAGTATATGAGATAAAAATTTAAAATCTAATGGATAATATATTCAATTATTGGGATCGACTAATAAAAATTCCTATATTTTAAGACAATGGCATGGCCCGGCCAGGCCCATGAGCTTTGGATTTTTGTCGACGAGGCTTACATCCCTACCCTAATATAACATCATGAAAATTGATCTTGAGCACACCCACACGATGTACTGCTCTCCACACCAAACCAAGATCACCTCCATGTGCATGCAAAAATTGATTGATCATGAGGCCAGGAAGACACCCCCCATTATTGGCGTCTGCACTGCACATAAGCATGCATATGCTCCCTCAACAGACCTCTCATAGGCATCTTACAACAGACCATGACAATGTTGACAAGCAGTTCTGCTTTTCCAAATACCCCCACACATAATATAGAAGCTGCCAAAAAGCACATTACTCTGAAAATTTGTTGTTTGCTTCTAGGTTAATATCCCCAACAGTCAATATCCCAACACATTCACATGGGTTTATCTTTCATAGAAATCGGGTTGAGGGATAGACGCAAAATTCTGACATATAATAAGATTTAATATATATACTCTCATTTTTTGAGGGATAATTTATCCCGGATAAATTATATTGACTTTTTTTGAGATTTAAAAAAAATATATTGTAAATCATATAGTTTTGACATAATTATATTGAGTTCTTTTGAGATTTTAGTTTATATAACACTTAGTTAATTTTTCATTAATAATTTATTAGTTATATGAATGGAAAAAAATGATATTATTATATGTTTTACATGAAAATGAATATTTTACGGTTCAAAAAAAAAAAAAATGAAAATGAATATTTTACGTTATTTATTTTTATATTTTTTCATACCATCTGTATTAGTTTCATTTATTTAACACTACTAAAAGAGAAGTCAGTGTAATTATATCAAAACTGTAAAATATATATTTTTTCAAACCTTAAGGGAGATCAGTATAATTTACCTTCTTTTTTTATTTTTTACAAAACAATTCGATTAGCATAGAGAGGGAAAATATAAATAATTGTACTTCTTCTTCTTCTTTTTTGTTGTTGTTGTTGTTGTTGTGGTATCTATGTTGAGGTATAAAAGATAGGTATTGTAAGACCATTGTATTTGATACTCTTTCATGTTATTGAAAATATTTGTTAAAATCGATATTAAAATTTCAAATAATGTCATTTTAATAAATGTAATCAAGTAACTTTATACTTTCTACACGTTTTCTCTCCAAGTTAGGATTTTTAATTAGCACTTAATTATGAAAAACTAGTTTTTGATGTTGTTATATTTGTTTAAATTTTTTTGGTTTACTTTGATCCCATATTTTATAAACAGAGCGACTACTTTTTTTTTTATAAATCAAGGATGATCGACCATACAAAACTTTTAAAAATTAACTTGAAAGAGAGAGCAAGTAGATATTTAATAATTAATGCTACTATAACAAATAAATTTTATTATTTTTATTTTTAATATTGTGGAGGGAAGAATGCCCCTTTGTCTAGGTTTGTTATTATTGACCACATTCACGTGGTGTGTAGTATGATCAGTCCAATTCCATATGTTTGCAGAGAAAAGTACATTAAATCATCTTGAAAAGTCATGGAAAATGAGAAATAATTGAACAAAATATTATGCAAGAAAATCAGTTTATTAAAAACCTCAAAATAAGTAATCTCAGATTACTATGATCAATTAACATACTACACAATATTTAGGAAACTTATTGAAATAATTATATATCATTGCTAAAAAAAAGTGTAAGTAAGAAAAAAATAATAAAACTTTTGTCTCCATTTTTTAAAATGAGTTTCCTAGCTCCATATGTCACTCGCTCCATAAGCCCAATAGTTATTTTATTGGGACAATTACTTGTATGTTTTTAAAAATAAATAATTATAGATCAGCGGTAAAATTTATATATATTAATAATTAAAGTTATAAGATTTTCTATTATTTTACAATTATTTTGTCAAATCAACACTGATATGTAATTTCTCCTATTTTATTTATACATAAATTAATCATAGCCGGACACAACTCTTTCACATAGGTGTAAGACCAAAAAAAAAAAAAAAAAAAAACATATATATTTAGTTATGTAATCGATTTTTATGTTTTTAAACTTTTTTCAAAATGGTACCGGCTAATTGTTCTTTTTTTTTTTTTTTTTGAGGTTAATGAGTGTTATACAAATAGATTTTTTTTTAGGCTGATACAATTCTAGGTCCTCATTCCTCATTGATCACTGAGATTATTGAGATTTAGGATTACATTTTGAGTTAGATTTGTGAAGATGAAGAAAGAAAATAAAATAAAATAAAAAATAAATCTTCATCTCTATTCTTAATTTCCTTTTCTTTTATTTTTGAAAACTCAAAATGAACTAAACATAAGATTTTTTCACTTAAACAACAGTATTAGGTGTATTTTTTTTTTGTAACAAACTAATTTACATATTCAATTAATGTGTGAATTAATGGGTAAAAATAAGACATATATATATATATATTTTTTTTACTTTTTATATATATATTTTTTACTTTTTAATTTTTTTTTTTTTTTTTTTTGGAACTGTTTTTAAAACTTGGAAGTTCTTGGAAGGATGGCTACATGCCTACGTCAGACTTTTGGAATAAACAATCATTTCTTCTAGAAGCCTTTTTTTTCAGTATATTTCATTTTAATTTTTTTCAACAAAGCAAGCATTAACTTGTGAAAGTTGAAAAATCTCTCTCTCTCTCTCTCCATAATTTAGAAAAATGAAAAAGAATCAAAATTTTATTAATTTTCTTAAATTTTTATCCAAAATTTTAATTTAAAAGTATCTAATAATTTGCTTATAGAGCAACATTTATTTATTTATTTTTGGGTTTGATTTTTGATTTCTTTAGTTAGTGGTTGATAAAATGAGAGAGCTATTAGAATTGGATTAATCAAGTTGCATTGTTACTATATTTTGTTCAACATTGAGTATATTTAATGTAATTTATTTGAATTGTTTATAATTATTTTTATTTAATTTTAGAAATTTATGTCAAATTATTTGATACAATTTCTACTTATAACTAATTAGGCAGAAATAATTTAAATAAATTGAAAAAATTAATTATCTAAAAATTTAAAAATATATATTTTTAATTTCTATTTTCTAATTATTAATTTTCAACATATAAAAAGCTCTACCTAATAGTTCCATTATCCCATCATCTTTTTCACATGTATGATATAGACAAAAAAAAAAAAAAAAAAGGTAGTCTATTTGTATCATAAATAATTCGCAACCAAAGTGTTTAAAAAGAGGTATAAAGTTTAAGAAATATTTTTAAATTGTTATTTATTATTATTTTTTTTTCCGCATAAATAACACATATCTCCTTTAACAAGAACCACAATTTTAATATATTTATACCCATCTTCGTTTTAGTACGTGTAAAAAAATTAAAATTAATATAGATAATGTGAAAATGAAAAAATAGATAAAATAAATTATAGATTTTAGTATAAAAGAAGATTATAATATTATTTTTCTATTCATATAGCTGATAAATTACTAATGAAAAAAATTATATGAATTAAAATTTAAAAAAAATTAATGTAATACACAATTAGATTTTTTTGAGAAGCCGTAATACACAATTAAATTTGTGTAGATGAATCCATAGGGCCCATATTGAGACTCACCACCACTACTAGTAGCTTAAGATAAAGACATTTTGGCCCTGTTAAGTAGCTCAAGATAAAGACATTTTGGCCCTGTTTACTTGGCCGCATGAGTGATGGGAGTAGATTGTCTATAAGGGGTGTTTCTTTGGGTTTTTTTGAGTCAATTTATGATTTTTGATTTCTGAAAAATTATTTTAAATTGTTTAGTTAAACTTATTTTAAATAATTTCTGATTTTAATCATTTATTTTAAGTAAAAAAAGTTAATTCTGAGAAACTTCTCACCCATTACTTCTGATTATCAGCTTCTGCTGTAGATATGTTTACTTTTACGACCGTGCTAGGGGGCCCGAATTTTCGGCCCCCGAATCCCCCGAAAAATCAGAACAAGGCAAAAAAAAAAAAAAAAAAAAAAAATTTTGCCCAAAACGACGTCGTTTTGGACATTAGGGGGATTAGGGGGGACATTTTTAGGGGGACAAATCAGTTTCCTTACTTTTATACTATTAGATTTTTTTTATTTTTTTATTTTTTTAAAAAATAAAAAAAAGACCCAAATGGACTATAGAATATTATTATTATTTTTTATAAGAAATGTAGACAAGTAGTGAATAACAAAAAATAAAATTTCATTGAAAAAGTTACTTCACAGCTTATTTAACACACACTACTCAGCAACTTAAATCTATAATCCAACAGTTATACCAAATAGATTAACAGCTTCTGATTAAAGTCATAATCTATAATATGTTAAGCTATAATTTATAATCTGTTTTAACAGTTACATCAAGCGGGGCCAAGGTGGGGGTTTACATATGGAATGTTTGGTTAGAAAATGGGAGTGTTTGGGAAGATAAAAATTGATTTTTTGGATTAAAATTTATAAAAATATAAAATAGATTAAAATAATTAATAAGATAAAATATCATATCAAATTTATAATTATTTCATTTTTTTTTTCATAAATATCACATTCAACTATAAAAAAATTTAACATTTTTTCCTAACACAAATATTTTAGTATACTAAAATATTCAAAAATTAAAATAGCTTATTAAAATAACTAATTTCCCAAACGAGGCCAATATATGACAGCTTTTGTTTGGGAAGTGGGTTAACTTTTTGACTTTTTAATTTTTTGACTTCTTTAACCTGAGCTAAAAAGCGTTGTTTGGGATGATTTTTATTTATTTTTATTTTTTTGAGTTTTATAAAAAAAAAATGAAATGATTATAATTTAAATGTGACATTTTATCTTATTAAAATTTTAACTTATTTTATTTTTTTTAACTACAGAGTTGTTTGGGATGATCTAAATAAGTACACTCTTTGATTTTTTACAAAAAAAAACGTGAAATATGGGTTGGATTTGAAGTGATGTGGTAAAGAGATGATGTGATTTAAATGAATGATGATAGTAACTTTTTAACTTTTTTATATTATATCAAACTAGGCCTAAAATAACCCTACTCTCACGTGCCAAACATATCATTGTAGAGTAGCTCACTTTGTTACGAGCATGGGATTGAAAATCAATCCTTTCGGATTGATGCTTAAGTACAAAAATAAAAAAGAAAATTTATTTTTAAGGCTCCGTTTGAGAAGATAGGTTGTGGGTTTTTTTGACTATTTTAGTCATAAAAGATAAAATAGACTATTTTAGCTATAACAAACAAAACATCACATCTAATCCATAATCATTACACTCTTCTCTCATAAAAAAGTCAAAAAAGTCAAAAAGCTAAAAAGCCATTCCTAAACCAAGCTTTTTAACCTAGGTTAAAATAATCAAAAATGCTAAAAAGCCAACCCACTTCCCAAACCAACCCTTATTTTTACATTGAGTGAGCTTAAAAAGTACCTAAAAAAAATATATATAATATTAAAAAATACTAAAAAAAAAAATTATTAATTTAATATATTAACATTATCAATAATATTACTAAGGGGTGGTTTGGGATAATCTAAATAAGTGTATTTTTTGACTTTTTATGAAATATGGGTTGAGTATGGGTTGGGTTTGAAATGATATGGTAGAGAGGTGATGTGACTTAAATAAGATGATGTGACTTAAACAGGATAGTGACTTTTTGACTTTTTTAAAACATCCCAAACAAGGCCTAATTCTATGACGTACAAACAAATACTCTTTATCTTATATCTCCAATTTAATATCACTATATTATTAATCTCCTCGCTCAATCCACCGTAATCACAATCTCATTCAATCTAATCCGCCAAACAAATATAGCCTTTATTAAAAGTCAATGTATGGACCAAATCTCTCCATCTCTACCCTCTCTATTTTTTCTCTCTAGATCTACACTAGGTTGACATCATGTCGATGCCATGATGACCATTTCATCGGATTACAAATCTAATTATCATCATTTATGAAATTTATTATATATTTTTTAAACCTTAAAAGTAATTAATGTAATTATTTTATAAATATTTTAATAATTTTAACAAGAAGTGTCATGTCATTCTAAGTTGGACTCTCACTAGTGCCCTACGCTTGACTAATATTAGTGATTTTGCAAATATTTACAAGTTTTTAGTGTTTTTCAATTTAGGATTCTTTTGTGAAGTTGATAAAAAATTAGCTTCTAAATTTTTACTTATTTTAAGTCACATCATTCTCATATAATTTATTCACAAAAAAATAAAATAAATTAAAAAAAATTAAAAAATTAATTTTTTACTAACTTTTCAAAACAACCCTCAATGTTATAAAAATGAAACAAAAATAATACTATTGTGGAAAAAGGTTCTATAAAGTGAGGAATATTCAAAAGGGGCTCATTGTTTTTGACAACTTCGGCGGCGGCGGCTGCTGAGCATTGAGGTCCGAGCCTAATCGACAACTTTTTTTTAACGTGGTTGGCCTTTTCTTTTGGATTAGAGAAATTGTTTTGTTTTATTTTTTTAATTTTTTTTTTGTTTTCTTATATAATAATATAGATATAATTTCCCTTTCCCTCTATGTATTATATAAATTCAAATTTTGACTTAATATTTTGAAATTTTTATTTTTTATATACCAAGTCAATTTTTTTATTATTAATTTATTTTTAATTAATTTAGTTTTAATATTTTAAGTAATTTTTTTATTTACAAAATAGTTACAACTATTTATTTTTTATGTATAATTTTATTTTTATTAATTTGATATATAAAATGTTTGCCTTAGTCCTAATATTTATATATATTAGTTTTATTTTTATTTTTATGGGGGATATTTTTCTTTTTTTAGTTGGTAGCTTTGTTGACTAGGTTTAGTTTCACTTGCCCAACATGCTCTGGAAAAAGTTGAGGATGCCACAGGAAGATAGATTAGTCCCGCGAGGGAGATAAGTAGTATAGTCACCAAACATAATTTTTTATGATAAAATTATTAGATGTGATTATATACAATTTAATTAGAGTGGTATAAATCATCTGGTAAAAATTAAAATTTTATTTTTCATCATCAAATGTAAAAGATGAACCACCATGCTTCAATGATAAAATGTCACTTTTTCAGTGGTGTCAACCGTTTGTATTAATGTTGGGTCAACAAATACAAATCAGTTTTGATTTTGGTTTTTAAAAATATTTTTCAAAAAATTATATATAGTTTTTACTTTCAATGAATTTTTTTTAATATTTTAAGTAGTTTTTTTTTTAATTTTTAAACACATCTAACATAAATATATTTAAAAAGTATAATATTTGTAAAAAAAATATTTAAAAAATTCATTAAATACCAAAAATATAAAAAAAATAAAAATTTAGTACATTTTTCATATTTTTGTATATTTATTAATTTTTTAAAATATTTTTTCACAAATATTTTACTATTTAGATACATTTAAGTAAGGTGTATCTAAAAAAATTAGTTAAAATTTTAAAAATATTTACTAAAAAAAACAAAAAAAAATTTTAATTTTTAAAAAATTAAAATTAAAAAACTGAAATTAAATATACTGAATAGGATTAGGATCACTACTGTGACCCCTCACTGTTAGCCTTGTTGTGTGTTGACATAACACCGTTATATAAACTCATGGGGTGTGGTGGAGTGGTAAGGACTCCTCCTCCCTTAACCAAGTGTCGGGGGTTCGATTCCCGCCTTGGGCATGGAGCAGCCTTAAATCTCTGGGCCAGCTGTCCCACCCTTCGAGGTGCCTACAATCAGCGAAGGGATTAGTCTCCTCGTTCGGCGGAGGATACCTTGGGAGACCAAAAAAAAATAACACCGTTATATATATAATTTTAGAAAAAAGTTAGGTCAATCAAATTTATCCACGTGTGCTTCATTCTTCCAGTGGCATCTCTACTCTACCTCCATCACTCAGTCACCGTCGAGCCACAATATTATCCACTGCCACCATAAAAATCAACATTATTCTAAAATTGAATTCAAAGTCATCCCAAATTAACAGAAAAAAATCCGAAATTAAACCCAAATCAGTGTCAAGAGAGGGATTTTATTGACCAAATTAAACTCCATAACAACTTGAGTGATCATAGTTTTTTTTTTTTTTTTTTTTCATGTTCTTTAAAGAGTTGAAATGTTACAATCCTTGGCTAAGGAAGAAGATGCTTTTTAAAAGGAACCTCACAACTAAAATGAATAAGAGGAACTTGATGATTTGGACTCTAATAATTATTTATTTATTTATTATAGATTACAACACTTAGGGCTGGTTTGGCAAGTTTTAAAAAAGTCAAAAAATCATTATTTTATTTAAGCCACATCATCTTATTTAAATCACATCACCTCTCTAACACATTACTTCAAACCCAATCTATCCAACCTATATTTCATAAAAAGTCAAAAAATACACTTATTTAGATCATTCTAAACAATCCCTTTATGTTATATATAGACTCTTTTCATATGAATGTATTTGTAAGTGACTATTAGTTACTTTAGACGACAAACTTTAATTAGTTTTGGTGTAATGTTCTGTTCTAACCTAACTTGCTTCTTCATCATCTTGATTTAACATTTCTTTATCAGCTCTCTTTTGGCATGCATTATGAAAGCATCAAATTTTTTCTTTGATTTTAAATTGGAAACTTCCTCTTGAACTTTGAGTTAAAAATATTTCTTTGCTTGACCCGACGTTAATGAATGGCAGAGGTTGTTTTGTCCTTCAATTTAGACTTGAAAAATAGAACTTGAAGAAAGAAAAAAAGAACAACATTTTGATGTAGTTAAAACAAAACTTGTGAAAAAAAATAAAATGAAGCGGTGTCATTTCAATGCATAGCAGGGGTGCAATAGTTAGTGGCGACTCTAGAAAATTTTGTGGATGGGTCATTAAAAATTTTTAGCCCCACAGATTTTATTTTAAAAAAATAAACTATTTAACATTTGAAATTCTCCACTTTCAAGTAAAATAATTTTTTTAATAAAATACTATCATTTTAACTCAAATACATATATATATATATATATATATATTTATGATCGTATTTGACGAGATGTCATTTTTTAAATTACTACATGACAACCTCATTGTCAATAGTGTCAAACACAATTTTTTTTTTTTTTTTTTTTTTTTTTTTTAATGTATTGTGATAATTTCTATTACATATTTATAATGAAGAGGTTCTATTAACTATATCATTCAATAATGAGTGTAATGTACTTTTTTAATTTTAATAAATATGTACATTTTTGTGATTTCATAGTTAATAAATATGTACATTTTTTTTTTTATATATGTGATGAGACGACCATTCAACCATTGATCTCATATTTAGTTTGAGTGTTGAGAAGAGAAATGTAATAAAGAATGATTAGGTTCCTAATAAATTTTGATTTATAATAGATGAGTCCTTTGTTTGTTTAATAGGATTAATTAGTTATCAAACAAATTTTTTACCATTAAAAAAAAAAAAATTCAAGAGTTTTTGGTAGGGTGATGGGTGGTTGGATGAGATCCCATCACCCTTTTGGGGGAGTTGTCCCTAGCAACAGTAAGGGGTCACAGCCAGTTATCCCAAATTCATAAAAATAACAATGTGTTATTGCAGTCTGAGCTTTTTGGAGCAAGAGCATATATGTTTTAAGACTAGCCAATAATTTTTCTTTATTCTGCCATAAAAATCATCTAAAAAATACCATAAAAATTACTAAATAGAATTTGTAAAAATGAAAAATTTTAAAGATGTTGATTATGTTTGTGTGTCTTCAAAAAATCAAGCTAATTAATCTAATGCGACCTTTATTATTTCTTTGAGGGTTCAAGTTTAAAAACCAAAAGGAAAATTCTAATCATATAGATTTTTTACACACAATTTCCCCATAAAATTATGTGACATGGCATTCTTGAAAATGCTAACCAACATAGTTTGGGAAGTTGGTTTTGGTGGGTTAGGGGCTAAAATAGCCACAAAAAACAAAATAGGCTATTTTAGCCACAAAAAACAAAACATCAAATCTAACCCATAATCATTACACTCATCTCTCATAAAAAAAGTCAAAAAAGCCAAAAAGTCCTTCCCAAACCAGGCTTTTTAGCCCCAGGTTAAAATAGCCAAAAAGTCAAAAAGTCAAAAAACCAACCCACTTTCCAAACGGAGGCATATGTCTTTTATTTTTCAAATAGGGAACATCATTTTACATAAAACTTATGTATAACTTTTTGTTTGTGTAGCATTAATTTAAAAAAAAAGAAAAAAGAAAAAAAACAACAACAACAAACAAGTTTTCAGAAATTCATTTTATTTATTTATTTATATTTTTGCGATTGTTTTTAGATTTATTTTTTAAAAATAATTTGCCAAACAATTTTTCAGTTTTTTCCACAAAAACAAAAACAGAAACAAAAAAATAAAATAAAAACACAATCAAACAATTCATGCCATGAAATATAGACTTCTATTAAGGGCAATGATATTGAATAACCCCTTTTTTTTTTCTTTTTTTTTTTTTGTTGGACAAGTAAGTAGTGGACTCCTTTAATTTTCACATGCCATAAAAAAGAGAAATGTTTGAGACACTCACTCCCACAAGTGATTTCTTATCAGTATACTTTTCAAATATTCTAGTTAGTTTCCAATTGAGCTTTGGTTTAGAATGTGAGTTGACTTTTAATTTTTTGACTTTTTAATTATTTTAGGCCTTGTTTGAAATACACATGTTTTAGCTTAAAAGTCAAAATGTTACTTAAAAAAATCAAAAAACCTATAACTTATATCAAAAAGTCAAATATTCTATTTTCTCTCTACTTTTTATACATCTTTTCGTAAAAAATCAAAAAGTTATTCCAAACATACTAATTTTTTTTACCTCATATTTTAATCAAAAAATCAAAAAGTTACTAAAATAGCCTATTCTCAGACGAGGCCTGCTTGGAGCTAAAAAACTTTGTTTGGGATAAGATTTTTATCTTTTTTGATTTTTGTGAAAGAAAAAATAAAATGATTATGATTTAAATGTGATATTTTGTCTTATTAACTTTTTAATTTATTTTATTTTTTGGGACTATTTTAGCATGAGTTTTTTATGCCAAATGATGCCTGAATCTAATTCACAATTATTGAGTCAATTGGCAAGCCTAATCATGGCAGTTTGATTTGATTAATCCAAGAAATCAACAATACTATAATTATAATGGGAACCCTTATTAATTAGTGTTAGTAGGAAAAAAATTTGGCTTATTGATATGGAAAATGTTATATATTCAAATTTTTTATTAAATAAATGATCAAATGTTTTACATCGGTATAGGGTTTATAAAATTGCGAACCGCACATCCATGTGAGACATTTGATCATTTATCTGGTAGAAAATTTGATATCCCTTACATGCGCAATTTGTCAAATCAAAACAAAAGATCCCAAAAGTTTTACCAAAATTTCTATCAAATGTTTTACATGGGTGTGGAATCCACATAGAACTCACATGGTGTGGGTTTCATACCCATATGAGATATTTGGTAAAAATTTTGATAAATTTTTTGAAATCTCTAACATTACTCAATCAAAATTGACGAAAATCGGATTAATTGAACATGATGAAAGGTACATATTACCTAATAGAATGGATTAGGATTGAATTAGGTTTCAAAGTAAGAAATTGAGAGGTCTTCATATAATTATTGAGCATTGCAAATTTGACATTTTTTAAGCATTGCTTAGTCAATTGCAATTATGATTATGATGTAGTTAGGCTGGTTGAGCAACCAAATTTTATTCATAAGAGTAGAGGGTTCGAATACATATATTTTAAACCATAAGATTTTATTTTATTTTATTTATTTTATTTTTCATTTTTTTTACAACCAACGTGAGATAAAATAGCGGAATAAAAAATTGCATCACGTAGTATGTGAATACTCAAACTCAGCCATCAATACCCTTAATTTTCCAAACCATGTTGTAGGTTTTCACAAGTTGATTTTCAAGTGATCAAACATTTGATGTCAAATATACATTTAAGCTCCTTGATTATATGAGATAATATATAAAACCTCCTTTTTCTAAAAAAAATTTGATTAATATTAAAAGATAGAAAGACAATAATGATACTTTGCAGCAAGGACAGCTAATATAGAGTTTGTGACACTTACCATGCATATAATATGTAGTGGGTATTACACTCAATTATAAATGAATTTTCTTTCATCAATAATGTGATGAATTTGTGGTGAGACATGACAAGTCAATGGCTACAGCAGATTTTTTTAATTTATTTTTTTTCCAGTTTAATTGAAGGCCATTTCTATAGAAAATAATAGTGCCAACTATTTCATTGGTTGGCATGAATTGTTTTATTTTCCCTAGGAAATCAAGATTGATATAGTTTGGGGTACCATTAATTAGCAAGATACCCTATTATCTTCTTTTGGTTTGATCTTGAGTGAGTAATCTTAGACCATTTACTTGGTACTCTTAAGTTTAAGTTGAGTCTAAAAATTTAATAAATTTTATAATGTAACCATATGGGACTACAAGGCACAATATTCCTTCTAAGTGATTTTGTTTTTTTGTTTTTTGTTTTTGCACTTGGTTTATTTTAACTCAGTATAATTTCATGTATAAATGAGGATGCAATTAGATTAGGTATAATTTCATGTATTATGTGACAATTTTCTTGCTATAATTTTAACTGCAATATGCTAAATCCTAAATTTTCAAAATGATTTCCAATAAGTCAAATAGTCAGTGAATACTAGGAATTTAAATGGAAACATGCACTTATTGATTATGCAACCACCTATTCAGTGAAAAACAAAATTTAGCCCTTTTTTTTTTTAATCTCTATATTCTATCTTTGTCATCTCTTTCTTTTTATACGATATTTCGAATCAATCTCTCTGTCTCTCTCTTCCCTTTCTTCCTCTTCCTGTCTTTCTCATCCCTTCGAACTCCGGCAGCATCCACCATTAGTGCCCAAGTTTCATCACCAAGTGGCACTAATGTATTTCAACAAATTAATTTATAAGATTAATTTTGAATTTAATAAATGTTGAGTGTTGGAAGTGTGTTGGAAGTTTCATCAAGCTTCTATTATTATTATTATTAAACTATTATCATTAATGGAAGTAATTATTCAATTACCAATTATTTGGAGCAAGCCGGTGGCACATTCTCCATTTGGCAAACCAATTCGATCCAATCACTGTCATGCATTGTCATGAAAGTTAGGGCAAGCAAGGCTATGGATGGGAAATGGTGACCATGCATTAAAACATCAATGGTAGTTTGATTTTAACAAATATAATAATAGGTGGTAAATAATTTTGAAAAAATTACAAATTAACCTATTTGACCAAAAATATTTACAAAAATATGGGAGTGCAACTCTTTTGTGTAAAAAATCACAGCAAAAGTTGTACTCGCTAATCCTCACATTTTAGTAAATATTTTTCTAACCTCCCATTAATTGGTAATTTTCTCAATAATTTTGGGCAGAAATTTGGTGATATATATCTATTTTATTATTAAAAGCACATACCAAAATAGATGAGGGCTCGCCATCTTTTTTTTTTTCATTTTTCAAGATTGCTTCTCAAATTGTAAATTATAAACTTCACATCCAACAACTGTGTTGTAAATTGTTTTCAAATTCAACTCATCTTTTTTATTTATTAAGCCGCTCAAAATCAAACCAAAACCAAAATAAAAATAAAAATCTAGACTTGCAAATGCATCTCTATGCATACACATATTATATATATATACATGAGTGTCATATTGTTTGGAATTGATGGACATTACCATAATATTTATTTTATACCTCTGTTTGGGAAGATGGATATGAGGCTTTTTTGACTATTTTAGTCATAAAAGATAAAATAGGCTATTTTAGTTACAAAAAATAAAATATCACATCCAACCCATAATCATTACACTTTTCTCTCACAAAAAAAGTTAAAAAAGTCGAAAAGCTCTTCTCAAATCAAATTTTTTAGCCCAGATTAAAATAGCTAAAAAAACTAAAAATTCAAAAAATCAACCAACTTCCCAAATGAAACCTATCATTTTCCTTTGAGAAAGAGTCAAAATATGTGATGAGAATATATTCCCAAACTTTAACTTGGAATAGGCCCTCACTTTTATCGTTTTGTTAAAAAGTATCTTTTTAGCAAAACATTTTTCTTCAAACGACGAGAATTATATATTTTGTGTTCCCCATTTTTGACTAGAGGTGATTTAAATTAATGGTTTTTTTTTTTTTTTTTTTCATTGGGAGAATTTATTTTGAGGCATTTTAGCTAGTTTCTCAAAATTGAGTATCTCCAACCCGCTAAGTATATAATACTTGTTAGTTAAAATGCCTAGTATAACTCTTTTTTTTTTTTTAATTCCAATGCACTAATCATATGTTTAGGCGTTTTAACTCAACTTACATTCATTAGCTACGTAGTTAGCCTTCAAAGACTAAGCAAAATATATTTAATCATTAGGATCATTTCATTTCATTTTTGTTGCTGATGTGGCATTTTATAAAATTAATAGTATTTGAATGAATAACTAAAATAAAGAGTATGGTTGGAATAGAAATATGAATGAAACAGTTGATAAGTAAGTAAAATGTATACTTTATAATAATATTTAAATAGATAAAATGCCTATTACTATTGGAGATACTTTTAGATCTAGTAGGAAAAAATCACTTAAAAGAATGTGCCAAGTCATGTTATATGTATTTGCTCCTTTCCAACTGAAATTACATGTAAATAGATCACATACACACGTTCTATTTCAAAACAAATTTGACATACATTTCTCTATATCTAATATCCCCAATACAAAATAGTTAATAGTCTCAAATTCGACCATAGAAATGAAATTTATGAATTCTTTCAACTTGGCTACGCACATAGTTACTTTCCAAAGAAGGGGTCTTACTCATCCAAGAAAAGGGCTCAACTCCAACTTTGAAAATCCATAGAAATTGCCCAATGTTCTTATCCAATTTTTGAAAGCAGAAATGTTATGGATACAAAAAAAGTATTCACAATTTAAATCTATAATGTAGTTTTAAACTGATTGTGTGGATCACATTTGAATTGTTAAATCTTCTCCTTATTAATTCGCTTTTGGCTTCTTATTTTTCTTTTCTTGTTGTATATCATGTGAGTTTTACCATCTTGTAATATTGACCAAGAGAAATTTCATTGATTTAGTGTCTTTATAAAATATGTGCTCAATTTATTTTCTCACTGTTTTTTATTTAAAAGTTTTTTAGAGTTATTTACACCAAGATTCCTTCATATGTTAAGGAATATTACTTTACCTCTCATTTATGAACTAGTATATTTTAACTTTTTCAATTCTAAAAATGTATCATTTTCATTCACGGTAAATCCCTTGCAAATCCCTCCAAAAGGGATTATTTGTACGATTTTTATAATTGAATGAGTGAATATAAATTAGTGATTGCATCACACTTTTTGTAGCGTGAGATCTCGACTTCAACTTCTATGGAGAGGTATTTTATACACTTTGTGGTAATTTATTTTTTCCATATTATAGAGTTGTGGTTGTTAGGTATGCACTTGATGTGCTTGGTATATTGATTGTGTTAGATTTTATTAACAATCTAATTATTATGAGTTAACAATTTATTTGACCATATAAACATTTTTTATATTTGTAATTATAATTAACTAAATAATTTAAAATATTTTTAATTACTTAAAGAAGTGATGAGAATTTAATTTCTCTGATTCCGTACCAAATGGCAAAGACTAATAAAACAAAATAAATTACGTCCTCATCAACCTCATTCTCAGTCGTCTCATAAAAAATAAATCAACCATGTCCAACTCTCTGCTTTCGTTTTCTTTTTGACCCAAAATAGTGCACATATATTACTCTCGAAAGAGGTTGACAATTCTAATTCGCTATCTTTAATAATATAAAATGGATTTCATATTTAATAATGTAAAATATTTATTTCTCACTTCTCGTTCTCTTCCTTTTTTATTTTTGTCTATTTCCCGTTATTAGAATTCAAAATAAAAACAATATATTTAAAAATGTAACACCATTTTATTTCTCTCTTTATTAAAACAACAATACTAGGTAACTCAAAATTTTGTAGTTTAAATAGCTCAAATTATTCAAAACGACGTCATTTTGAGTGTAAATAAGTGTAAAACGACATCGTTTTGACAGATTTAAATCATTTGAATCACAAAATTTTGAATTACCAAACATTTCCCATATTAAAAAAAAGAAGTAATGTGTACGAAACGAAACCAACCCCACCTATTAGACCACCAGTCAATAGTTGAAACTCCCTTCAATAATGCGCGCGCGCACACACACACATATACTATATAAATATTAATGTACATAATGTGATGGTAATATAAATTAACTTCTTTTCCACTTCTATCTTCATTATTCTCTCTGTAAGATTTTGTAGGATGCCGCAGGTTGATCTCGAAACGCTCGTTTCAGCTTGCGCTGGCGGCGGCGATCGGAAGATCGCCTGCGAAACGTTTTCAAACGACGACGGAAAGCAACCGCCGGAGGCGGAGGAGATAGATCTGCCCGAAGTTCAGCCTGATTTTCCGCCGGAATCGTTTTGGCTGTCGAAGGATGCGGAGTTCGATTGGTTCGATCGCAACGCGTTCTACGAACGGAAGGACTCGACGAAGGGGAACTCGAATTCGACAAACTTGAATCCGCATTCGAACTCTTCGTCTCAGAGGTTTTCGATGAACTTGAAGTCCAAAGCGTCGATAATTGGATTACCGAAGACGCAGAAGACGAGTTACATTGATACTACGAAGTTGAGGAAGTACAAGCCTTCGAACATTCGGCTTTTTCCGAAGCGGTCCGAGTCGGTTGGCAAATCAGGAGTTCCGGTGACAGAACCGTCGTCGCCGAAGGTCTCGTGTATGGGGAGGGTCAGATCGAAACGCGGCCGCCGGAAGTCGTCTGGACCTCCGTCCGCGGCTGAGGAGAAGGCTAGAAACGTTGAACAGCGGAGGAGGACCGGGATCTACGGCCGGTTTATGGGGATTTTCAGGGCTCGCCGGAGGACAAAACCGGCATTTGAAACCACGCCACCGCCACCGGTGGAGTCACCGCCGCGGAGGAGCATGACGGCTAAAGGTCGTGATTTTCCGGCGAGCGGTGAGCCGCCCGGTTTGGGAGGGATGACGCGGTTGGCTTCGGGTCGGAGATCGGCGTCGTCGTTGTGTGCGGATGACATCATTTGATCAGAGACTTTGATAATGACGTGGCGAAATATCACTTGTCCAGGATCGAAGATGGGCCCATAGAAGAATTGTATCGCAGCGGTCGTTATGATGTGTGTGTGGCGCGTTTTTATTTGACAATTGGTTGTTGAAAATTTGGGGGTTTGTTGACATGACGTGGCACGTTCAATAACGGCTTCGTCGTCTTGTTAAAACGTAAAAGCAACCGTTTATATATATATATATATATATTTGGGGGTTTTGTTTTGTTTTTAATTTCATGCTTTATTTACTAAGACACTTTAATGGATAAGTTTTTGTAAATACAATAGCGTTTATGGAGCGAGTGTATGTAAATTTTTGAAATTTTTACTCGGTAATAATTAAAGATTTTGGTTACGTTTGGTAGAGTTTTAAAATTATGATACGAGAATAGAATTGTATTTTGAGTTTGTAAATTTTGAAATTATGATTTAAGTGTGAAATATTTATTTGGTTATGAATTTAAAAAAAAAATTGAAAAGAGTTTGAATTGAGTGATGTGACATATGATATTTGATTAAAAAATTTACAATTCATAATCAAACACACAACCTAAAATTTTATTCAAAGCTCACAAAAATTTTAAAAAAATTCCCAAAATATTTTTTATTTAAAATATAAAAATAATAGGTGCAAAAAAAAAAAAAAAACCATTGTTTGGTTAACCGGGGGAACGTTTGGGTAGATGACCGAATAGACGAGTTTTTAAACATAGGTGTAGAAATGATTTTTGAAACGCGGAACCAATATAGCATTCAAATCAGTTGGTGGAATTATGATTTGAGAGCCCAAAAATGCTTCGGAGCATTAGAGCAAGAGCTCTAGACTAAGCACTAATGACGTGGTGCCCATTGCGTCCACTGTTGCTAACTCGCCCCGCCTTCTCTTCCTCCTCTCTGTCTCTCTATTCGTTCATTCCTTCTCTTCTCCCTTTCTTTCTCTATTCGACGACGATCGACACTCTCTCCGCCGATCGACAATCGATCTCTCATCCTTCTTCTTTGCTCACACTCTCGACAGTGAGAGATTGGCGCCGACACATCACAACTGAGAGAGAGAGAGAGCTCTGTTAAAAAGAAAGAGGTACAGAGAGAGAGAGAGAGAGAGAGAGAGAGACAGAGAGAGAGAGCTGTGTTTAGAAACAGATCTAAAAACATTGATTAACATGAAGAGTTTTGCCTGAAAACTTCCAAAACAGCACCAAGAATGTCCCATTTGAAGGTATCAATCAAAATTTCTAAATGAAAAATGACCTATGAACCAACTTACAAACAGATTTACATGATTTCAAGAGAAACCCACATCAAATCTAATAGATAAAAAGTGTGAGAAACACATTTCAAACAAAACCCATGAGACAAAACAACATTTGTCCACAACTCAAGTGAAGAAAGGTCCTAAAGAAAGAACACCATGAAACCCCCATAAAAGAAACAGAGGCATTAATGGCATGAAAGCAGTAATATACCAATTCCTTGCCAAGCTCAATAGCTGAATCTTGGTAGCTACTTTTCTTTCCCTGGCTACTCTCACAGAAGACACAAACCCTATTGAACTTGGATTGCTTCATTTCACTTTCTCTGTCCATTCTTCTCTCTCTCTCTCTCTCTCTCTCTCTATATATATATATATATTTGTCTCTATCTTTTGCACTTTTGTTGGTTAGAAGAAATTACAATTGGCTTACAAAAAAAAAGAATCTGTCTTTCTCTCTCTCTTTCTGTTTTGTATATTGCTCTTGGTACAAATTTGCAAATGCTTTAAGAGCAAGAGAGGAAAGACGGTGAGGAAGAAAAAGACGGGTGGTTTTACATCTGCCTTTTTTTTCAGTGCGTGAAACACACGCACTATAATATGAAGGTGTGGTTTTACATCATTTGTTGGCTGCCACGTAAGTAGAGTTGCGTTTAGAGCTCGTCCATTAGTGGTCTGAATCGCGATTGTTTGAGAGCCTCACCAAACACAGGATTTTCTATTCTGTTTTCTATTAGTTTTTTTTAAAGAATATATTACGTTAAAATTTGATTAGCAAATTAGGAAAATGTTAACCAACCTAATAAAAGCAGTGGTTAATAATGATATATGTGTAAAAAAAATATTGAATTATATTTAAAGAAAAAATATAGAAACACATAGCATTTTTTTATGAAAGTATATAAAACTAATGAATTTTTGCGTGAGATACTTAAAAATTTAAGAAATACATGTAGTAAGTATATTCAGTTTGAGTGAATGTAGAGTATGGCATTATTTTTTTAGTGATTTAAAATTTTTTTTTTTCTGCAGATGTATTTGGCAATTGCTACTTTTTTTTTGGTTAGTGGGAAATTGACTCTTAATTTTTTCTAAAAGTTTCTTTTTAGCTTTTCCTAAATAAGTTTTTATTTTTTTGACTTATTTAACCAAAAAAACAAATTTTTTTTTTTTAGCTGATCCTATATAAAAATATGTGATAATAATAATATAGATTTGAGTTTAACCTTATTCTACAAATTTTTTTATATTACAAAAGAGTTTGTGAATCATACCGAAACAGGGTAGATTTGAGAGGGTGAGGATTAGTTAACCTTTTTTTATAACAAAAACTTCATTTGTACAAATTAATGTTTGTCTTAGAAGTTGGAATATTGAAACTTAGATGCGATTCCATTTGCAAGCAACCAAATTTCACTGTTTTTTAATTCATTAATTGTGTTTTTTTATTGGTGGAGTGATGGTGGTGTTTATAATTTCATATTGTTTGGTTGTTAAACTTGCTCCCCCTTAAACTAAAGTCGTGGATCATAATCAATATTTTAATAAAGTTAATTAATATTTGTGATTTAATGAGTTGTTTTGTGCAATTTTCATTTTGTTTACAACAACAATAAACAAACACATTTTTTTTTAAAGAGGTACAAATAATATATATTGGCAACACTGCATTCATCTTGTATGAGCTCACGTTACACTGAAATGAATATTACTTTTGTCAATATTACATTATGAGTATTTTTTCTATGAAAAATTTCTTTATTTTGTAAACCATTTTTCTTTTGTTTAAGGTAGGGATCAAATGACTGACTTGTTCTTATTTATATTTAACAAAAATAAATACAAATATGTTTCTTATTTACTATAAATGAAAAATATCGATATATACACAAGGACATGGAGAAGTAGTGAGAGAACCAACATATCTATAATAATTGTGGGTATTTTGCCATAACTGAGATGTTTCAAAGGTCCCAATAGCAATTTGAGCTACTTCAGGAAACATCTTTTTAGCTAATTCATCTATTTTACTTTGGATCCGCAACCATGAAACAACACCACAAATTAGCAACTTGTCAAACTCTTTCATTTATTTTAAAACCATATAAGAAATTCAATACGAAGCTTTTCAGAGTTACTTCTATTTTTGACTATAAGACTACCACCGAACTATGATTAGGGATTGCAATTTCTTCCCACTCCATCCTGCCCTGCCCACACCGGTTCTCCCACCCTGATAAATTTTGTCAAGGTGGAAATTGGTTTTTCTTCCCAACCCCATTTTAATCGCCTCCACCTGATTATATTTATTAAATCTATTTGTTTGCATATAATATATATAATTTAATTTTCTAAAATATAGGACTAAAATATCAAATATTACCATGAACATTCATTTTTATTTTTATTTTTATCTCTTATATATATGTGTGTGTATTGTTGGGGAATTTTTAAAATAGTTTTTAAAATGTATAGTTTAATTTTGGGTGTTTTCAAAACCTTCCTTATTTTTCTTTGGAAAACTTGAAATAAGCTTAGGGACTTTGTTCCACATTGGAAAGAGAAGAAAACATGGAGCACTTAATAAAGTGCTACATGAAATATTCCTTTGAATATGTAATTGTGAGGTGAAAGCTAATGTGTATGCACCCACACCGCAATCCGCATACGCGCGATGTGGGCAGTGGGCTGTGTGGCGTTTGATGGTGCACTTTGCACTTAGCTCGGCGTCATGAGGGTGCTTTCCTATTTGCATTGGACAGGTTGGAACGATGACGTAGAATACAGTCAGCTCCATGTGGCAATGACGTGGTGTCTGTTGGCGATGAGTCATCCAACCAATCAAACGGTTGTGTGTTCGATCTGGAGCAGGTTGATCATAGCTGTTGATTGGAGATGCGCGCGATTGTATGGATGAGATGGCATCCGATCGTGATCAGGTATGATTAGTTAAGGCACCTATTTGGTGTGAGAATGATCTGCACCATAAATCGTATCCAGAGCACGACCATCCAGAGCACAATCAGAGCACGACCATCTACCCCTATCATGACTTAGCCTCCAACAAATCTAGAGGATTTACTGATCCATCTTCGGTAATCAGTAGGTTCGTTGCAGCAAGATATGGCTAGGCAAGCTGAGATATTGCAGAAAATGATATTCAACTTTAAAGACCTCCATGAAATTAGGGCTAAAATCGAGGATGCCATCAGACAATGGATCATTGTGGAAGATAATAAGCCTTTGAAGAAGAATGTTGTTCGCAGTTCCAATGTTACTACCAGTGGTAGACAACCATGAAATGCTCAGAAGTAAACATTGTCACCACCCCAAGCCCGGAATTTCTATCCTCTTTACATGAGTATTTCTCAAGCCTTGAAAATGTTGCGAGAAAAAGGACACCTAGAGCTTCTAGAACCCCGACCTCTTCCACCAAGACATGACCCCGCTAAATACTATGCCTATCATCAACAACCGGGTCATGATACAAACCATTGCATCCGCCTCTGTCATAGGATTCAGGATCTTATTGACGAAGAGATTATAGCTCCACCAAAAAGACCTCAAGCGAGCACTAACCCGTTACCTCACACCTCAACCTAATTCATACACTGCTGTCAACCTATAGCCCCAGCATATACATCACCCCAGCCCATTTACCCAAGCCTGAGGTGTTTATTCTAGAAAGCACTGACTTGTGCATAATGGATGCACTCGAACCCCAATCATCTCAAACCCATGAACCTACAACTTTTGAGCTAATGAGCATGATTAAAGATTTGCAGAGAACTGTAGCAGATTTAGCCTTTGAGATTTTGGCTCCATCATCGACCATATCACATGCTAGAAATTTCACACCAAAAGGCTCTTCAATCTTGGGGCAAGCTATAATTGAAAAGGGCCAACCTAAAGCTATCTCAAGTCTGAGTGGTGGCATGTCAATAACAACTGGGCCTTACCTCGATGTAGCGACCCAATCCCTTGGCAAAATGGAGAAAAGTGGCAAGAACAAGGCCGAGGCAAGTATTGATTCTTATGAACATCTTCAATGGGCTATTGAGGCTTTGAAGGTCAAAGGGTTGAACAAATAGCAAGTACTTGCAGTTGTTGCAAAAACTGTGGATGACACTTTTGTTGCTCAGGTTGGGAGCATTTCAAATCAAGGGGCAAGCCAGGAAAAGGGATGTCATATCAGAAACATCCCTTTCAGCTCCAATCCTACACTCGTAAGAGATCATCAAACCCAGTCAACACCTGTCAACCCCTCTATTAATCCCTTCAGGATTGGTAACCGCACCTCTAATCCCCTTTACATGACCTTATCCAAAGCTCTCCAAATCCTCGTAGGACAAGGCCATCTCAAACCCCTTGACCCTTGGCCTCTCCCTGATCCCCTTTCAGCCAAGTATAATGCTGCCAAGTATTGCGCCTTCCATCAACAAACCAGCCATGACACTGACCATTGTTTTCACCTTCGCCATGAAGTTCAAGATCTGATTGACAATAAGGTCATCACTCTACCAGGTCCTACAAAGTCTATTGATGCTGGATCGATGCACTTGGGGGATAATGTGACTATGTGATCAGGGATGAACCACCTGTTGATGGTGCTCATTTTACTTCAAATGTGGTGGATGACACGCATTGTTTTAGCACTTTGAAAATGCTGTTTATTTTACTTTCTGAACTGGATATTGAGTCAGTCTTGTTTTGGTGATTTCGGGGGTGTTAACTCGGACATCACTTTCTTGTTTTGTGTTTGTCTTTTACTCTTTCTTTTGAGTCTGTTTCTATCATGAAGCCAGTTAAGCCAGAAGATCTGAATGGAATGGTAGTAATTTTCATATACTTTTTTGTACCTTTAAATCATTGCATTGACCTAAGTTTTTCAAAACTTTTCGAAAGCTGCGGTGAAAACAAAGAGGAAGGAATTCCTCGGGATTTGCAAAAATTTGATCAATTGATAAGAATAGAGGCATGCTAAGCCCTTAATGAATGAGGTTATGTCTGTTAATGTGAGTATTAAGAAGGATTCTGGCTTGATCCAGATCGATTCTACATTGTCTTCAAAAGAGCACGAGCGACTAGTCGCTTTATTAAAAGATTTCAAAAAATGTTTTGCGTGGTCCTACGAAGACATGCCTGGAATTGATCTTGAGATTGTACAACATAGGATCACTTTCGGCTTCAAGACTCGACCCCTTTGCTTACAAACTTTGATTCAGAATGATCAACGATCAACCAAAACATAAGACTGGAATGGTTGGATTAGAAGGCAATCCTTGAACTAGGGGCAATAAGGTCGAATGTGATCGAAGGAAGCTTGCATAGCTAAATGAGAAGCAGCCCTTGAACTAGGGGCAAAAAATGTCAGATATGCTTGAAGATTCAAAACTAGGTCATTTCTCGAACCAATGAAGATTGACAAAAAAGCCAAATCCCAGAATTTGAAAGAAGAAAATTTATTGTTGAAAGGACAATCGAGTTCTTATCCACAACAGTAGGGGCAAATTCAGACTCGATTGGATGGGCTCCTACATCATCAGCGAACATCAGCCATTCTCTTGGATTCAGATGGCTTCGAGATCTCAAAATCGATGAACATGGACAAGTTAAACTTTTCTATTCTTGAGAGGCTCACTGGGTTGAAAACCCGGAAAGGCGATCCAGGCAAAAGTTAGAGCAAGAAAGAAAAGAAAAAGAGCAAAAATAAAAAAAATGGAAACAAGGAAAAAAAGAAAAAGAAATGAAGAAAAAGAAGAAAAAAATGAAAGAAAGAAAAAGAAGAAAGAGAAAGAAAAAATAGAGCTCGCAAGGTTGAAAACCCAAAAGGGCGGCTTTAGCAAAAGTTAGAGCGCAAAAGGAGAGTGTTAATACCCGAGTGCACCTTAACCCGAGGACTACGTACAGCCTGATTCCCATCTTTGGGATAGATAGGCAACTTCATCTTGAAGTTCGGCCCCAACCATTTTCAACCTGCTTGTCTCATCTATGTTAGTTGGCTTATCCTTATTCAAACTCAGCTATTCCGTCCATGTCAAATTGGCTTATCTTTGTGCTAATCTTCGTTCAAAATCAGTTGCCCTATTCCGTTAAAAGATTCAGCTACAAGACAATTCAAGTTCAGATCTAAGGTTGTGCATCTCAAGAGTTAATTCCACATTGGTTGAGAAGTGGCCATTTGCCAAAACAATTTTTGAGAATTTTTAGTAAAGTTGACTAATTTTCTCAAAAATTATTCCATTTTTCCAAATCTGGACAATTTCTTGGACCCAAAAAAAGAAAATTTTCTGTGCTCATAGCTTGACTTACATGATTTAAAGCAGAAAGTCGAACAAGTATGTTAATCTAACTCTCATGTTGGTCAAAATTGTTTTTGTAGAAAGCTAAAAATAAAAAATGGTCAAAATAATGAACTAGGGGCATAGTTGAGTCAGGTTTTTTGTTTTTTCCCCATTGTCAACGTACTTGCCAGAAAGGGCACAACTAAAGTTAGCAGTAGGGAGACCAAAAACTTCTCATCCTCCAAGTAGTGAGGTGCTAAGCCAAGTGCGAAGCACAAACTAGAAACCAAGCTGGATATTTGATTCCCTTATCTGGATGATTACACCTAAATTGGCGTCTAAACCGGAATAGGGAAGTAGAAAACACAATGTGTGAGACCAATCAATTGTATACCTGGCCGGTGGGACATGATGTAACTTATCTCGATCAAGTTAAGCCAAGGGCATCATCAACCATTGTCAGTTGCAGATCTGCTGCATATCCAGTCGCGCTATAACCCCTCTGTGGGAAAGCTCGCTAGTTGTGAGCGAAAGAAGAAGAATCTAGCAGAATACTAGGGGTAAGGGCCCACAATTTCTAGCTTATCCATCAACCACACCTGGGAAGGGATAAAAAAAAAAAAAAAAAGAGATTAAAGAATAGAGAGATGTGTATTGAGAGAAAAAGAGATTGAGTGCTAAAGTAATGCGAGAGCCATAAATAAGAAAAGGGTGGGAAATAATACCTGGAGAAGCAGTGGGCTCCTTGTGAACTGAGAGGTCTCCCACCGGTGGTAAACATCCAAGTGTTGTGTTTGTTGTTTTTGTTTGTCTTAATTCTTGTTTTGAGTGTAAATAGTTGTGTTAGGTTGTTGTGTTAGGTTGTTTTTCTTGGTTTTTCCTTTGTTGAGTCATGGTATACTGTGGTCAGTCATAGGCTCAATATCCAGTTAAGAACTCATTCTCAGTTCCAATTTCAAAAAATAAATCGTTTTGTGCTTAGAGTGCTGTGCCATTCCCAACATGGTGTGCAAAACGTAATTCTTTCTTTCATAAACTGCATGGTCCAACCCATGTCAAAAGAGAAAGCAATAGAACAAGGACCTATCTGAAGCTACATTGGTTCCGAACTGTAGAGTAAAATAAAAGAGGGAAAATTTGGAGTATCTTAGTGTGTTTAAATTTCAGCAAATTCTGAGATTGCATTCTAGATGCACATTCTCAGGCCTTGCCATTTCTCTGGAGTATGAGCGTACCTCGACCTCGAGTTCAAGCCTGCTTCAAGTCAGAATGGCGATCAAAGCGGCATCTATGGCTTCTGCATGTAGATGTTACCCCTTGTCAGCATTTGAGGGCCTTTGAACTGTGAGTTGAAGGTTAGAATTTTGAAGAACACAAATGGGAGATCCCCGTCAGAGTAGAGTAGTTCTTTTCCACTCGCCCCATAAGGTGCTTTCTAAAACGTCGCTTTGTTGGCTTACTGCATTTTCTTAACATCATCCGTTACATTGTTTGTTACACATATCACTTAGTGCATCTATCGCACAATCATTCTGTGCATTTATCGCACAATCATCACTACACTGTGCATCTATCGCAAAATCTCATCATTTATCGCACTATCTTGTGCACTTTATATCACACTATCTTTTGCACCTTGAATCGCACTATCTTGTGCACCCCGTATCGCACTATCTTGTGCACTTTGAATCGCACTATCTTGTGCACTTTGAATTGCACTATCTTATGGATCCCGTATCAAACTGTCTTGTGCACTTGCATCGTACTATTTTGTGCACCCCATATCGCATTATCTTGTGCAACTTGCATCGCACTGTCTTGTGCACCTGTATAACATTGTTTTGTGCATTCACTTTGCATCGCACTGTCTTGTGGAACTTGCATCACACTATCTTGTGCACCTGTACAGCACTGTTTTGTGCATTTACCTGCATAGCACTATTTTGTGCATTCATTCACCTCGTACTGTTTTGTGCAACTCACCCGTATTGTCTTATTCCCTAGGTCTAGGAAACCCTAAATCCTCTAAAGGTGCAATTCCTTTGGTGTTTGTCGTGCCCGAATGGCTTCAGGCGGTCTGGTATAGCCACCTAACTGTGTTTGTAGTGAGTTCCTAGGAGATCAACTGAGATGGTGGAAACTAAAGTTTGAATGGCCGAGGCCTAGAACACAGAGGTTCAGGATTTCCGAGAGTAAAGTATGGTTTAAATACCCAGAGGTGTACCCTCGGCTTGAAATCTGTATAGTAGCCCCATAGGTTGAGGTGGCTTGTATGCGCCTCAATTTTGGTTACTGAACCAACCTAGTCTGTCACCCTGTTGGAGAATAGGGAAAGTTGCGAACATAGCCAGGGACAAAAGTAGTACCCGTAGTTTGGAAGCACGAGTTAAAGGAAGAAATCGTCAGACCAAGAAGAAGAGAAAGATCCATAACAGCATAAGGTGAGTCATCACTGATTGCCCTGTATGGTACTTTCACTTATTGCATTGCATATAGAATTTATTGCATGCATCTACTGCATTATCCATTTTATCACTTGCATCCTTTCCATGTTAAGCTTAGTTCGGCATGTGCTCATACCTTTCCCTCGTTGAAACATGGTTCTGTTATGTGCAACTACCTATGCTGCGCTGAGGCTAGTAGTGAGAGTGTTAACACCTTTTCTGTGTTAGACGTGATTTGTTTTGTGTCCATACCTTTTCTAGGTAAGACGTGGTTTGGTCTACGCCTTATTCACTGCATCCGTTGCATCCATTGCATCGTACTTTGTCTTGTTGCATTCAGCATTTAGGATCATCATCTTTCCTGAGCAGATTATTCCTCACTTCTATCATACCACCAAATTACTTTGTACCCTTTCTCTTTCTACAAAAAAAACATAGTTCTGCATGTGCTCGCACCCCTTTTTACGTTGAAACATGGTTCTGTTACGTGTAAGCATCCGTGCCAGTATTGAGGATGTAGGCACTTAGCCTGTGTTAGGCGTCGTTTGGCTATACCCACTTCTTTTCTATATAAAAACGTAGTTTGATTTTGCATCTCTATTCATTTATGGTATTCGTGTGTTTTGCACTGCTTGTGGTTTGATTATTTTGTTACAATATGTATCATTTTGCAATTTGTCCTTGAATTACGCTGGTTTGATTCATTGCAAAGGGATACGTAGGTAACCCTCGAGTTCAACCAACTGCATCTGCATTTTGTTTGTTTGCCCAAGTCTTACGGCCTTATCAAAATGGATCGTCTTCGGGCTTTGACATTCACTCAAGTCATTTCATGACTTCAAGATCTGTCAAAGAGGGGCAATTGTAGACATCCCATTTTTGACCGCCTTTAAGATTTGGGCACCTTAAGTTGATCACTCAATGATGAAAGATATGTTGTACAAACGTTCAATTTCTTCAGCAAGAAGAGCATCTAAATCCCAACCTTACACCCTATTTTAGACCAAAATTATTTTAGACCTTAAAACTCTCTCTTTCAAAATGTTTTTAAAAATGTTTCTACGATGTTCCGAGGCTCGCATTTCGTTGAATATTGCACTTTTCGGTAAACCGAGTAAGGACAAAGTGGAAATAAATGGAAGGGAGGTGAAATCCTTGAAAAATCCTTTAAAACATCTCATTTATAGGTTTGGAGTTGAAGAAAATAGGAGAGGATAGAAGAAAACTAGTTGGGGAAATGGTTGAGCATGAAACTGTTAAGAGAGAATTGGGCAGCATTCACTAAAATAGGCATACCTTTTTGTACACTTAGTCTTTAGTTGTGAGGCCACCACCATTGGAAATTGGATTTACGGGGCTTCAATTTATACTCAAGAATCTCCTAAAGCCAAGTTTGGATAAGGGAGATATGGCCGTTTGAAGTTAGGCATCAATTTGATTAAGATAGAAATGAGTAACCTTCACTAAAATAGGTATATTTCTTTGCACACTTATAATTTAGATATGAGGTTACCATTGGAAAGTAGACTTCCGGAGCTTCAATTTAGATTTAAGAATGTCCTAAAACTGAGTCCAGATAAGGGAGATATGTCCGTTTGAAGTCGAGAATAAAAACAGATTTTTGTGGCCTGCAGCCCACTATTAGTGGCCGGCCGGCCACTACTTTTGGCCTGCCGGCCACTTGTGTAAAACCCAGATATTTGTTTCCAGTTGACTCCCAAAAGCTCCAGCTGTTTGTATATAGATATTTTTGACCCGAGAGGCTGTTTTTCTATATGTACTTGACCTGTCCTCTTGTTTTTAGGTTACAAAAAATTCCTTAAGAGTCAAAACTTGAAATTCTCTTTCTATCTCTATCTTGCAACACACACACCTTACCCAAACACTTCCTAAACCAATATTGGAGCGCTCCTTGTTGAGATTATAGAGTCTAAATTTAAGCTCTTGAGAGTGTAAGCTTTGTGGTTTGTGAATAAAAGAGTTGCCTTGCTTCAAGGGGTATAATTTTGAGCATCTTTGCACTACTTATTTCCCCTCTTTTCTTTCTATTTTTGCACTATTTTTGGACTGTTTTTATGGGCAAAAACTTGTGGTTTAAAGCTACCAAAGGTGGAGGGGTTAATCACTCTTCTTTGAGCCTTGTCTCTTAAGCTTTTGCCTTTGTGTTTCCCATCTCTTTATCAAATTTTTTTTGAGATTTTTATCACTGATTTTCAGAGGTTTTCAGAGGCTAAAAATGTAGTTTTGAAGTCCCAAAAATAAAGGGGTTAGCCTCCCCTCCTTGTGCTTGTTTACTAGCTTAAATTCCTCAATATTGTAGCTAACTTTTTCAAGCTTTTCCATGTGAATTTCAGCACTGTTTTTGCTTACTTTAGGACTGTTTTAAGCTGGTTATTTCATTTGAGCTTTGTATAACATACTTGTAGTGTAATTGTCCTCATAGGCTGGGTGGTTTAGGCCTTAGCCACCAACCTATTTGAGTTGATAGTGTTTATTTCTTACTTTCCCTACTTGTGATCACCTCTAATCACCTCTGCAACCTCCCACCTTTCTTGGCTTTTTCTTTACTTTAAAAGTTGTTTTCAAACCAAGTGTTTATTTAAGCATGAGATTGAGATATTGTGCTTAATGGTTTAATCCCTTTGGGGATTCATTGCCAACGGCATGGTGTCCCTTTCATGCCCAAAGCAACGTTTTGTTTGATATTTCTTTCCATTAGAGAACTTAAAGCTCACTTTTGGACTCAATTAACTAAGGAATGGTTGGTAATTAAAATGGATTAATGAAATTGGGACTAAAAGTGATGCAAGATAATAATCAACTTGGGTTCAATTGGACGTTAATTGAACCCATTGAGTCTTGAGTCGTTTCATAGTTATTAGTGATGAAAACGGTTCAAGAGTCAACATCAATCACTTCCTTTGATCAATCCATGATAGGGAGGAGGTTTGAGAGTCTTTTATGTTGCATTTATTGAAATTGTACCTTTTGGTTCATAGGCCATCAGGTAATGAAATTGCATTGATTGATGGCTTGTAAATTGAGCTTGCCACTCCTTTAAGCTGTTTTGATGATAAAGAGGGGTGAGGTGTACAAACACATCTTGAGAATATCCTGTTTGTGTTCTGTATGCTTTCTGTTGCAATAGGAGGAACCAAGCTACTGTGGTTGGCAGGCCACTATTTTTGGACGGTAGATTACCATTTGTGGCCGGCGGGCCACCACTTCTGGCCTGCCGGCCACTTTTGTCAAATTGAGCAGCAATCTTTTTGGAACAGAACAAAGCAGAGGCTGAGGAAAAAGATGTTCTACTGTGCAAGAGCAATAGAATAGTGGGATTTTCGGGTGGAAATCCGCGCATGCATGAGCATTCCTCGCTTCCCGGGGCTGATTAGCAGCTTAGTTACTTATTTCATGTTGTATTCATGTTGTAATTAATTAGCTAATTAGAATTTGTAATTAATTAATTAGTGAACTTCATTAGTTCTAATTAGTGAATTAATTAGCTAGAGTAGTTCATTAATTAATTGGTTTTGCAATAACTAGCTAGCATAGTTAGTTTATTTTGTTGTTGTAATAATTAGCTTATTCGGTTTGTAATAGCTAGTTAATTTATTCGGACCCTCCTACGTGAGGGCACAGTTATAATAATGTGTATGTCTTCTAATTCCACGTCTTTCTCTCTTTTATTTACTTGCTTATGATGGTTAGTTTAGGGCATCATGTTTCGTTTAGTATCTCTTATGTCTTGCATCCATTGAGCTCGGGGCATCATTCTAATTTGCATTGTTATTGCTTACACTTCTTTGAATACGCGCTTTACCACATGCTATCAAATTGATTCACATTCCATGTTAAGTAGCCGAGCCTATTTAGATTGCATATCGCATGTGTTGCATTAGTCATGTTGCATTAGTTAGAGCATGCATTTTTCTAACTCTTTTCTTTTGGCTTGCCTTGGAGTACTAGGTGAGCATTTTTGCTTTAGCATATTGAATGAGTGTGGTTATTACCATGTCAAAGCATGTTCACCATGAGGCTAAGTGCTTAAGTGATAAACTGTTTCAATGCCTGTGGATAAAGGCTAATTGCTTGAATTGGAATAATTTGAGTAATGTACATATGCGATCACTTTTTCAAGAGGTACATATTTGAAACAATTTTCAAAACATACATGAATCAAATGTTCTAATTTTTGCAAATTAGCCTATACTTGTGTGCATCACATAGTAAAGTTAGCCTAATAACTGGAACAAGAGCATATAATGTAAATAAGAATCACATCATGATTAGTAGAGGCCGATCTTTGATCGGGTGAGCGGGGGTGCTCAATTTATGACCTTCCCTTCTTGTACCTAAGTTCCCGAGCCGAGACAATCTTGGTGATGACGGACATGTGGCCTTTGGCACGAGTCACGAGTTTCCTAAATTTCCTAAAAATATTTAGGTAGCGACTCTATATCTAGTAAAACAGTCCATTTTTGGCAATTTGATTCAAAATTGATTTTCTAAAAGATTTGCCGGATTTGGACTGTTTGGTGTTTATCTATTTCACATTGCACTTGTGGAATCAGATTCAGAATCGCTGGTGTCCGATACTGTAGGGCTAAAGATCACTTGTCCACGAGTGGTTGGATTTTCACTCTTGGAGGAGGAGCTATCTCCTAGGGTTCTAAGAAGCAAACATGCATAACAGACTCAACCATGGCGTCAGAGTTTGTAGTATTGGCTTCTTGTAGCAAAGAGGCAGAGTGACTAAGGAATCTTTTGTTAGAGATTAAGATATGACCAAAACCTATGCCACTAATAGCTTTGCATTGTGATGGTGAAGTAACTCTATCACGTGCCTATAGCCATGTCTATGATGGAAAGTCCAGGCATTTAGGACTAAGACATAGCTATGTTAGGCAGTTAATCACAGAAGGTTTATGTAAAGTCGAGGGAAAACTTGGCTGACTCCTTAACAAAGGGACTTACAAGGGATTTGGTGTGGAAAACATCAAAGGGGGATGGGTATTAAGCCTACTTAATATAATCACTCCTGGTGGAAACTTGACTTAATGCTTGAAGAAATATCAAGTTTTGAGTTCAATGAGCCCAAGTACACCATATGTTGTGATTACAAACACTTAGTTTTATTTCATTTTCATCCCAAGGTTGAAGTGCTTGGTACCTGTAATGTGAAAAGAAGAGGATGAGTTTGCAAACTCTTAATAAGCTTACAACTGAGTTGTTAGGGTACTGTAAATTACAGGTGTACTTTTAGTAAGCTTACCTATGTGAGTGTAGGAGGTGGGTGCCCGCTTCCTATGAGTCCAAGGGCTTGACTCTGGAGCGCTCATGAAACAGGATATAGACACAAGGCCAATCCATGTGTCGATTTATTTGAATACTTGAGGTGACCTGTACTGTGTGTGAAACATGTCCGGTTGGTTGTATAAGATCGATAGTTCAAAGACAAGTCTACTATGCCATCTTGACTAACTTTGAGATGTCTTCACTAAGTGAATGATTCAAATCGTAAGATATCTTCACCTATGTATAAGGCTGCCAAGTGAACCAAGAATCATCATCTGATATTTTGAAAATGGTGAGGGAATGTTAGGGATTTTTCAAAATAGTTTTTAAAATCTGTAGTTTAATTTTGGGTGTTTTCAAAACCTTCATATTTTTTCTTTGGAAAGCTAGAAATAAGCTTGGGAACTTTGTCCCACATCGGAAAGAGAGGAAAACATGGAGCACTTAATAAAGTACTACATGGAATATTCCTTTGAATATGGAATTGTGAGGTGAAAGCTAGTGTGCATGCACCTACACCGCAAGGACCATCCGCGTATGTACACGAGCGTGCACGACGTGGGCAGTGGGTTGTGTGGCGTTTAATGGCGCACTTTGCACTTAGCTTGGCGCCATGAGGGTGCTTTCCTATTTGCATCGGACAGGTTGGAATGATGACGTGGCATGGGTGACATGGAATATAGTTAGCTCCACATGGCAATGACGTGGCGTCCGTTGGCGATGAGTCATCCAACCAATCAAACGGTTATGTGTCTGATCTGGAGCGGGTTGATCATAGCCATTGATTGCAGATGCGCGTGATCGTACGGATGAGATGGCACCCGATCGTGATCAAGTGTGATTAGTCAAGGCATCTATTCAGTGTGAGAATGATTTGCACCATAGATCGTTGATCCAACGGTCATATCTGATTGGATGTGATCAAGGGACATGACCATTCGATCAGATCCATCAAGGCCTATAAATAGGCTACGAAATCAGCCATTTCATTCTATCCAAAAAATTCAGAAGCTTTCCTACAATTTTCTCTCTCTTTCCCTTTTGATTTTGAGTTTTCAATCAAGAGTTTCTTAAGCGAATTTCTGCTTTTCTTACTGATAATCAAGTTCTGCAGATTTGATTATTAGATTCTTGGTTTTCTTGATTATATTAAGAGTATTCTGATCTACTGTCGTCAGTGTAGAAGCCGGTAGACTTGATCTTTAGGTCAGGCTTCACTGTATCTTAGAGGCAAATTTGCTATGACCCCCTGCACACCTTTTGGTGGGTGCAAATATTGTCTTTAGGAAAGCAACTTAGTAACGCGACTTGAAACACTAAATTTCTGTTCTACATAGACAAGTTCATCGCTAAGTTTTAAAAACCTGAAGACCACCAACTGAAGAATTCAAGATGAATTGTTCCAATATGTATCTATATAAACTCCATCACTTATAAATCATTATTCATAATATACTATATCATCTTTCATTTTTATTAGTATTGCCATTTCTAAAGTTGTAAAATTAACCTGCCTATTGCTCCTCTTCCTCTGCCACTTTCCTGATTTGCCTTGCCCCCAATATGATTTGAGGCGGGAGTGGGGGCACTACAAACCTGTCCCCGCTGTCATCCCTAGCTGTTATTTATAAACATATGATGAAATACAATATATACTCTACCTTGGTAATAATCGGATCAGGATTGCCACGTATATAAAGGATGGATATAAGCAAGATGTTGCCATCGCTAGCCTTGTAGACTAGATGAAGCTCTATATCGAATCTGTAATTGTCAAAAGTAGTCATAATCTTTTTTGCTTTGAAAAGCTTTGGAAGCATAACTAGTAGAAAACGTCTATGTTATTGTGATTGTGACAATTATGGGACTTGTACAAAACTCAAAAGAGAGAAAACATACGAGACATCATCAATTTTGTGATCAGAATGAGAATGCCAGTGCATTTGTTGCAAGGTGCAGTTCTTTTCATTTGCAATCAACACATTTGCAATCAACACTCCAGCATTTCCAAATTGCATCTACCTACAAAAATTCTTCATTGAGCAAGAACATATGCCATTCTTAATGCCACAAAACCATTTTTTACATTCTTCATTTTTTGAGAGGTCTAAATTACAATTTATCCTACCTAGAAACTTTGATATTTTCATTTATATAAACTATTGTGCTAGAGGTCTCACAAAAATCTCACAAGAGACAAAATAACAACCACCACAAGAAACAAAATATACATGATTCAATGAAAGCCAACATTTACGAAGAACACATATGAATTCACTAATTGAAAGAGAAATTTGTCACTTGCTCTCACACTCTATTTTTCACCATTTACTTGTTATGCTTGCAAATGAGCCACCCAATATATAATTGGAAAGAATATAAATAATGAAGGAAATGATTCCTCAAATGCATGAATTTGCTATAAACTCATGTAGAATGCACAAGTTATGTAGTCAAAGTGCACTATTAAAAAAAAAAAAGGAAGCCCAAATTCATTCACCATCCAATTCTTGAATCTAAATGGAGTTCAACTACTTTTCAACAATTGACAACTTTCTATAAGTGATCGTACACAAATAAGTCACATCATTTTATATGACAAGAGAAACAACATTTCCATCTAATTAACTTCAAAAATTCCTTTACAAATTGGACAACCCAAACCTCAAATGTAGGATGATCAATCTTATGCTTTCGTGAAACAACTTCATATTTTTATTAACTATGACGATGGGTAAAATTTTTATTTATGAATAATTTTCTTATAAAAAAACGTGATCTATTTTTTGTCTTCATTTCCCGTTATGCTCTTGTAAAAAATCAGGCCATTAGAGCATCTTCAAGAGAGGAGACAAAAAGGGTCACATGAGGCATTTTTGCTATTGAAGTTGGTTTTCTCTTCCTTTGACAGGCTTTAAATCATAAAAGGCATTTTGGTAATTTTTATTTTCATTCTCCACATTTAACTATTGCTAGGCAAACGAGTGTTCCCGCTGTTTGAGGTTTCCATCTCTATTTGCTACCTCAATCTTTGTTGCATCTATTCTTGTTCTAGCCCATTTTTATGTCTAAAAGTATGATCATGTAAAAATATTATTTAAAAAAAATAATTTGATTATATATTTTAAAAAAATAAATTTTTATAAATGTTTCGTCAAGACTAAGTGCACAAACAACATATCATAAAAAGATTATGGGCTTGTTTGGTTTGTGTTTCAGAAACATGTTTTGGAAAAAAAAAGTACGAAAACATGTTTGGTTTGGTGTTTTGGGAAATTTGTTTTGGAAAATTGTTTTGAGAGAGAGTTTTGGAAAAAGTGATTGATTTGATGTGTGTGTGAGAGAGATTTGTTTGGAAAAGTTGTTTGGTTTGTGTGTTTTGGGAAATTTTTTTGGGAAAATTTGTTTGGTAGAGAAAATTTCTGAAATTTGTTTGTAGAGAAAATTTCTGAAATTTTTTATTTATGTTTGTAGTGTTTTTCTTTTAAAAATTAGTTAAATTAGTTTGATTGATTAACTAAAATAAAAAGTATGATTGTAGTAACTAAATTAGTTAGGCAAAATAAAGATTATAATTTTATGAATGATAGCTTCTGTTAATCAAGGGATAACTCTTTACTTTTAGAGTTAATTTTTTTTTGACCTTTTTTGTTTTAAGCCAAAAAGTTACCTTCCAAACAAGGCTTAAGCCCAATAAGGAGTTCATAATGTCAAAAAAAATAAAAATAAAAATCAACAATACAACGCATACTCCTATTTAAGGGTAAATTGCAAATATATCCTTGAAATTTGTTTGAAGTACAGATTGTATTTCGTGATTTGAAAAATTATAAATATTTCCTTATTAGAATTTTTTATTTAACAGAATTAACTACAAAAATAAAATTCATAATTGCTTTCCTATACAATAATAAAATTACTTAAATTATTAATTAAAATATAT